>JALIZH010032588.1:0-11960 GCA_030522465.1 Rhipicephalus appendiculatus
AATTCGGAATATCATACGATGCGGACGCGTTCTATGGTCCTGACACGCCTATGAATTGTTTATTGACATGGAATTCCTTTTAATTCGGTCGTATTTGTCCACAACCCGGTTAATTCGGACGATCCTCGGAGCGCGCCAAGCCTGAAGTGCCGCAAATCTGTGACGCAAACAAGCATGAACGGCGTTCGCGAACAGCCGAAATGGTCGCGGGCTTTAAAAATGTGTGGTCGCTTTCCAAAATCCAATGATTTCAGTGTCTGAGGCAAACTTGTTTCGTTTTCGATTTTACTCGGCGCACGCGAACTGTGCGGACGCTCTCTATGATCATTTCGATAGCGACTGCGGTCAGACTTGTGACAAGCAGTTCTTTTCGTTTTCCCCACACTCTTTCAGTTCAGTTTCTTTATTGGTTAAATATACATAAACTGAACTCAACTTAACTTCATGAGTGCGTAGTCGCCATCCCTGATCGTGCATTAAGAAGCCAGGTTTTTTAGAATAAAATGCAGTTTTAGAAGTTTCGTTTTCACTCTAGACGTACGGCGTGCGCGTGCCATCAGAACTGCTTGGACGCTAAGATCCGTCGTTTGCGACCACGGTTTCGTCCACAGCGCGTGCGGCATTTTGTAGCTTCGTTTTTTATTTCGGGCAATAAGCGCAGTTATGTCCCAAAACTCAAATATTGTGGAAGAGGTAGAAGATGAAGAGCTCATGCAGTGATTCAAATGCTGGCATAAAATTCGTTTCCTCTGATGTGATGGACGGGTGATTGGTCGTGCCGGGCATTTTTGTGCCAATAAAATTATCGTCACATGCGCGTCGTTCTGTCCCTGGTAGAGGTACGTAATCAGGCATAGGTTGAGAGCGGCTGAAGGCCCCGTGCTCACGGTAACATTGAGAATAGACCTGTGCGCCGGTCCTAAAATCGCCGGCGGCGGCGCGCCGGTGTTTGCACCTCCGGCGGCGGCGCGTCAAAGGCGCGTCAACGGCGCGGGGTTCATCGGATCGGCGGCGGCGCGGCGCGAGGGGGGGGGTCAAGAGTTTCTCGGACGAGAAATTTGACCCTTGAATTCTGGAAAAAAAGAATGTTTCCCCGAAAGGGTGAAGGAGTGAATGCGATAGCAACATGTCGTAATGTTATAACGTACTAAGGCTTCTAGCTATAGCTCTTTTTCATCCCATCTGACGCAACTGCAATATGCTGGTGTTAGGGAATGCGGTCGGTTCACGTGAAAGGCGCGGTTTTCGTGCAGTTTGCCGAATCAGTGCTCGCAGCACGAAGCGGTGAGATCACAGTGCGAGAAGAATAGACGAGCCATGTGCTGATCCCTGCCGAGTTAACGCGCTCGCCAATGCTCGCGACCGCGCCCTTATAGTCAAAGTTCACTGTTGCCGCTTCAGCCACGCAGCCCCTGTACCCCGGCGTCACTTCATATTCCTTCGTCCAGTGAAAGAACCATACGACACTTGCTTTCTGGTTCAGGAGCAATCGACGGCAGGCCTTGTCCGCGGAGTGATGTCATCGCACCCACCCTCCGTGAGACGGTGATAGGCAGATTCTTTAATTTATGCTTCTGCAGTGTTCCTCGCTAACGCTCGCGAGCTCTTACTAGCGGCTACAGCATACGATGTGTGGACAAAAGTTCATGACTTGGACTTTATACGGAACATCACGGCGACGATGAAGACCTGTACAGAGTGTCCATATAATTGTTATAGCAATAAAAAAAGTCACAGTTTCTCACAGTTCCGCCACTAGGGCGAAGCAATGAATTCGATAGCAAGAGATTAGTTTGTCACACGAAGAACAACAAGCAGCTCGATACTTGCAACACGCCACCGCAGCACAAAGGACGACGCTCGAAAAGGACATGTAGGTATACACAGGACAAGCGTGAAGTAACAACTGTCGCAGTTGTTACGTCTTTGTATTTGAGCAACGCGCTGCGAGTGTCCACAATGAAAGAAGCCGACGCTGCTGTTGCTGTTGCCTCTGACATGGCTCATACCCGCTCAGGGGGATTCGCCAAGGATTGATTATATGATTATATGACTTTTCGACGCTGTTTAATACTTCTTTTTCTTTTAAAATGCGGCACCTGGAATGACCCCTCTGCGTCTCCTGCCACGTGGTGGCGTCTGACGCCATGTGTGCCCGGTGTTCTTTTTTTTTCCTTCTACATCATGAGTGGTACAGAAGGGAGCCACTTTTAGTGCACATCTCACGGGCAGTTTTCAAATTGAAAGAAAGTGCAACAGCGTTGCGTGATAGAAAACACGCTCAAGCTGTTCCGAGATCTGCGTACCGCGAGCAGCAAATGGTGCATATGAATAACTGGCCGTTATATCGCTTGCACGAGCATGGCGTGTGGCTGTGTTGGCTAGCGCAGCAGGCTGCGGAGCGAGGGGTCACTGGTTCGAATCCACGGTCAGGTTGTTTGGAAATTTTTTGCACTGATTTATTTTTCTTTATGCCTTTTTTATATATACATATACATATTCAGGACATGACGGCGTCGACAGACGGCGACGGCGAAAATCAGCCGAGAGTGTCCATATAATTGCAATCGCAATAAGGTATGCAACAACAGTAGAAGCAGGCTGGCCTTTTTCTCTCTTTTTGGAGAGGTAGGTAGGTAAAAACTTATTGATCCATGAAAGAATCATGTGAGGGGGGGGGTGTCGGGGGAAGTGGAAGCAGGACGACGATGGGCCCTCGGGCCGCTCTAGATGGCCGGACACTTCTGTGCTTCGGCAACCCCTCTGGCCCAGCCCACTGTCCGGAGCTGTAACCTCGGGTGCGAGCTGCGCAGAGCAGCCTCCCATCGCTCCTGGTGTTCTGACCCTTGCACACGGGGGGCTTGGGTTTGTTTGGACAATTCACAAAGACATGAATGAAGTCGGCTCTGGTGCTACGACACAGGTTGCAGTGAGGAGAGGTTTCGCCACGCGTAATAAGGGAGAGAAGGAAAGGAGTCGTGACTGTGGCCGTTTGCAGTCTGCGCCACAAAACCTGGTCACTTCTGGAAAGAGATTTATGCGGTGGTGGATACGTAAAGGCGGGAATTTCGATAAAACAGTGTGATATCGTGGTAGCTGAGAAGTCGATCCCTGGCACCGCGAAGCGAAAGCAGGTCGCTTGGAGCCCGGTTGACGAGTGCTCGGGCTTGGGTGTGAGCGGCCGTGTTGCCTGGGTGTCCACTGTGCGCAGGGACCCAGAGGAGAGTGATGAGACGATCAGGCGGAGGAGTTAACTCAAGGATTCGAGCAGCCGGAGAGTGGATTTTGAGAGTGGCAATTACGAATTGCAATTACGAAAGCAATTGCAATTACGAAAGCAACTGCAATTACGAATTGCAGTTTTAGAATCGGAGAAAGTATACTCAGCGGAGGAGTGAACAATTGCTAAGGCAATTGCCGCCTCCTCTGCTTCCAGGGATTCTGTCGAATTTGGAATGGACGCACTAGCGATAACGTTTTGAAATCCGTCTACAACGGCTATTGTGAAAGCCGGACGATCTGCATATTCGGCCGCGTCTGCGTATACTGCAGGAGAATGAGGAGGGAAGCGCTTGTGAAGAGCCTTGGCTCTAGCTTCCCGTCTGGCTCGATTATGTTCTGGGTGAGTGTTTTTGGGGAGTGGCGGTATGCATAGGTTGTTGCTAACAGCGATTGGAAGTGTGTGGGTGGCCGTGGTATGACCAGGAACGTTGATTCCGAGTCGGCGCAGGAGTACTTGACCAGTTTCTGTAAGCGACAGCCTTTGGTATTGACTGAAGAGATGCGCTTCTACGAGCTCTCCCAGAGTGGTGTGCACTCCCTAGTTGAAGTAATTTATCCGTGGCTGTTGATTTAGGGAGATGGAGAGCAGTTTTATAGGCAGTGCGAATGAGTCTGTTGAGTTGCTCGGTCTCCGTGGGTGTGAGATAGAGGTAGGGGATGGAATAGGTGATTCTGCATAGGCAAAAGGCCTGAATGAGGAGACGTGTGTCTGCTTCCCTCATGCCACGATGCCGATTGGAAATGCGTTTTATTAAGGAAGCTGCGTTATGAACAGAAGTGCGAATTAACTTCATGGTCTCAGCGTTGGAGCCATTGTCGGAAATATTAAGACCCAAAATTTTGATTTTGTTAACCCTGCGAATGGGGGTGTCATCTAGTATGACTTGAATGTTATAAGTTTCCCGCTTTTTAAAGTCAATAACTAGGAGTTCCGATTTAGCCGCCGAGCAGGTGAGCCCAATATTGGCGTGCTTGACAACAGTGTCAGCGGCCAACTGTAGCTTGGATTCAATTTCGCCATGGTTGCCGGCATTGACCCAGATCGGGATGTCATCCGCGTACAAGGAGTGATTGACGGAAGGAAGTTTGGCAAGTTGCCGCGCTAGCGGAATTAGAGTAACGTTAAAAAGAAACGTGGACAAAACCGCTCCCTGTGGCGTTCCCTTGCTTCCTAGCGTGAAGGGATCGGTTTTGAATGTGCCTAATTGTAGGAGGACGGACCTGTTGCTGAGAAAGGCAGTGACATACTTGTGCGTGCGAGAGCCCACGTTTAGTTCGCTTAGAGACTGTAAAATGGAGAAGTGAGAAACGTTATCAAAGGCCTTGGCCAGGTCCAATGCGAGGATGGCTCTGGTGATGTGTGGGAAAGTTGGATTGAGCACATCCTTCTTAAGGAGGATCCTGAGTTGAGTTTACATTCTGAGTTGAGAGTCCCGCTCGGAAGCCATACATGGTGGAGGGAAAGAGCTTTTTCTCTTTCCATGTAGCGGTTAAGGCGATTCAGGATTACATGCTCCATCAGTTTTCCTGTACATGAGGTAAGAGAAATCGGTCTCATATTCTTAAGGTCTAATGGCTTATTATTTTTTGGGGATGAAAGTCACCTTAGCTGATTTCCATTCCTGGGGCCGCATACCCTGCTCCCATTGTTGATTCATGTAATTGGTAAGAGCGGCCAATGATTGGGAGTCTAAATTTCGGAGTGTTTTGTTGGTAATTCCATCTAGCCACACGCATTGGCAACAGTGTTAGCAGAAATACCACCCCGCACCTTACTTTCACTAAAAACGTGCGACAAGCTTACTGGACACACACTGGAGTCAACCTCGGTAGTGATCATTACATCTTAAAATCACACTGCCCAGTGCCAATTTCCGTCCGCAGTTTCATTTGAAACCTATTGTCGACTGGGACAAATTCCGCAAAATCCGAGACCTGACAAAAGAAATTCAGGACTACAAAGGCTGGGCATCTAAGCTCAAACGGGACGCAGCTCTTAGCGAAAAAAGTAGCCCCGGCAGAACATATCCGCGATCCAGTAGACAGCAGGCTGCTCCACCTATGGGAGGCCTATCAGAGTTTGGAGAAGCGATGGCTCAAGCAAAAACATAATCGCATATTAAAACGGAAAATGGCACAAACGCTCCAACTCGTAACTGAACACGCGGCCGAGCTTTCATCACAGCAATGGAACCAGATTTTTGGAGAGCTTCATCGTCTTCGCTGTAAAGAGTTCGTCTGTCTGAAGAATTGAATAATACGGCATCTCTTCCATTGGTTTCGTTCTCGCTTTCACTACAATTCTTACAGGCGATATCTCCTCGACGCTTATTTCTTCATAAAGCACGTGTACAATTTTAGCGCTGAGCGTTGAGCCATCAGGATACGAACTACACGCTGTTATTTGCGCTTGCGCAATCGTAAACCGCAAAATGGAGCGAAATCAGTTCATCGCACGATAATCTTGCGAGGGGAGGAAGAACAGTAGGGCGAATGCATGGCAAAGCAGGATAGGACACAATTTACAACTGACATTTTCTATAGATTAGTCGAGAGTATGTGCCCTAATTATGTCATCTGGATCACCATTCTGGCGTCACGAAGAGCGCCAAAAAAAAAAGAGTCCCAGCTTCGCCGCAAGGACGAAGAAATGAATGCGATAGCAAGAAATTGAAATGTCTCTCGACGAACGACAAGCAGCTCGATACTTGCAGCTTCCCGCTGAAGCACGAAGAAGGACGCTCAAAAAAGACGCGCTGGTATACGCAGGACAAGCGTGAACTAACAAATATCACAGTTGTTACTCCTTTGAGTTTGAGCAACACGCTGAAAGTGTCGACAACGCAGAAGCCGACGCTCTCAGATATTCCTTGTTTTAAAGTGCGGCGTGCGGAATGACCCTCTGTGTCTCCTGCCACGCGTAGGCGTCTGACTTAAAGGAGTACTGACACGATTTTGGAACATCGCAAAAAAGACATTTTTCGTTTCCTTGGTATGCAGTGTCAACGCTCTCCACACAGCGGAGTCAGACAACGCGTATAAAATATTTTATTTTGATTTTGAAGTTTTCGCCGCTGAGCATCTGCAAGCCAGCTCCACGAGTCAAGTCAGTTCTGAGTTCACGAGCTCTGCGTCCATCATGCAGCCTAAATCGCAGAAATCACTGTCAGGATCACTGGACGGCAATTAACTCATCGTTGTTTACGTGCACCACGAGCAGATGACAGATTTTTCGTTAGTATTCACCAGTTGCTGTCTTCCCGTGACGTCACACTGTTCTGATACGTCACTGAGAAGCGGCCCCCTCGATACCGAAACCGAAATTGCTGTTTTATGGTAGCGCTATTAAAAATATATCCAATGCATTGCCAAGCACTAGGACACTCTTTTTAGGTTTCTCGACACCTGTGCTTTCGTTTAGATCAAGAATCAGAATTTTTTTTTAATTCGTGTCAGTACGCGCGGTGTGCGCGGTGTTCTTTTAGGAGCGAAGCCCCTTAGGCTTTCACTGTGTCCGTTGACGCCGTTGTCATAGCTCCCCGTCGGACCGAAACACAGGTGTAACATATACCGCACATAGAGCGTTCATAGCGCGCATATAGGTTTAAAATAGACTGTACTCTCTGCGTGCATCTGTCCGTCCGTCTGTCCGTCCATGCATTAGTCCGTCCGTGCGTGTGTGCCTGCGTCCATCTGTCCGTCCTACCGTCCAGGCATCTGTCCGTCCGTCTGTCCGTGCATCCGTTTGTCCTTCCGTGCATCCGTCCGTTCGTCCATGCATCTATCCGTCCGTCGGTCAGTACATCTGCCCGTGCATCCATCCGTCCGTCGGTCAGTACATCTGCCCGTGCATCTGTCCGTCCGTCCGTGCATCTGTCCGCGCATTCGTCCATCCGTCCGTCCGTCTTTGCATGGACAGACGGACGGATGGACGGACCGACGGACAGATGGGTTTCATAAACACTCTTTACATCGTTTATCATTTCGTCAATGGAGCTTCGCTCCATCATCAGCATTCACTTCGTGGATCTGCAGCAATTTTTTTCTTCGTTCCACATCACGAGTGGGTACAGAAAGGAGCCTCTTTTTGTGCTCGTCTCAAGGGCAGTTTTCCAATTGAAAGAAAACGCAGGAGCGTCGCATGATAGAAAAATTACACCATCTCCCGCTAAAGGGAACCATGTGTAGATGTGAAGCAGCGGGCGCTAACGCTTACACTGGCGGTGGCGTTGACGCTGGCGCTATCGCAGCGTTGCGCAGGAGAGAAAACTGAGGAGGCGCAAAGCACGCAGTGATGGAGCGGTGTTTCCTACTGGAACATGCCAATCGCTGCTAATGGGCAAAGAGAGACAGAAGACTCCGACTGGACACAGAGACCCGCAGTCGGCTTTTAGTTAACGCGCACGCTGCGAATTTTTATTGTTCAACAACGCACAGGAGAAATCTCCCACCGGCACCACCTTGGAGGTCAAGATCCATTGCCATATATACGGGATGGACAATGAACGGTTGTGCAGCGCGAGCAGTCGGTTTTTTCAACCAAGAAACTCGCTAGCAGACGCTGCCTGCGTCGGCGTCGCGAGGCGAGAGAGGGGGGTAGCGTAGGAGAGGAGAGAGAGGGGGGGACGCGCATGCGCAGTGGGGGGTGTGGACGCTGTGGGCAGGGATGCCTAGAGGAGAGAGGGGGGGGAGCGTATTAGAGGAGAGAGAGGGGGGGACGCGCATGCGCAGTGGGAGCGCGGGGAGGGATGCCTAGAGGAGAGAGGGGGGGAGCGTAGGAGGGGGAGAGAGGAGGGGGAGGCGCATGCGCAGTGAGGGTGTGGTTGCCGCGGGGAGGGATGCCTAGAGGAGAGAGAGGGGGAGAGGAGGTTTTTTTTATTTTTTATTTTTTTTTGAAAGGTTTGCGCATGCGCAGTAAGGGTGGTCACGCCGGCACACCACCACCACCACCACCACCACCACCGGATTAAGCTTCGCCATAAGATGCTTCACATCTAAAACACGCTCAAGCCAGTGGCGTCGCCATGGGGTGGCACACCGGGCACGTGCCCTCCGCCCCCCCCCCCCCCCGAAATTTTTTTCGCCATGGCATACAGAGCGAAAAATGACAATTTCAAGAAGGTGCCCCACCCGAAATCAAGGAGGTGCCCCCCCCTCCCCTCCGCAAAAAATTTCTGGCTGCGCCCCTGGCTCAAGCTCCTCCGAGATCTGCATACCAATAGCGGTAAATGGTGTGTATAAATAGCTTGCCGTTAGAATGCTGGCGCATGCACGGTGCGTGGCTGAGTGGTCTAACGCAACGCACTGCGGAGCGAGGGTTAGCTTGTTCGAATCCCCGGTCGGGTGCATTGGATTTCTGATTGATTTTTCTTTGCGCCCTTTTTACACACACACACACACACACACACACACACACAACATATACATATCCGATACATGACGGCGATGGCCAAAATCAGCCAAGAGTGTCCATATAATTGCTATCGCAATAAAAAAAAAAGAAACGCCACGAGAGAATAACGAGCTCGATGTTGTATTTTCAGGGGCTGTCTATTGGCCTTAAAAAAGTCCGGGTGCGCAAACACGGACACAAGAGACTAGTCAAGACACCGCAAACGCCGCTAACTGAAAAAATCGTACAGAGGCGGAAAAGAGGTAGACAAAAAATTAAGGCAGCTTCGCTCTAGTGGTGCCAAACCTGAAGGAAGTGTGGAACTGGGCAGCCTCCTTTGTTTCTCTTCAGTTTTCTTTCTTCACTCTTCTCTTTCTTTTCTTTTCTCTGCTTCTGTTTTTTAGGGGCGAAGCTCCTAAGGGCGTGGGTCTGTCCCTCCTCTGTAGTTGTTGTTGTTGTAGTAGTAGTAGTAGGTAGGTAGGTAGGTAGGTAGATAGCCACGTATAGTGGAATGTACCCACTCTACGTGATAAAGATGACGATAAAGCAGTATAGTGGAATGTACCCACTACACGAGATAACGATGAAGTATAAGCGCGTTCCAGTATAGTGGAATGCACCCACTACACCTGGTAACGATGAAGTATAAGCGCGTTTCAGATCACACATTCTCTTTCTGCAATGGAGGAAAACGATCGAGCTTCGCCCACTCATCATCATTCACTTCGTGGATATGGCGTGATTTTTTCTGTTTGATTCTCTCTTTATTTATAATGTTTTCTTTTACTCTCTTTATCTATTTCTTTTGTTTTCTTGCTCTTTTTATTTTTTGGTCCTATTTTTTCCTTTCTTTCTCTCTGTTTCTATTTTGGCTTGCTTCCTCTTTTTTGCTATTTTAATACGTGCTTTTGCCTGTGTTACGACAAGCGATGCAGCATGTGACAACATACGACAGACCGGGCCCCTAACGTGCTCCGCACTTAATATTATCAAGGCGCTCGAAGACCAAGAGGAAGAAGACTTCTCCTATAGGCGTCAACGCGCGCTCAATATCGTACACAGATAGCTATGCAATAAGTGCTTTTGCCAGCGTTTCGCCAAGCTACGACAGCATACGTTTTCCTTCCATCAGCTCACCAAGAGAGGAAACGAAACAAGGGCATGGCGGAAATTCTGACACGAGCCCGAAGAGGTAGCGCCTTCAGAGGAGGTTGGCTTATAGATGCTAGGCGCTCTATCTTTTTTTTCCGTCTGTGGTTGAAGCGCATTCCGTTCCTCTAATTTAAGTCGAGATTTGTGAAATTTTCGTGAAGTCAAAATGACGTTGAAGAGGAAAAAACCGGAAAGAGAGGGCGCGTTGCTGGCCGAGCTCCCGTCAATCAGCTGTGGCTGATATGAAGATTCCATTAGGCTAGATGGACACATCGAGAAAAGCACCCCCGGCGAAGGGATGTATATAATTTATGTCCAGATTCCCCCGTTCGGGTTAAATAAAAAGGGTAACGGCGGCGCGCCGTAATTATTGCGCGGCGGCGGCGGCGGCGTGGTCACTCTCGAAACTTCGGCGGCGGCGCGACCGGCTCGAGCAAAAATAGGCGGCGGCGGCGGCGCGGCACGGCGGCGCACAGCTCTAATTGAGAACGCAACCACCAATCACAAAAATTCTGGCTTTTACAGGGACGCTGATACTTGGGCGAGTTGGTAGAGCTTCATGATTATGAAACGGCGCAACGAAAAGACACGAAACACTTTTGCAGTGCTGTTATGCAAAATAGGCTCTGGATTCCCGCATTTATCAAGAATGCGAAATGATTGGATGTAATTGACCCTCCACAATTGTGCGATACAACGTTAATAAAAATCAGGGGAAAATGAAGCCAAGGAAGGTAGAGGGGAAGTTAGTCATTGTTTTTATTTACTGCGTTACACTAATTGTTATATAAATGTGAAGAATTTGAAGTCGACAACAAAATAACTTGTCGCCGGCACTGACTTGACCTACAACCTTTCTACAGCGCGTCTGATGCTCTACCAATTATGTTACTGCGGCGTCTGTCGTCCCGTACAAATTTTTGGGATATTTTGGGTATGTAAACCTGGATATATTAATTAGCGCCGCTGGTAGCGATGATGGCAGGTGTGCAACGCAAATTTTTTCTACCTGGTGTCACGTAGTACGCGATATTTTTTACTAGCAGGTAGCTGACCAATAAGCCCTCGCAAACCACCTGAATGTATCAAGTCGGCAGGAACAAGACTTTCGCTATAAATGACCGAAAAAAGAGAATTCAAGGTTCCGTTCTTTCAACAACGTTGCTTGTTGGGCGAGTTGGAACAAGTCAGTCATAATGGGGTTTAGCACAAACACTAGACAAGCGAGAGGACGTAGACGGAGCGCATTTCTTCCAACTAAAAGTTCTTCGAAAGGAACACACAAATATATATACAAACCAAAGAACAAAAAAAAAAAAAAAAAAAAAAAAAAAACCCGCCAGTAAAAAAAAAAGTAAGAAGTAGATGAAAGGAAAAACAAATGTGCACAACACGTCAGCGTCGTGCCGTGGTACCGCCCCTGTCCTTACGTCGCGCCAGAAACAACGTCGCAGCGCGGATCAAAGTGTGCGGGATATTATTGAGGCTGAGGAAATCGCACGGTGCGGTGACCAATGCGTAAGCATGCCATCTCTGCACCTTTCCGACAAAGAACTTTGTTTCTGGCGCAACGAAGGGCAGGCGCGGTAGCAATATATATATATATATATATATATATATATATATATATATATATATATATATATATATATATATATATATATATATATATATATATACTGTAATGTAGATGTAGTGGCGCTCGGGCATGGGCGCGTGTTGGGCTAGGTGGAAGACGAGAAGAACGAGGTCAGAATAGAACAGCCGGCCCGCAGCAAGGGGTATGGGAACATATATATATATATATATATATATATATATATATATATGTTCCTTTTCGAATAAATTTTAGTTGGAAGAAATGCGCTGCGTCTACGTCCTCTCGCTTGTTTCTTGTCTAGTGTTTGCGCTATACCCAATTACGTCTGTTCTTTGTTGTTAAAGTCTCACTATTTCGGCCAGTGTCCCACACTCGCCGTCATAGCGAGGGGGTCTTGGTCAGGCAGACTACTAACTAGAATCAGGCAGACTAATCATAATAACTAGAATACATTTGGAAGACCGCAATTAACGTCCCCTATACGTTCTTTAGCTCGAATATATGTTGCTTTTCCTTTAGGGTTGTACGTCACGA
>JALIZH010032590.1:0-12283 GCA_030522465.1 Rhipicephalus appendiculatus
TATGAAACCTGGAAAGGGCGTCCTGCCCTTCCCCTCCACTCCGGCCCCTTCTATATTCTTCGTCCGATCGTACTGCCGTTGGCCTCCCCTGGTTTCTTTTAAAGGTGGCGAGAACGCCTTTCGTCGCGGCCATGTTTTCAATCGCAGAAGCTAAATTTCAGAGGTTAATACTACCATCTTAAATAATGGTAATGATCGCGTGTTTCAGAATATGCATACTCAGTCTTCCTCATTTTCGCAAACCAATTATTTTTTGCACAATTGGGTGAAAGCGCCAAGTCTTTTGTTATAGCCGCTGACAGAGGCTTTGTTTTTTAGTGTTCAATGAGCGGCAGAAGTAAAGCACACATTTATTTAAAAACTCATTAAAGCTTAGTAACCTTATGCTCTTGGCCTTAGAGGGGAAAAGGTACGACTTCATAGCGGGTTTCCTAGAAGGGCGAAGCTACCAAGTCGAAATTGGCCAAGACGCCAGTGCCGTACGAATCAACCACGTAGGTGTTCCCCAGGGCTCGGTGATCTCACCCACTCTGTTTAATATAGCTATGTACCAGCTTCCAAGACGCCTTGCTGATGTACCGGGCCTGACACACGCGGCGTATGCCGACGATGTCACCGTGTAGACGCCTCAAGGATCCATCGGGGGGCAGGAGGATTACAAAGAGCCCTCAACATTATTCACGACTACGCAACGGAAACAGGTTTACACACCGCCCTACACAAAACAGAGTTCCTCGTCATTCTTGGTGGCCGATCCACCTTTGTCAAACAGGAAGAAAAGCGGTCTTTTAAACTTTACATCGGTAATCGACCCATAACACGGAAATTTACTATCCGAATGCACGGTATGCACCTAGATGAAAACTGCACAGCGAGCGCTTGGTTCCAACGAGTTACGAAGACTAGCAAACAAATCCTGCACATTTTATGCAGAATCTCGAACCGCACTCGTGGAGTAAACGAACGTGAAATGCGGCAGTTTACTCAAGCTTTTCTCGTCTCTCGTATCATGTATGGACTGCCGTATCATCCGGTCAACCGTACGCAAATGCTCGCGCTCGACCGGCTACTTAACGAGGCCAAACGCATTGTTACCGGACTTCCAAGGTACACACGCCTCTACGCGCTCAAGAGCTGCAGCAAGCTCAACAACCTATCGGAGCTCGTCGACGTGCACATCCAAACACAGGAGACGAGGCTTCGCGCAACAAATGCCAAGCGACACACACTCATGCTCCTCGGGTATGACATCCACACACTTCCCATTTTGCCCAACAAAACGCCGCCAGGGGAGATCACTGTACTCACCGATGGCACGCCACTTCCACTCAATATGGACCCTAATCAGCGAGTGCGGCGCCTTACCTACGCCAAGAGGCACGCTAAGGCTACGAGTTCCCCCCCTTGACTGAACGCATTATATACACGGTCGCTGCACTTCCTACTGACCACTTGTTATTCCACTGCTTGGTACGACCAGACAAATGGAAATAAGAACCGACACCATCATGTAGCGGCTGAAGCGATGTACAGCACCCGAGCAGAGCTAGTGGCCATCCAAGATTATTTGGAGTGGGCCCTCGAAACTGCATCTGAAACTGGCCCCGTTCACCATCGTGTGTACACAGACTCCCCAGGCTGCCCATCGGGCATATGCTAACCCAGGTGAAAATGCGTAACTGGGATTCCAACTGGTTCCAGTTCAACTGATTTAAGGAACACTTTCCCAGTTGGGAATGCATTCCCAGTTGGCAACTGGGACCAGTTCAACTGGTTTAAAGGGACCCCTGAAACGGTTATTTGAAGCTTTGTCAGCGTTTAGGCTAGAGCATCATCGAACCATTGGCACCACAAATTTCGCTGCACGCCGTGTACCAAGGCGGCTACGGCCAATTATATCATACCCTCCTTCTTACCCCTGCCTTGCCTCCTCAACTCATGATACACGCTGGCATCGCTGGCGATCGCAGAGCTCATGTGAGGCACACTCGACGATTTGAGCTTCGCCCAGTGAGGACCTCCGAGATTGCACGCCGACAGGGTTGCGTGCATCTCGGAGACCATAGCCCCAGTGCGCCCGGCAGCACGCACGCCGTCTGGCAACAGAGACATCGCGGAGGGGTTGATATCTGCTCCGACAGGTGCCGCCACCCTACCAGCCAATTTTTCGTGCGCGCACACCGCAGCCAATCAGATCGTGCGCAGACTGCGTGTCATACTGGGGAGGGGCAGTTGAAAACGCGTTGGGCTGAGCCGCAGTGATCTGCAGCGATTCGCAGCTTTATAGCGTTGTAATCAATTACACAGTGTACGCAGAGAGCTTAAATTAGTCTGTAAATGAGCCTTAGGACTTGGTCTACTGGCTCAATGTGTTTGTACAAAATCGTCAAAACCGTTTCAGGGTCCCTTTAAGGGAACACTTTCCCAGTTGGGAATGCATTCCCACTTGGCAACTGGGACTAGTTGGGAATGCATTCCCAGTTGGGAACATATTCCCAGTTGAGAAAAGGTCCCAGTACCCGTTCGTGCCCAAATGTACATGTAGTCTAGCTAGCTCAAATAATTCTGAACGTGCAAATAATGATCATTCTAAGCACATCAAACACTCCACAGGATGCCATGTTAAGTGTAAAAGATTATCATGATTTATTAATACAAAATGCTACTTGAATCAGCACTGTGGTTGCACATTCAGTGCAAAGCTTTCCTCCCCTCGGCTTTTATGTAGTCCTGCATTTTCTCAGTCAAGTGTCGTGCAGCAGCTGATGCATCGATCTGTGCCATTCACCTGTGACCAATCGGAGAGCGTTGCTGCAAAATAAGAAGTAACATGTTACATGCGCATGTCTCAGAAGAGCCAAATCGATTTAGTAAATATACACCGCAGACCAGCCTTCTAAAAATTCGCACTACGAACACTATCTGCAGAGATCATGCCCGATCTAATCCAATTTTGTTAAAGTCGCTTACCTCAGCGGCAAAAACAAAACAAAAGACCATGGACAGTAAGGCGAAAGCATCTTTATTTCTACTCGAATTCGTGTACCTACACATGCTACAGGTTCGGGAATATTCATTTGCAGGGCGAATACGGGCCCTCTCGCGCTTTCCTTGCCGCGGACAGAGCTACATTTTTGCACGAGTATACTAATTCATGGTTATTTAGCATGCCGTTCAATATACAAGTATTACACGGCACTCGTTTTCTGCGAAACTCCAAAACCAAAGGCAGCAAATTTGCAAGCACTCCGCACAAACCCATAGACAAACATATTACAGAGCAGCGCCGAAAGCATTTGTTTACAATGCGACGTTCCATCGTCAACACTCAAAACACTCCGCGTTGCATTATATGTACATCTTCTCTAGAATACTAAACAACTACCACTCGAAGCATATAAGTGATATAATTACCTTCAAACGGCTGCATCGCGGACAGGCAGGCAGCGCAGGATTCCGCACACATTGTATCCATATACCTGTCTTGTCCCAGGTGAAAACACCTGTCCGGCGTTCGCCTGAAGTCATAAAGTCTCCCAGAGATGAAATCGAACACTAATTCGACAAAATCTAATTTACGCACGCCATGACTCCACGTTCGTTATCAAAAAGAAGCACAACCAGCGCAGCGCGTCCACCCACTCGGTGGCTAGCCTGCTAGCCCTCGCCACATGTGCTGTACGAAACTACCATCGCTGTGTTTCTAAATTTTGTTATGCAGCTTCCTTCTTGCATTATATATTGCGGAATTGGCACGAAATAATTTATTTCTGTTTATTTTATGTATCATCGTTGTGTCTGATTACTTTACTGCTTCATTCAATGTTTGAGCGTGTGAGATACGGAACTAATGTGACGGCTGTCGTGGTAGAGATGGTGTGTTTGTGTCGGCAGCATGTCGGCAATGTCGACAGTGTGGGCCGTCTCGGCTGTTGTAGCTCTCGGCTCTACTCCATATTTCGTTGTCGCACGGAAGTAATCGCTGCACTGCACGCAAGACTATCAAGCAGGCATGCTTCTAGCTAGACAATGACACCTCGACGTCAATCGGGCCGCGACGGACGTAAAAAGATTGACAGCGGCTCTTTAATATTAGTTGAATGTACTGATGCTAAAATAAGCGTACGTTTGAGTGCATTGTCTCGCACACTTGCGCAAGGGAATAATCCACGATAATATGATTTTAAAAAAATGCATATCAGGTCATGTAAGACTGTTTATAATATTATAATGTGGAGTTAAAACAACGCAACGAGGATGACGTCTTAACAAGAGAAGATCATTCAACCAGGAGATGCCGTTTTTTTTAATTTCTCATTGCCCTCTGTTTTAATACCGGCCCCTTACAATATTACTAGGCCAGTAATCCGGTACCCTTGAGTGTACACCCACACACACCAGGCCCGTAGCCAGGGGGGAGGGGGGCTAGCGGCCCGGCTCCCCCCCCCCCCGAAATTCGGATGGAAGGGGGTGTTTTACGGAGGAAAAATAATAAAAATGGGTGTTTTTGAAGACTTTCAACAAGTGCCCCCCCCCGAAAAAAATTCCTAGCTACGGGCCTGACAAACACACACACACACACACACACACACACACACACACACACACACACACACACACACACACACACACACACACACACACACACACACAAAACGCTTGGATAAAACCTATTCGCTCAAGTACAGCAATGAGCTACGTCGTATACGTTCAAGTTCATTTTTTTTTTCTTTCACTGCGAAGAAGCGTACAACCAGAACAACTGGTAGCATTTCCAGTTAGGGCGCAACTGGGCCGCTTCGGTTTCCAACTTGGACCAGCTGCTTCCAGTTCAACTGGTCATGGTTCCCGTTGGTGGCCAGTTGAGTTGTAACTGGGACCAGCTGCTAACTGGAACCAGTTGCAACTGGAATCAACCAGTTGAGTTGCAACTGGGACCAGATGCTAACTGGGGACCAGTTGCAACTGGGATCAACTGGGACCAGTTAGTTCCCAACTGGGACCAGTTGATCCCAGTTAATACCAGTTGAAACCAGTTGGATTCCCAGTTACACATTTTCACCTGGGAATGTCCTTTACACAGACCCTGTACTGCAGAAGATAGGGCACCAGGCGCGCCTACTCCGTGAATACGGTCACGATGTCACCATCCTCTGGGTCCCCGCGCATTGCGGTATCCCCGGAAACGAAGGCTCACAGATTAGCGCGTGCTCATCCCTCCACCGCGCTCCCACGCGGTGGAGCTTGCACCTACAGGCAGCGGGTGCTGTAGGTGCAATATTATAGCAAAGAGTGCGGGTCGACGCGACGCGGCGATTCAATTCAGTGACAACACAGTTACGAGCTTTGTCTTTCTCGTCGTGCTAGAGTGGGACGCCTCATCGCCAGCGCACTGCAGCTTCCGCATGCAATACGTGTTTCTCTGCCGCCTACTGCTTCGAGTGCGACGGCACCCACAAAGAAAACTGCGTTTAGCGCCGCAGAAAGACAACCACGTCGACGGGCGAATATGTCACTCAAGTGAATGCTTTGGTGGAGCAAGAGACACGCCAGTGTGAAGCGGAACTTTGCCTCTCGCATGTCCAAGCTACGAACTCTGCCTCTCGCGATTATGAAACGACGTGTGGCTGTGTATGCTAGAGTAAAGGCGTAGGTTACCTAGTTACTGGAACCTCACACCTCGCCGTTTCTTACGTCAAATAACGACGCCTTGAATAACTGAATATCGAGTTCCAGTGTTTATTATATGTGCTTGTTGATGTCATCTATGCGCGGGATTCACCATATGCTCTGTCCAGGTGTATGTTTGCTAACTACTTCAGTTACCACGATGGATTAATGATGATCATGGACGTTAGTTATCGGGATGGAGATGTGCCACCGTCAAACGGTGCCATAGCTGCGAAATACCAATAGACATTTTGCAAGCTCTCATACATCAGTGTACAAGAAACAATCAACTACTTCTTGGAGACAGGGTTCAACTACTTCTTGAACTTTCGCGTTATGGATGACAGAGGGATCAACCATACCTTTTCTATATATCGTACGATACACTGGCACATGCAGGAAGCATAACATCGATAAGATCCTTATATAGCGTTCTTTTTTTTTTTCCACCGCACTAAGATACTGCAAACATGACAAATCTTTGTGGCGTAGCAGATCGAAAAAATTATGATAAAAGTGTTTTACGGCGTTTCCCGCGTTAGCGTTTCTTGATTAGACACTCGGTCCAGTAATCCTTCTGTTTCGCTAAAGAATAAAGGAATACATTTGCAACTTGTTTGTAACGCCAGCCTGTTTGTCGTTCTATTACCTACACCGTGGCCTCCGTGACTAGCTCAGGCGTTGCCGGAGCTTTTCGCCGAGGCCACGCCTGAACGTGGCCACACTTCTATTATCACAAATGACAAAATTATTATACAATCGAGTTTTATATTTAAAATATAATTATAGATAAATGTTTTAAGCACTATATATAGTTCTTGAACTTTTTATATCTTCCGCGGTTGTTTTTGTCCTTCATGGCCCTCGTCATCAAGGTTGGTGGTGTTGACAGCGTTGGCTCAGCAACACTATAGCTCAGCGCTGGTTGGCTCGCGCGTGTGCGTGCGGATGCTCGAGCCAGAACCAGAACACATCCGCACGCATTCGGCGTTCGAATCTTGGACCCTCGCAAGCCATGATGGACTACCGCATGAAGCCTCAGGACCAGCGGAGGGTTTTCCATATATCGACCACTGGCATGCGAAATGTCACCGAGGATGGCGGAGTCATGAAAAAGGTGGGTTTCGCACAGACTCAGTTCGATGAATCGGCTCTCGGATCATTGAGAGTCGGATTAGGGAGCCATAGCCCACGGGCTTAGAGGAAAACTTTGTTCTCTTGGGACGCACTCAAGCTGTTACCCGAACGACGCATTAGGATTTCTCGATGCTAACGCCGCCTCCCGTTGTTAGCATGTTGACACTGTAGTGAATTAGAATAGGATATCCTAGTTCACTGTAGTTGATACCCGCACCCGTCGCTTCACCTGTAGTTGCACTCATTTACCGCACCGGTGGACGAGCAGCACACAAGTGTGCCTACGTATCATCGCGCGCGTAGTGTGCTGTTGCCAGTTTAGCACGGGCACCGAACCGAGGGAAGGAACGATGGCACCGTGGCACCACACGGCGCAGGACTACGCGACGCGGGAAGATACACGTGGCGTTCAGTCGTAGTGTTTCTTGTATTACGGTTGTTTAGCGGGGCGTCCCCGCCAATTGTTCGGGATCAATAGGGAGTTTTCGAATACCGTACGCAAAGCTTTGCGTTCGCTTACCGTTGCGGTCGCTGCCACTGCGCATGCGTCGTAACGCTAACCACGGTTAGCGTTTGCGGGCAGCCCGCAAGAAATCCGAAATAGCGTGGGGCCCGCAAAGCCCCTTTGCGGCGTTAGCGCTGGTGGGTGACAAACGCTATTCGAAAACTCATATGGCGCCCTTACGCTAACGCTACGCCCGCAACGCCCGCTAACTTGGCGTACGCTATTCGAAAACTCCCTAATAGGGAGTTTTCGAATAGCGTACGCAAAGCTTTGCGGTCCTTGCGGTCGCCCGCTATTTCCTGCCGTCACTTAACGGGGGCCCGCAAGAGGTTAGCGTATGACGCATGCGCAGTTGCGGCAAACGCAAACGCAAAGCTTTGCGTACGCTATTCCAAAACTCCCTAATAGGGAGATTTAGAATAGCTTACGCAAAGCTGTGCGGTCCTTGCGGTCGCCCGCTATTTCCGTCACTTAACGGGGGCCCGCAAGAGGTTAGCGTACGACGCATGCGCCGCAACACCCGCAAGCTTCGCGTTAGGTATTAGGGAGTTTTCGAATAGCGTACTATCCGCGTCAAATGAAACCCGAACAGCGGCAAGCATTCGCAGTGGTATAGTGCGTGCCGTCCAGTTATCACCATGGACAGGCGCACGCATCCGGTTCGGCAGCACTGCGCATGTATGCGCGCCTGTCCGTCGTGATAACCGGACGGCACGCACTATACCACTGCGAATGCTTGCCGCTGTTCGGGTTTCATTTGACGCGGATAGTACGCTAAGTTAGCGGGCGTTGCGGGCGTAGCGTTAGCGTAAGGGCGCCATATGAGTTTTCGAATAGCGTTTAATTGTCACCCACCAGCGCTAACGCCGCAAAGGGGCTTTGCGGGCCCCACGCTATTTCGGATTTCTTGCGGGCGGCCCGCAAACGCTAACCGTGGTTAGCGTTACGACGCATGCGCAGTGGCAGCGACCGCAACGGTAAGCGAACGCAAAGCTTTGCGTACGGTATTCGAAAACTCCCTATTAGGGAGTTTTCGCAAAGCTTTGCGTTTGCCGCAACTGCACATGCGTCATACGCCAACCGCTTGCGGGCCCCCGTTAAGTGACGGAAATAGCGGGTGACCGCAAAGACCGCAAAGCTTTGCGTACGCTATTCGAAAACTCCCTATTCGAAAACTAGGGAGTTTTAGAAAAGCGTACGCAAAGCTTTGCGGTCCTTCTGGTTGCCCGCTATTTCCGTCACTGAACGGGGGACCACAAGTGAATAGCGTACGACGCGTGCGCCATCGCGACAAACGTTAACGTCTGCGTCCGCAGAGCTGCACCGGACGTCCTACTAAATCTGTCTTTTGTGATTGTCGCATTATATGACTACGCAATCTCTAACTTTGTCCGTGCTGCTGTGAATTGATTGATCTGGTGATTGACGGGACGGACAAATATTACGCCGGTAGTAACGCCAGGTAGCGCCGCGCATTCACGGTGTCCAGGGAGCCTAGATGACTGTCATGTAGGCTCCCTATAACCGTGTCCTCTAGTCGGCGTCTGTCTTGATATCAGCGTTTTAGTGGCGAAGCTCCTTAGGGTGTGGGTCGTTCCCTCCTCTGTAGTAGTATGTATGTAGCCAGCTCTAGTTTTAAGAATTGCTCACTAGATGGCGTTGTGTGTATATGTCCTTGGAAATAATATCACTAGATGGCGTTAGTGGTTTTCGTATAGTTGACGATTAAAGAGGATAGATGGCGCTGTTATAATTGGGATCGTCGGGCCGACGCGGTACTCTGAGTCGAGTACCGCGACGCGGAGCATGCGGCGGCTTCGGTACTCACGGCGGCACAACCCATAGCCAAAGACGCGTGGCTTTCACAACTCGCAGCAGCGTTCTGTGGCGATGCATGCGGAGGCGAGGCGTTGCGTTGAGCACTGGTGTGGACTTCGGCGTCTGAGTAGGTGGCATCGTCTTCCTCTGTCGTGGAACGCGAACTGGCGTTGTCGCTGAGGCTGGGAGCGCCCGGAACACAAGTCGGTGATGCTCGTGCCCAGCTCACGATCGAACACCCAGGATCATGCAAAGACGTGACACGTGTTGTCACGTCTTTGCATGATCGAGTGGGCAATGTACGGAGGGATTCACGGTTACCCGAATGATCCCTCCGAGCTTCGCCCACTCACCATCATTCACTTCGTGGATATGCTGTGATTTTTTTTAAGTTCTACAGACCCATATAACTTAGTAGCTACTGCTCTCAGGCTTACAGCTGAAGTTCGTTGGCTCAAATAGTAAGACCAAGGAACGCGGACGCATACGGCTACTCTGCCAACACCAACAAAACTTGTCTAGGAGGTGTTGACTCCACATGCCGTATTACCAGCCTGGCAGGTGTTCTGGCCTTTGGGCCGACGTGCGCGCCAGACTTCTCCCCCTCGTACGTGTTCGAACGTTGTGGTGGATCGGGCCACCATTTGCGGTAGCCTAACGGCCGGTCATCGCACGTTTTCCGAACTAAACGAGGCGCCTTGTTTAGTCATTAATATTATGGGGTGGCTAATAAATAATACGTAGGTTAAGTTCAGAGTGGTATGCCTGATTAAAGCCTTTAACGTAAATTACTTTAGTACGCGAACGAACCAGGCATCAATGGAGATTTACCCCCCATATTCAGAAACGCTCCTTGACTTGACTTGCCACCGGCTCAAGGCAGCGCTTTTGAAACGCGTTTGGGCTGCCTCGGCACCGCCTAAAGACAGCGCGTTCGAAATGCGTTTGCGCTGCGTTGAAGGCGGTGGCAAGTCAAGTTCAAGTCAAGGAGCATTTTTGAATACAGGGGTTAGTTGGGCGTCCGCAGCACCTCTGCGGACGGAGCTGGCCAGCCATTTTCTATAGCAGGCTGCGTCCGCAAAGCTGTTGGGGATGCCCCACTAAATCTGTCCATTATACTGAGTTGCACACGCCAGGCGCAACATTGTGGAAGCTATGCGAGAAGTTCGGTCAGCAGAATGTGCAACTCCACGCGTCTCGTTGTCGGCTTTTGTCGTTGCAAATGCTTGTGCGTGCCCAGCACGAGCGTTTGCATGACGCGTCGCTGCGGACTACAAATGAAACTCCAAAAAAACGAAAGCAACTAGACGCTAAGCGGTCCAGCCGCATAAAAGCGTTTGTTTATTTGTAAGGCACAAAAGATTTTCAGTTACTAAAAGTGAAAATTAAAATTTATCTTTGTGTGATAAGAACATTCCCTTACAAAAAATTCTTATTGAAAAAAACATAGAGAAGTTATTGAGCAATGTCAACAGATGACATTGAAAAAACATAACGGATCAATAGAAAAACCGTTGAGGAAGTTGTTGACCACCGTTGAAAATTGGCCCGCGACTTCCAATTGAAAAAACCATAAATGAAATCAATATAATCAATATTGATTTATCGTTGAGAGGAAATGAACTGACAATTGCGAATACATTGCGAATCAATGAAAATACCGTTGAGGAGGCAGTTGTTGACCAGTATTGAAAATTGGCCCGCGACTTTCAATTGAAAGACCATAAAGCCATTCAACATAATCTATATTGATTTATCGTTGAGAGGAAATGAACTGACAATTGCGAATACATTGCGGATAAATGAAAATACCGTTGAGGCAGTTGTTGACCAGTATTGAAAATTGGCCCGCGACTTTCAATTGAAAAGCCATCAAGCAAATCAATATTGAGTTTTCGTTTAAAAAATGGTGAATGCCAAATTGACGTATTGTTGAGATGTTATCACTTTCAACAGTGAAGGGTTATTGAAACATGGCTCAAACTACGAGCCTAACTGATATTATTCTTGCTTCGGGAGAATGGCCAAACATAAATGCAAGCACATGTGTACAGCAAGCCTAACTCAATAACCTTGGGCCTGCAGTACAGATGTGCCCACATTTACATTTGCCCATTCTTTCAAAGCAACAATAATCTCAATTAGGCAACATAGCTTCAGATTCGTGCCAGCGGGACTAAAACCTTTCAACATAATTAATGGTTACACTGCTTGTTTTCACACAGCGTAAGGTGCAGAAAAGATTATGTTAAAAGATTACTGAACTCTTTGTATTATATCTTCAAAGTCCATCGAAGCCAATACTAACACCAGTCTCCTCTACAAACAGATATACATACAGAACATAATTTAGCACTGTACATGCCTCCCTCTACCCATTGAGGTAGTGTATGGATTGTGCAAGCACCTGTGAGTTAACGACACCTTTCTTACACTCGAGGTTACAACACCAATGCACAGGCAAAGCAGCAACACATGAACATCGCCATGAACTTGTATTCTACTCAACTAGCATGTTTTAATGTATACTAGCCGAGTTTCGGTGAAACTTGGCAAAAAATACAAGAAAACACAATTTTCTAAGTAAAATATTTATTTTTTAGCAAGCAATCTTTGTTCAAATTTTTAAATATTTGCAGTTTGATATAGCAGAGTACTTCTCGCTACTGTGCAAACCGCATCCAATATGACAAAATAATTTGAACACTATAGAAAGCACCATTTGAATAAATAAAAATAAAATCTTAGGTGACTAGACGTGCCAGAAACTAAAAATTGCATAACGCTGCAGGCGGGGCACGCCACAATGGGATGAAATGTACAGGAGTGAACAGGATTCATACTGGTTTTGAAGTCCAAATTGAAGAATTTTCAAGGATTCCTATTGAAGATTTTTGGAGGACACAAAGAAGCATCCCAAATACCAATTTTCTGCTCTAACAGTTTCCAAAACAATATGGGCAGCTTTATGCATTCAAAGTACGAAACTTCGATTCAACCAATAAAATCCTAGAGGCAGTGAAGCCAAGGAAGGTATAGGGGACATTATTTGTAGGTTTCGACTGTAGAGCAGTGAGTATGACACGAATGGAAAGGAATTCAAGTGGATGAAAAAACCAACTTGCCGCTGGTAGGTACTAAATCTACAACCTT
>JALIZH010032591.1:0-27316 GCA_030522465.1 Rhipicephalus appendiculatus
AAAGTGCAAAACTTATTAAGGTTAAGTAAAAAGCTGAAGAAGCACTTGCTACAGGGATCAAAATCTAGCGCCGCAGCACGTGCGCAGTGCAGAAGAAACGCCAGTGCATGTGGCATGAAAATTGTGAAATATCCAAATACGTCGCTTCAACCTGCATAGCACAGCCATCCGACCATGTTGACCCTCATAAGTATGAATTCATCCAAGCGGGCAATCAACATCAAGATACTATTTTTGAAATCACATGTATGTCTAGGGATGGAGAAAGCATCTGTTCTAACATCTAGAAGCAACGCGTCCATAACACAAACACACAAAATCTGAGAAGAACTGTCAAATGTATGTGTCACTGTAATCATCCCCACTTTCCACCCACTTGTACGCATCAGTACTTGACTATCAAATCGTTCTATAAAAAACGCTGCACTGAACTGCTAAGTGTGTTAGAGCGCATCGTGAACCTTTCGGTTAGACGTTGATATAGCTTGGCTTACTTAGCGCATAGTACATTGACGAAACAACATCACAACTTGAACGTGGTACCCTACTATGCCGGCCCTAGTATTTTCAAAATGGACTTTTTCGTTCTTTCGTAGATCAGAATTTCTCATCCCAGCCGATCATCTCATGTGGTGGCAGAAGTTTTTGCTCCAGCATATGTATCTAGCATAGGTATCATTTGCATCTAACCTAAGCTGTAGAAACCTCGAAAATAAAGAACAAACGAGATGAACCTAAGACCTATCCAGCGTGCGTTCAACTGAACGATAAATGGCAGGTGTAATTCTACAGATAGGAAGAAAGCAGAATGGATCAAAGAACAAATAGGGGTATCCGATATTTTTGTATATATCAAGAGGGAGAAAATTGGGGGGACGCTTAAGCTTCGCCTTTAAGAGTTGAACGCGATAGCGATATCCCGTCCCTAGTGCGTACTTCAATCAATTAGTGCATACTATCTAATGTTTTGTACGCTTTAAACCAGGAGCAATTATGCGCGGCAAATGTGGGAAATGTTTTCGAACTTGCTATGCACCCACTACGGGGGTGTTAAGGGAATACGCGCAGTAAGGTGTGTGCCGTTTGTAATGGGTGGCTGGCTCTAAACTATGATATCGTTATGATAGCCACATATTCTGACGCCCGATGGCAATGTACGCTTGTACCACACAATATTCCTGGGATATTACATGTTATATTGCGACACCTATGTAAAGGACGCTTGCGTTTGCGAAGCATGGAAGTTATTTTCACTGCATTTCCAAGCAGAGGAAGTTATTTTCACAGTATTTCTAAGACACCTGCTTGCCACGCAGATGACCCGGGTTCGATCCTCACTGGGACTCGAAAATTTTTATTATTTATTTTATTTGCATCTTTCTCGATTTTTCGGTCACGGACAAGATGATGATTTTTCGGTCACGGCAAGATGATGATTTTTCGCTCACAACCAACGACGCCGACGCCGACGCCGACGCCGGAATTTCTGCAAAACGAGCTCTTTTGACGCTATCGCGTTAAAATGGACTGCAATTCACGTCTTGAAAAGAATAGATAATAGCATGACAAACAGAACGTCGGAATGGATACTAAGATATGGTAATCACGGCCTACGACGACAAAGGTTAGTTGGAGCGAAGAAATTAGGTAATTTGGAGCCATAAAATCAAACCAGTTCGCACGGGGCAGGATAGCTTGGAGATCACTGGGAGATGCCTACGTCCCTGCAGTGAACATAAGACCGGCTGATGATGTTGATAATGTGATGATACAAGTATGGTCAGAGCACATTCTGTGCTTTGTGGTCGAAGGCGTTTGTTTCTTGTTTAATAAATGCGCTAAAACGAAAGACCTGTTGACCGTGTCTATCTATCTATCTATCTATCTATCTATCTATCTATCTATCTATCTATCTATCTATCTATCTATCTATCTATCTATCTATCCATCTATCTAGCCGCCTCCATCTTGATGACCTTGTGGTCGCCTCATTAACTTGGTATATGCCAAACTTGGTATCGGAAGAATTAGTGTATGATGAACATGACTGTCAGGTCATGACATGGATACAATGGCAAGCTTGTTACGTGCAGGATGATATCATTTCCCACAGTCCTGTGAGGCGTATACCAGCATCCACGACCCATGGTGCACGGGTATCAGCCACGGGTTATTTACCGTCTACCAGGCCTCGTAGCCGGGGGGGGCTAGGGGGCCCGGGTCCCCCCCCCTCCCGAAATTCGGATGGAAGTGGGTGTTTTACGGAGAAAAAATAATAAAAATGGGTGTTTCTCAAGGATTTCAGCAAGTGGGCCCCCCCCGAAAAAAAATTCCTGGCTACGGGCCTGCCGTCTACATCAACTCAAGCTAGTGAAAATCGACATTGTAAGTTTTATTAGGATCTACGCACAGGTCAACCAAGAGAAATACGCCCCGTTTGATATAGTTGGCGATTTTAGTGTAACATACGAGCGTTTAGATATGCACTTCTTTGAATCAACAAGCTATAATTTAGGGTTGTTTGTCCCCGCAAGAATACGCGGTACTAACTGGAGCTACTTGGTTCATGGCTAAGCTTGTTTTGAGCAGCGGAACTTTATACGTCTTCTTTCCTTTTATCTAAACTCTACATATGCGACGTGGAATGGAAGCATTGTAAAACAAAGAAATGGCATCTGTATAGGTTCTTGCAGCGCCCCATACTTGAGGAGGAGGAGGAGGAGGAAAAAACTTTATTGGGCGAGTGAGTTTGGGTCCTTTACGGGCCCTGGGCCACCGCACGGCCATCACAATGCGCGTATGTGTCCAGACCACGTAGGGCCAGGGCACTGGCACCCCGGTTCACACAGCGAAGCTGTGCGTCCAGATGCTGCGACGCAAGGACGGCCTCCCATTCCTCCCAGGTCCTGATGGCGGGCTGCTCCTGCGGGGGAGGATCGGCAGGGCAGCCAAAGAGAATGTGGTCTAGGGTAGCGGGCGACTCTCCGCAGAGAGTGCACTCCGGAGAAATGGGGCGGAAGTGGGATAGGACTTGAGGAGTGGGAAGAGGTCTGGTCTGGCGTCGCCTCCAGATGATCTGTTGAGAGTGGGAAAGGCGGGGGGGTGGGGAGGGGGGTAGAGACGACGGGCAAGGCGTGCTTGTTGGGTGAGTTCAGCGAACGTGTGTGCCCGCTCTCTCGAGAAATCCCGGCTGGGGTCGCCATTCGCCCGGATAATAAGTCATCGGGCTATGTTATCGGCAGCCTCATTTCCGGGATTGCCAGAGTGAGCCGGCACCACACGAGTTCAATAAGCGAGCGATATGTTTTTAGCAAAGCGTAACCAAGTTCTCGACGCACGTGTAAAGCACACGGATGTTGTTGCTGTTTTTAGATTTGTAGATGACTACTTGATCGTTTGTAATGTTGGATCAAACAGTTTTTACGTGGTCATTTCAGGAACGCTAGCCATGTTCACGACGGAGTTATCTCCTCTGGCGTTGACGCATGAAGTCCCAAAAGACAACTTCATACGGTTTCTAGACCTCGGGTTGTATTTTTCGTCAACAGGTGTGTGTTCCGGTTATGGAACGCAAGGACATACGCCTGTACTCTCGTTTACATCTGCGCACTCAAAGTTGGTAAAGCGTGCTGTTATAACTTCATGTTTTCAGAGTTCACTGAAGAAATCGTGCCGGCACAAGCTTGAAGCGAGCTTGTGGGCCCAGGCTAGACATTTAATGGATTCTGGCTACCCCCTGCGCCTGTTAACCGCCGTCGCCGAAACTATCAGTAAAAAAGGAAGAGCGAACACCAGTAAGCAGACCGCCGGCACTAAGACAACCAAGGTTGCTGTGGTGCCGTACACGCACGCAATTTCCCATAATTTGCTCAGATTAGCGAGAAAGTCTGGAGAGGACGTAGTTTTTTTCTTTCCCGAACGTCTGCAAAGGATGTGCAAAAAGGTCAATTCGGACCCCAAGGGGAAGCGCGATTGCGCAATCAAGCACAGCGAAAAATTTGTGAATTGCATGGAAGGCGTGGTGTATTCTATTCCGCTAACATGTGAACGCGTCTACATCGGCCAAACCGGAAGGTGCATAAACCAAAGACTCAGGGAACACTCGTATAATGTCAAAAAAGCTGTGGCTGGCTACTTGGGCATTCACTGCCAAAGGTGCGGTTGCGCCCCAGAGTTTGAGAGCACTCGTATTCTATATAGGGCTCGAAGAAAAAACAAGCCAGAAAATAATCGAGGCATTTGAAATTGACAAAGTGAAATAAAATGCGTGAGTGCGCCTTCTTTAGTTTGTCCGATAAAGAAAAGAGGTATCTTGAATTGTCACTTTGAAGAAGGTGGGTGCAGATAGTTGTAATCAGTGATGACATGTGCGCTATCGATGGTGTACTATTACATGTTTTTTTTCCTAAGTGTTTCCTTGGTTCTATCGATCGCCTGTTGCTGTATAAATAACACGTGTGATCAGAAATAAAACCATTAGTTGAAAGTTAGTGCTGTGTGTGTGTGTGTCCTTCTTTGTCCTTGTGGGTGTGCGCTACGCCAAACAGTCTCATGGGTTGATACGATGGACAAAGAGAAGACAGACACGGACGTCGCTGTACTAACAAATGAAATTTTATTTTCATGCGCGCGGCTATATAAAAAAAATGGGGGGGACCCTTAAGCTTCGCCTTTCAGAGTTCAACGCGATAGCATCAAAGTGCGTACTTCAACCACTTAGTGCATGCTTGCTAGGCACACTACGTGGTGTTAAGGGAATACGCGCAGTAACATGTGTGCCTTTTGCAATAGGGTACTGGCTTTAAACGACGAAGTCGTTATGGTATTCAAGTGTTGTGACGGCCGATGGCAATCTACGCTTGTACCACGCAATATTACTGCGATATTACATGCTCTATTTTGACGTGTGCATACAGGACGCGTGTGTTTTCACTGTATTTCCAAGCAGAGGAAGTTATTTTCAATATATTTCAAAGCGTACGCATGTCTGTGGGGTAGAACACCTGCTTGCCACGCAGACGGCCTGGGTGCGATACTCACTGAAACCCGGAAATTTTTATTAATTCTTTCATTTACATCTTTTTCGACTTTTTGGTCATGGACGAGATGATGATTTTTCGCTCACAACCAACGACGCCGACACCGACGAGGGATTTCTGCGAAACGAGCTCCTTAACGCTATCGCGTTAAAACGAAACGCGCATAATCACCCACAAGTATCAAAACATTGATTGGAGCCTGGCGTCACTTCCATGAACTTCTAGTTTACATGCCACAGATATATGTGATTTCTTTTCTTCTCAGAACCACTGACGCATGTGCTGCTTTCCTCCTAGATTTCAAGGCTTCCTGTATATCCTGTTTGAGATTATTGCCTCCTTTCGCAATGACGGAATTTATCCGTACGCAGGGCAATAAAAACTCAGTTGTTAGTACAGCCACGTCCTTGCCTGTCTTTTCTTTGTCCCTCGTAACAAGTTCGGCTGCTCAAGTCAAGCTTAAATACTTCAGCGAACGCCTGTTACACTGCGTTTCGTTAAATATAACGTGTCTGCTGTGAATGAATGTGGGCGTTACATGAGCATCAAACATGAACTTCCCTTAAGACGAGATGGTGGTGGTGGAAAATCTTTATTGGTTATTCAAGGGAAGGCGTAGATTGGAAAGAGCGAGTAGGGTGAAGCCAATATGCCTAGTGGGCCCACGACATTCGTACTGCTATTAAATTTCACTAAGATATGTCGATACACGTCGTAAGACTTGGCTCAAACTGCGGTGCAAGCGGGTGCTCGCTGACTCCGCATGATATGGGTTTTCCCAATGCGTGGAACTGGTCCGAACTTTTTTATGTTGTGTCACTTTCTGTGTATATTTGTTCAGCTATGTACCTGTTAACCCACTCTTCCCATTTCGACTGCTATGCAAGCATAAATAAATAAATTAATTAATTAATTAATCTGATTATGCACTGAAAATAAAAGATCGACAGCCAAAGAATAGTTTTGTTGCGATAGCAAATTGCATGGACACAATTTGCCAACTTTTACCCGCGCCTTGTCCGTCATGCTCCGTATAACGACAAAATCGATAACATTGCTCCGATGACGGCATGTTCTACGCGCTAGTAAAAAGCGCGCGAGCGCTGGGGACGAGCGCCGCTGAAGTAGAGATAAAATGAGCCGGCCGCCTCCGTCGCACGATGCCTGGCGTCAATGGCACGTCAAGCAGAGAGGAAGCACTCCGCATAAAGGAGCACGAAGCTGCGTTGCTGGAAGGGGGGGGGGGGGGGGACTGCGCCACTCAAGCAGCAACTGCAAACTTTGTCCCTCAGGGCGCGGTAGCGAGCGCTGGCCTGCGTGCTATCTCGACAGACATCACTAGACGTCTCGTATGTGTGGTGTACTCTGAGTCCTTACTCTGTGCTGAGACAACGGACAACACAGAAACCGCTTCGCTCCCTGGAGCAGCCGCATTCGCTTTGGCCAGCGTTTTTAAGAGTTACGCGGGATCGGTTCCAAAAGAGCTAGCTGCTAGCCTCACTTTGTATGACATTCCAGTTTCTTGCTATCGCATTCGTTGCTTCGCCCTAGCCGCGAAACTGTGCTTGTCTTTCAAATGTCAAACAAAGGGCCCCTGCAGCTTTATGAGGATGGAATCGAATAAAAATCAAGCTAATTAACTGTCGACCCAGTATATTTGTTCTACTTTAGATTCTGAGAATTTCGCAGCAGTGATTCACATAACGACTTTATCCCAGTGCAATGTTTCTGTTAGTCCGGCGAAGCCTTCTCAAGACAATGAACTCAGTGTGAATGTCACGCAGACTTTTGACATTATCTGGCACTGGAATAATTGATAAGCTAGAACGACTGGTACTCAGTTTGTACAGTTCACGCTTGCATCGCACACTTTGTCTTCGCTCTCGCTCTCGATGGAGGCGAAATGGTAGAGGCCCATGTGCTCTGTGATGTCAGTGCACGTTAAAGAACACCACATGATCGAAATTTCCGCCGCCCTCCACTACGGCGTCCCTCATAATCATATCATGGTTTTGGGACGTCAATCCCCACATATTATTGTTATCGCTCTCGTTCGGACGATATTAGGTGTTGGATGTCAGTCCAACCTTTACTGGCACATAAATATGTTAATTATAAACACTTATGGCAGTGCACATTTTCTTTGCCAAATTCACTCTCAAATTTTTAAAAAGCTTCTCTTGCCATATACAAGGCTTTTCGTGGAGTACTTTTGCGTACCATATTTATTCGAATATAGGCCAATCTTTTTTTCCCGGAAATGTCAGACATAATTGGCTTCCCACCTATATTCGTGATGAAATTTCACAAAGGTACCGAGCTAATGGAGCTACACTGTCGCGCCCACCGTTCTTCTACAAGCGGCAAATAAGGCACTGCATAAGATGTTGCTATTTCAACACATTCACACAACACATTAGAAAAATAAAAACTCCAATATTATCGCTGATAAAAACGTTTGAAGATCACCCCGAATACTGCCGAGCACCGTTCCGACTCGGCCACCATTGCTGCACCGGCTGGAAAACTCAACCAAGATCGCGGTTTACGCGATCTTGGTTGGTCGCAGTTTTATCGACCGATAAAACCGCGTAAATGAGAACGGCGTCAACAACAGAACAATGAAAATCTGCATATGAACTCTTTGTTTCCAACAGCTGAGGAAAAAAAATAGATTTCAAAGGTCATACTTTTGCTCTCGGGAATACCACACGTCGTAGGTTTATTGCGTCCTTCGTTTAAACCAACATGCCTGATTTTCCAGTGCCTTGTTATCTCAGTAATTATGGGTTCAACTATGCACCCATAAATTTGCCATTATTTCACTCAGAGAACATTTTATGTTGGTGTAACTATATCCGTGCTCACCCTATCTTCGAGTTAATGCGGTAGTGCAATTATCGGTCACTCATGGGAAAGCTTAATATGACAAACGCTTTATATGTATCATCGGCCAAAACATCTGGCGTCCTCCAGGGTCAACAAAAAAAAATTAGTCAGATCCCAAGTACCATGGTAATCGGTGTTATGCGAAGCATGCGGAGGTAGGGTGACTGGGTTGTAATTTTTTTATTGAGCGAAACGTTACGAAATGACGCTATAGATATGTACAAATGGTGTACACACAAACATGTGTTGAACAGTCGCATATGTTTCATATAACCAGTTGTCTACAGATGCGTAACGATGCCAACAGAAACATGGGTAATACCAACACCAGAAGTGCTATGCTGATATATAGCGCTTGTGCTTGCGAGGATGGCAGCTATGGATAGTGCTACGTAAACCAACTACAGTGAATAGCGCTTAAGTATACAACTGATGTTAACCCAACGTGACTCGTTCATCATAGCAGTACATATGCAATGTTTTTTTAAAATTAGATAGCCAGCATTGCAACCACAATTGGCGTTTCACAAACATTGCGCCTGAATAGGGTATTTTTCCAAAGCAGTTTCGAGACCTGGCGTGGCTCTGTGGTAGAATACTTGATTTCCACGCAAAATGCTTGGGTTTGATTCCTGCGGGGACCATGATATTTATTCTTTGCATTCGTCAGGTCAACGCTGCCGATGTCAGTTTTTCTTAACGTTCTCGCATTTACATGACCAATGTCTGTCCTCGCCGTTCCTGGGTAGACACCAATTGTCAAACACCTGTGGCGCATACCCGCATACCGCGGCTATGGTGTACGCGTATGAGCCACACGTGTCTCGAGAAATGAGTTTGACGACGTACGCGACGGGATTTTCACGTTATTCAAGTCATGGCCAACCGGATATATTCGTCAAATCCTCTTACCCTCCCATACTAACTTTGGTCGACCTTAAGTTAAAGATGTGATCACGAGAGCACCGAGACGTAGGCGGCTAGATAGATAGATACGTAGGTAGATACGTAGCATTAGCGGGGAACACAGTGTTACAGCCAGATGAGGCAGACGCGCGTCGCAGAGCAATTTTAGGTTTCGATGGATACTATGAGTGAGGCCGACGCTTGGGCTTAGGTCAACACCTCGCGGTGCATTAAGGCGTTGAAAAATTGCATTTCTCTTACTGAAAACCCGCCGGATGGGACGGATGCTTAGCAACACGCGTTGCAGGTGCTCAGCGCGGATGCCACAGTAATGATTAATCACCGTACTTTACCGCTCCCAGAGAAGAAACCACCCCACCGACCAAGAGCACCGTGAGAAGAAAGCTTGTTATATAAAAGGCGCGTTTGTAAAGCCTCCACGGTGTGTGACCGTGTTGCAGTGGATATCGCGCCCGGCGCCTGCTATCGCGGATCGAGCGGTCGTAGGTCTGATGCCGGTTGGCGAAACTTTTATTGCTATGGCAATTTTATGGACACTATAGGCTTATTTTTGCCGTTGCCGTCATGCCCCGGACATGCATATGTATCTATATATATATAGAAAATGCACAAAGAAAAACAAATCAGAGGAAAATAATTCCGAAGCACCCGACCGGGTATTTGAAGCAATGACCCCTTGCTCCACAGCGTGCTGCATTAGACAACTCAACCACGCGCCAAACATGTTCCGGCGTAATAAGGGCGAACTATTTATATCCACCATTTCCCGCTGGCGGTACAAAGATCTCGGAGGAGCTTGAGCGTGTTTTCTTTCAATCAACGCTTCTACATTCTTTTTCTATGAAAACTGCTCTTGAGACGCGCACGGAATTGGGTCCCTTTCTGTACCCACTCGTGATGTGGAACGAAAAAAAAATGGCTGCAAATTTATGAAGTGAGTGCTCATGATAGGGTGAAGCAGTGTGCATCAGATCGTGAATCGTGTCCTTCTATTTTGTTCTGGTAAACAGCATTTTATTTTGGTCTTGTTAACCTTTGTTCTGTCATATGCTTTGATTGATTGGTGGGTAAATGTCGGTGTTTGTACGGTGTTGAGGCCTTTTATTTGCTTTGTCCTTTTTAAACCATATGCGCGCTATGTACGCTCTGTAGACCGTATTGCGCAGAGATGTTTCTCACCTGCGCTTCGGCTAGGACAACGGCGAGCCTCGACGACAACGCCCGGACATCGTAAGCGCCTAAGGAGCTTCGCCCCCCAAAAAAAGAACACCGCGCACACCTTGTGTCAGACGTCACCGTGTGGCAGGAGACGCAGAGGGTCATTCCACGCGGCGCATTTTAAAAAGAAGAAGAAATATCTAAGAGCGTCGGATTCTACGTTGTCGTCAGTAGCATCGCGTTGCTCAAACTCAAAGGCGGAACAACTGTGACAGTTTTAGTTCACGCTTGTCGTGTGTATACCCGCGCGTTCTTGTCGAGCATCCTACTTTGTTTTTCAGCGGCACGCTACAAGTATCGATCTGCTTGTAGTTCTTCGTGTGACATTCAAATTTCTTGCTATCGCATTCATTGCTTCGCCCTTGCGGCGAAACTGGTACTTTTTTTTCTTTGCCTTCTGATCGTGTGCATTTTGCGACTCTATTTCTGTGACGGAAATATGTCACTGAAGTTTTGGCAGACCCCGGAATGAAACACTTTCGAGTTAAAAATTGTAAATCATCTTGATTTTACTCAAATGCACAGAATTGGTCAATCTTCTTCCAAATTGTAAACAAACTTTAAGGGAACAATAGAACAGAGCGTCCATTTCTGTCAGTGCTTCGTTGTTGTTCGTTTTGTCTACATTAAACAAAAAGCTTCAGAGAAACATTGACGTCATGTTGAACTGTGCATTGACATACCGCCTTATAGTTCTCAAAAAATGGTGGAGCATATAAAGGAAGCAAAATGTAGGATAGCCGTAGTAATAACTTATCACCGTGGCTTACGCTGCATATGGCGTATACCAGATTTGACATCTCTGTACGTAAATTTTGGAACCTTCCGGAGGTTTTACGCTGTGACGCCTTTCTCATATCGGCGCAAGACAACCACATTCAACTATCATACAAGAGTAATTTTGTGCATGTGCAAGATACATGCAGTCCACTGTCACTCGCGTTATTCTATGTGGCTTAGACATAAGAGCAGTCTTGGCAAAACGAAATGGCTCATTAGCGTGAATCAATTCGAACGCAGCGATCTCATAAGTTCAGTGCACAGTGGGCATTAGTGCCAATGTATTCCGGCTGCCTTGCTTAATCATGTTTTTCACACAGGGCAGATCATGCGCACATACGCACGTCAACTACTGTTTCCTCTGAATTCCTACTTCGACATTTAAACTCATCTGTCTTCGGGGACATTTCTAGATTTACCGCCGCCTCCAGCAATTATCAGTGCTTTAAAAATCATGTATCTTCTTGTTCCCGCAAGAAAATTTTACATGCAGTTGCAAATAAACGTGGCGACTCATAATTTACAACTAGTTCATAGGTGAGAACAGAGCACCTGCTGAAAAGCGTATACACGCAGAAGGGTTTTTTGCGACGAACAAAATTCTCCTTTTATATTTTCAAGCAATCATTAGGATAGTCGCGTCTCAGCACTGTGACCTGTATTGCTTATTTCTCTGGCATATCTTCAAAAGAAGACACGCTCGATTTCTTGGCGTCAGCACATTCACATAACACTTCAAAGGGCTTCAGAAACATCTGTTATGCCCAGCAGCGCTTGTAAAAAAAAATAAGAGAACAGCTTACACGCAAGCATTGTCCCGCAGCAGTTTTTTATGACGAGGAGGAATTTCCAATTTGCGTGTAAAGGGGGAGGAAAGGGATGTTGTCGGTAGCAAGTTGATCTAGCCTTGCAGGACACGTTGTAGCATTCTATAAGGGGAGTAAGTGTTTCTTGTGTTTGATGGGATAACTGTTTGAACATATCGCATACAGTCAGATCAGAACCTCGAGCAGACTTGTTGCAACAGTTCAGTGCTACGTGCAGTTCTACTAGGCGGAATGCTTCATTATAAACCTCATTACTTCTAGATATTCTTTCTAACCTTTGTCGTTCCAATGTTCCGTACGTTTGGAAAGTTTATGAATAGTATGTCGAGCCGGATACGAATTCGAAATGTGCTCCCAGAGAGCCAGCTTGGTCTTCCAGACTTTCCCCCTGGGTGTCTACTAAGGGCACCAAACACGTTGGTTCACTTCTTGTTTTCTTCATGCTTTCCGAGACATCAGCCTCATCTCTATAGGAGTTCACACCCGATATGAACTTCTGCCAGCTGTCCCTTGTAGCCTGCCGGTGCGTTCTCCGGCCTTGTTATTCGGCCTGTTTAAAATGGATCAGATTTGCTGCAGTGGGTTAATCGCGCAAAAGCCCTCACGCTTCATTCTGTTTCTTTCGAGCTTCGCGGCACTCGTCGTTCACGACCTTGGCTTGTCCCCTTGGTTATTTCTGGCATGCACTTAGAAGCAGCATCAAAAATAAAAGCAGCAAAATGCTCGACAGCCGCGTCAATACTGAAACAAGTCCACCCACGATTTATTAGTAACCTTGTGGAACTACTCCCAATTGGCTCTGTCAAGCTTCCACCGAGGAGCCTGAGGTGAAGATTAATTTTCTTTTTTTTGTTTTGAGATGTATTGAGGTGTGTTCACTCCCATGATGGTTTTTTAACCACTTCCCAGTTAAAGGGACACTAAAGTGAAATATTAAGTCGACGTTGATTGCTCAAATAGCGGTCCAGAAACCTCGTAGTGCTACTTTCGTGCCAAGGAAATGCTTATTTTGAAATAAAGTCACGTTTTAGTGGTCCGCATCGCGTTAGCGCACTTCAAATCACCCGCCTAAGCATTCAGAATCTCTGATGTCACTGTTTCCGTGCCCAACGTTGCCCGCCTTTACTGCGCGGCCGCCGACACTAGCAGCAGCAGAGCGAAAGTAGCGGGAGCCACAGCAACAACAACCACCATTGAACAATACTCTGCTTGCTTGGTGCAACTGGGCTCCGCTAGATGGCGCCACCTATCCAGCCTAACCAAGCAAAAACGCAATTTTTTGAACCACTCGCGCCTTTCCTAGGCGGTTCCTTTTTTCTATGAATCACACAGAAACGGACAAGGAGCATTTTATTACGTGTTGTAATGCACGGAAGCTTCTTTTTTTATTGCAGCTGTAGTGATTACTACGGATTATTGTAGCCAGAAGCTCTCACGTCATCACGGATCGTTTCGCAAATGTGCCCACTCGTGGCGCACGTTGTGTGATACATTTAGCTTAATTTCTCGGTAAGTAGGGCACTGCTGTTGATAATCTTGCCGTTTTAGACGTTGTCATACATTGAGCTTTCGCTCTGACATAAATTGTTATTAGCATTTAGTGTCCCTTTAATATCGAGCGAAATGAATGGAGAGATGATGCTAAGATCGATAGAGGAAAATGTGCTGTTTGCGAGGCTAAACAGCGTTGGTTCTTTTAAAGACGATGATCTTTCTTGGGATACTTGAACGCAAAAATTTTGGTCTTTCTGTCTGTCTGTCCGTAACCCGATTCAGCTACTCGGCCAAAGTTTAACAACTTTCTGAACGCCCAGCCATCTTGAACTGGTGTTTGCCTTCATACTTGTGAACATATTCGATCAAAAAACAAATACTACGCATACCTGAGGCGCAACACTAATATGTTAGTGTCAGGTCGTCTGTTCTTTTTATTAGAAAATACATAAGTACGCAATTCTAAAGACCCTAGTGTTTTATCAATGCCAGCCAGATGCAGCCAATTCAACGTAGAGTAGGCGCTGTCTGAGGCAAGGCAAAACATAGTAGTACGGCCGGCACAACACTATCGTCTTTCGACGACATTTGCAGCGAAGCACGTAGATACGTGGCCAATTTTCTTGTTTAGCAGACATGCGCCTGTGGAAGAGATAACATGCTCAATGAGCCGGCCTCGCGAGTCGGTGCAAGAGTCTCCCCACAGGCTGTTGTGGGCGTTGAAGTTGCCGAGAACAAGGTAGGGCTCCAGCAACTCATCTATAATTGATTGGAATTCTCGTTTGTGTAACCGGTAAAGTGGGAGTATGTATATAAGCATATAATAATGAGTTTCTTTGCAACTATAGCTCGAACGCCTACTGCCCCCCAGTGCCGTTTGGAGTGAAATGCTACGTTGTGCTGGAATGCTAAGTTTCTGCCGAGTATGATTGCAACACCTCGAGCTCATGCGAGAGCATCCTGGATGTCTTTGCGAAAATGACGGAGGAAATTAGTGTGTCTGTGATTTCGGTGTGCCTCTTGTACACGCAGCACCTGTGGAAACAATCTAACAAGGAGTTCCTGTATATCGTCTAGGTTATGTAAGAGTCCTTGAACGTTCCATTGTACTATTGCGTCCGTGTTGAAAGTGTACGTATGATGTGTGTCGCGAAAGCTGAAAATGTCTTAATTTACAGAGCCCTTATCAGGCCCTGTAAGTGGCGTTTCGTCTTTCTTGGAGCGGTCGAAGGAGTCTCGCCGCTCCTTTGGCGCAGTATGCGCCGGTGGACCAGTAGTTTCTATCGCCACTTGAAAGGCGCCATACAGTCGTGTACGTAGAGTAGAAAGTCCCTTCGACCTCACCATGCCAGAGGTCGAGGGGACCTATTTAGCTGCTGGGCTGGCCTGGCTGTGGCCAGAGCTTGGAGTGGCCACTGGTGCGGCCGTGTTGACAACAGGCAGGGCAGGCTGGGCTGCTCTCACCTTGGGGGCGGGTAGCGGTCACCCCAGCACACTGCGCGTGGCATGGGCGACCTCCTGGGTCCGTTGTAGTGCTGCCCTCTGTTGCACTTCATCTGCGAATGATGTTTTGTGCGTTAAAATTCGTGTTGCGCGCTGCCGAGCTTCCCGGAAGCTGATTTTTTGTTGGACTTCGTTAATCAGAATTTCTTTTTTGGCGTGAAGCTCCTTACGCTGGCAGCATGTCCGTTGTCACCGTCGTCGTAGCCCCCCCGTCAGACCGAAACACAGGGTGTTACATATACCGTATGTACATAGAGCGTTCATTGCACACATACAGGTTTAAAATAGACCGTACTCTGTCCGTGCATCTGTCTGTCAGTCCGTCCGTCCGTCTGTCCGTGCATGTGCGCGTGCGTGCGTGTGTCGTCCATCTGTCCGGTCGTCCGTCCGTGCATCCATCGGTCCATCCGTGCGTCCGTGCATCTGTCCGCCCATCGGTCCATGCACCCGTCAGCCCGTGCATCCGTCCATGCGTCCGTCCATCTATAGACGTACGGATGGACGGAAAGATAGATTTCATAAACATTCTTTATATATATAAAGAATGTTTATTCTTTATATAAAGAATAAACATTCTTTATATAAAGAATGTTTATTCTTTTATATCGTTTATCATTTCGTCAGTGGAGCATGGCTCCATCATCAGCATTCACTTCGTGGATCGGCTGCCACTTTTGCCTTTTTCCAGGAGGGACACGATCTAGAATACGCGAGGTTCGCTCCATCACACGTGCCTCAATGGGCCTCAGCTTCTGCATATCACTTATCAGATGAGTTTCCCGTTCTCGCCCGCTTACACAAATAAGCTGCCCAGGGCACCTTTGAGACGCCCGCCCGAATTTCTGGCACTTGAAGCAGTGCCGTGTGTTCAGAATGTAGGGTCACGCAGATTCATGTATCATGTTTGTATCGTTTCTGGTACTAGATGGTGCTAGATCCAAAGGTGAGTATGGTGTGTCTGGTGGGCAGTTATTTGTAGTCTCGCTACATTTTGGTTGGTTGCACATGTATGACATTCGCCTGCTTCCATCCATCCAACAATTCATCACAAGTAGAACTTATGAGGTCTTCGTCTGAGACGACACCTTTGACTGTGTTCATATTGAGGTGTGCACTAATACAGATGGGGTTATCACCAAATGCCACTATCCTTGTTAGCTTCTCATACTGTAATTTGTCTTGAACTTCAATCTCTGCGTCTACGCTTGCCATCTTTTCGCTTTGAAGCCACTTCCCAATGTTTCAGTCAGGCATGTAGATACCAGGAATGGCAAGATATTGGTGACTTTTTTGTCTGTAGTTTCTGGGTGAATGACGTGATACTTTGGGCAGATTCCTTTCTTATTCTGCAAAAAAGACGGTTTCATTGGTGCGCCCTGTTTTATAACAAGGGTGATCATGAAGGTGTGGAAACGAACTCGATCCCATAAAACATTATTTGATTTCAGCCCCTACGCCGGCCGCCCACCATCGAGCCCAACAAGGAGACCCTACAAGACCCGCAGGAATCGCAAACACCAGTTGTACATAGCTAATATAATCCGATATAACACCCAAGGTAGGATACTGTACACCAGTTTAACACTTGCCGCCAAGAAAATGGAGAGTAAACTGAAAGGTAGACAGGAAAGATGAAAAATGGGAGCAAAAGACGATCCTGTCGGGAGAGCGAGACTGGAAAAGGCGACTGCCGATTTCCCCTGGGTGGGTCAGCCGAGGAGTGTCCTCTACTTGAAGCTGCGGCAAAGGGGTGTGTTGCGTCTGCCGGGGGGCCTTAAAGGTCCAATAACCAGGCGTCGGCTCAACTCGCAGAATTCCCTTTTCCCCGGACATGGCTAAACCACGCACGACAGTGTGTGAGAGAAAATCAACCCCTCCCCCCCCCCCCCCGCCCCCCGTTTGCTCGGATGTATGGTGACGCCACTCACCAAACGGCTGCTTGAGCATTGCCCCTGTGGGGGTGTTCGAGAGAGAGAGCTGGGCTGTAAAACGATGCCTTCAACGGAAACAAGAAAATGCCAACGCATACAGTAACTACCAGCAAGGATTCTTTAAAAGAATGATGTAGACGTATTTCTGATTTCACGCCCTTTGTGAAATTTTGATTGGTGCTTCATAGCGAAATAGTAATACTTCTATTCAACTCATTCTGGCCACAGATATTTTAGACAGGATGGCAATGATGAAAGTTTTGTTTTTGAAGTAAGTCGCAGATGTAAACGTATCGTCACCAGTGAACCTTCCCCATCAGCAACAATATTTGGCAGCTTCATCCTTGTTGCCATTGTGATAACTATTTTGTATATCTTTCACAGACGTACAAAAATATCACGCCATATGCACGAAGTGAATGATGATGAGTGGGCGAAGCTCGATCGTTTTCATGCATGGCAGAAAGAGAATGTGTGGTCTGGAACGCACTTATATTTCATTGTCGTCAGCGTCATCGTCATCGTTATCGCGTGTAGTGGGTACATTCCACTATACTGCGTCTTCGTCATCTTTATCACGTGGAGTGGGTATATTCCACTATACGTGGCTATCTACCTACTACTACTACTACAGAAGAGGGACAGACCCACACCCTTAGGAGCTTCGCCCCTAAAAGGTGCATGCTTGCAAATGCAGGTCTTGTGAGCATTTAGAGCAAAATTATTTCCCCTATTAACCGCTATATATTGTACACGTGAATTTTCTATTTCGCGCAATAAAATGTTTCGTCAGTGGCCTATGTAAACCTCCTTCGGCCCATAGTTGCCTCACCCTTTCGTGGCAGTACACTCTTAACCATGTCCTGGTTAAATTCTGGCTATAACCAGGAAACCAGACGAAAAAATGGTCGGTAATCTGGCTATATCTAGCACTTTAAGCGGGACCTGATTAAGAGTGTAGAATAACTGCATTGCACACTAATGAATAAAGAGTCAAGCTTGATTGTTCTTGCTTAGGGCTAAACCTAACGCAAATATTTCAATAACTTAATTTTCAAGCAGTTGAATAAATACTTTGTAAAAATGTTGACGTGTGTTTTCAATACGCGTCGACATAGAAAATCTTTAAAGCCAAAAGCCACACGTGACCTTAAGAGTCTACTCCTTTCCTCCCGCTCCGCATCGACAGAATTCTGAGTGATAGTGACATTTGGTAACTGAAATTGCTCAGACAACACAACTCTCACTTCATTTAGAGCAGTCACATGACATTGTCTAGAACTCGCAAGGATCACTACATCGCCAGCAGTAGACACAGGACATTAGTTCCCTCTGCTGAAGACACAAGGTGTTATGAGCGTGCATTGCCTCCGTGGGTCTATGAAGAATGTCTGCAGAAATGTTGGCTGTAAGCTATCTTTAGTTTGTTCATTGCTGTCTACATCAAGCCCTCAGTTTCTTATGGCAATTTTATGTCTTGGGACCCCTAACTACTAAACTAAAAAAGTAATTTTCTCTAATGGGTGCGTTTAATCCGGAAAACATCTACATAGGTCGTGGAAAAGTAAAATTGCCGAAGGTACAATTTATTTTTGATTTATTCACGTTATTCTCTTTCTAGCTTATTGATCTGCGTGGTACACACCAACTTTTTAGTGTTTTTTTTTTTATTCACAAGAAGGGGAAAGGTAGGCTGCTTCAAATGTGAAAGAAGCAATATGTTTTTAGCATGCGAATATAGCAGGTATGTTATGGTTAGTATAATTTATAAGTTATTTACATTTTGGGACATAATTCGATTTGACCGACAAACTGAACATTGTATGGTCATACAGGACTTCATGTTTTAATATTTTCGCAACAACGTAAACACTGTTTTTACTCCTTGGACTGAAATGTTCCGTACGTTCTTCTTTGTTCTATGCTCGTGTTAAGTTTACTATTCGTAGTAAAAATCCCGGAAAACATTTCTTAATACTGATGTAACCACCACATAAGCGAAGACGGCATACATGCATTTTTTGGCATAACCGCTAAGCGATGCCATATTTTGCAGCCCAACTTCTAGAGCTGTCTAATCATGTACAAGATACCAATTACCAATTACTGCTGTGGCTAAATCCACTATTTACTTCCTTAAGATCTGCAACACATCTCAAAAGTATGTTCCCAACAATTTTATTCTAAGTAACGAGAGAGAGAGTTGGATAACATATAGCAGTACCAGTACATATTCCAAAAAGAATAGTTGTATATTCCGCATATAGAAACCGACGCGTGCAAAGGCTAGCGATCACTGAATGCTACTCTGTGCTAGAATATAAGCATAAGACGCCAAGAGGACAGAGAAGTATATAATGAGCATGGGTCGGCAAAACTTGTGGAGCTCACTCAGACTCACTCATGAAATATATTTTGCGCTCAGGGCTCACTCGGACTCAGACTCACCAAAATTTTTCTGAGCCAGACTCACTCAGACTCACTCTCACCAAAATTTTCTTCAACCGGACTCACTCGGACTCAAACTCACCACAACATTACTCCCCCGGACTCACTCAGACTCAGACTCACGGCTAGATGTGAGTCTGAGTGAGTCCGAGTGAGTCGACTCATGAATCCGTTAGCCTAGAATTAGCTTTTCGACCATGGTGTCAACGCTCTTTAACAACAATATCTCACGTAATCGGAGCTCTTCTTGGCGCCTTTTTTATATGTACCTTCGATACGAGTTATGAGTGCTCGCAAACCAGTATGGTCATTTTTCTTGAAAGGGATTAAAACATAAGATATATTTATTTAGAACTTCGCTGGGAAAGTTAACAGCGGCAGGAGGGGGGGGGGGGGGGGGTAGGTCAAGGCACTCCCCTGCGTAATTCGCCCCTCTGATCAATAAATATTGAAATGATTTATGAACGACACTGCTTTGGAATATGTGTGACTAGACGCGAGTAAAACCGTGAATCCTGGCAAGGATGATAGTAATGCTGAAGATGAGTAGATAGGACCATAGATCGGCAAAAGAAGGTGTAGCTCACTCAGACTCACTCAAGAAATATACCTTGCGCTTTGGACTCACTCGGACACAGACTCACCAAAATTTTCCTGAGCCGAACTCACTCGGACTCACACTCAAGAAAATTTTCTTCAACCGGACTCACTCGGACTCAAACTCACCAAAATATTACTCACCCGGACTCACTCGGACTCAAACTCACCAAAATATTATTCACCCGGGCTCACTCCAGACTCAGACTCACGGCTCGATCTGAGTCTGAGTGAGTCCGAGTGAGTTCGCCGACCTATGATAATGAGTACTTTCCTTTCTTTTCATGTTCCACACCGTTATTGTACAAAAACAAGCAATTACAAGTCTTTTTTCCCATATACCACTCGAATGTAGCTCCCATTCCCATCTAAAACTTTTGTATTTATTTGTGTGAAGAACCTTCATGGTCATTCGAAAAAAAATCTTTTTTTTTAACCTCTGGACATTAGCTTTTTCATATCTGCAAATCAAGCGTGGTTATACTTTAGATTTGCGAGTGTGTGTGTGTGTGTGTGTGTGTGTGTGTGTGTGTGTGTGTGTGTGTGTGTGTGTGTGTGTGTGTGTGTGTGTGTGTGTGTGTGTGTGTGTGTGTGTGTGTGTGTGTGTGTGTGTGTGTGTGATAAAAAAAGACTTCGCAAATCTCAAAAAGAATAACAAACACTTTTGAGCTCCATCCTAGTGAACTGACTTAAACTTTCATGGGTCACGGCCGGCGAGTCATTTTCATTTTCCTTCATTGGGCTTGCTTTTTACGGCGCTCATCAGGCGCGGCAATATCGTCGCCGCTGTCGACATTTAATAGCACTTGCCCACAGCACATGACCGTATATGTACCTCGTAGCAACTGTGGTCGCCTTATATGTCAATCGCATTCCGGCCGACTCGAGTGCTCTGCGATGCTTTTAAAGTACGACTATTTTCTGTGCATTTTCCTGGCACATTACTGTACCTGCGATTTAAAAGGTATCGTCCGTCTTTTTCTTCGTAATACCAATTTTTCTTTGAAGTTATTCTGGCTTCCCTGTGACATTTTATTTTCTTTTGAAAGAAAAGTAAAACTTGTTCATTTGTTGTTTTCTGCTGCCTCAATACCTGGCTGAAGCACACGAGTGGTATCGACTGCAATATAAACGAGTCTCCCTCATATATGTCTAGGTTTAGTGACTCATTTTCTGAGATAAAATCATTGTGCTATATTTTGCCGCATTAAAGTATATCATGCGTAAAGCAAGTGACGCGAGCGAGAAATATATATATATATATATATATATATATATATATATATATATATATATATATGACAGTTTTTTTTCTGTTGCGCTGTGGACAGGTCGGGCGCATTGGTTTGTGGCAGTCACTAACTCGCGGGAAGCTACGCCGTGTTTTACCGGGCCTCGCTTTAGGTTTAGGTTCTCGAACCACCATTTTAAAGCAACGTGACTGGCGAAATTAGTTTTATATTACTGAGAGGGCCTTGAACCGCACCCCCGAATGCTATACCATAAACTCCACAACGTGCTAGTAATTCTTGCTACCGAGCGGGTCATCTACTTCTAACAGTGCCAAGTGGTACTGCATGCAACGCGATACTGATATCTGCCAGAGTATCTTGTAATGGCACAAGACGCGAGCGGCTATATTTCTCGCGCCTGTTCACATGTATCTGTAGCGCCACCGACATCGACGAGATTGCACGGTGAAGGAAGAAGAGGTCGGGCGTGACCTCGAGCGGCGCGGCAGCAAGGCCGGCGCGAGGGGCGCAGAAAATAAAGAAAAAGTTAATTGCCTAGATATCAAGAAGGCATTTGACAACGTCAAGCATTCAACTATACTGACCCGAATAATAGAACTAGGGCTCGGTAAACGGACGTACGACTATGTGCGCGATTTTCTCACGGACAGGCCAGCGCGGATTACGCTGGGAGATCTAGAGTCCGGAGAGATTGAGATGGGCAGCGCCGGCACCCCTCAGGGCTCGGTGATTTCGCCCTTGCTCTTTAACCCCGCACTCGTAGGGCTACCTGCTAAATTGGAGGAGATTGATGGGCTCTGCCACAGTCTGTACGCAGACGACATCACTGTGTGGGTAACTCAAGGATGCGACGGCCAGATAGAACACACACTACAGAGAGCCATCGACACGGTTCAAAGTTTCTTAGAGGGCACAGGCCTCCCCTGCTCCCGCTGAGAAATCGGAGCTGCTAGTTTACAAACCTACGCGCAGAAGTCGAAAGCCCAGAGACAGCGGACAAAACGGAAATAACGCAGAGGGAGAGATCCGGCTGACAACTTCGGAAGGCCACGCAATTCCCAGAGTAGACGTCATACGCGTGTTAGGCTTGCATCTTGCAGCTAATGGGCACAACGGCGAAACCATACGCAAATTGGAAAACGCGGTAAATCAGACAATCAGGCTGCTAAAACGAATTACCAACAGACATAGTGGTATGAAAGAAGGCAACATGATTAGGCTTCTGCAAGCCTTCGTCCTTAGCAGAATAACGTACGTTACCTCTTACTTAAAGTGGCAGGTCGCCGAGAAGTCCAAATTAGATTGCTTAATCAGGAAAGTTTATAAGCAAGCCTTGGGGTTACCCATTAACACAAGCATGGTGAAATTACTAGAATTCGGATTGCACAACACGCTGGACGAATTGATAGAAGCGCACGACATAGCACAGTATGAACGACTTTCAAAGACGAAAACGGGCCGGTACATCCTCGAAAAGTTAGGCATAGGCTATCACACGCAGCAAGGTGAAAAAGCAGATGTACCTGCGACAGTGCGAGAAGGAATAGTTGTTCCGCCGTTGCCCAAAAACATGCACCCGCACATCATCCCGGTAGAAGAAATCAGAGGGCGCGGGACTTGCAGAGGAAATTCGGAAATTGCAAGGAAGCAGTATTCGTGGACGCGGCCAGGTACGCGCGCCGGTGTGGATACGTGGCCGCGGTGGTAGACTGCGAAGGCACATGCAAGACGAGCGTTACGGTACAAACCCCACTCATCGAGACGGCTGAGGAGGTGGCCATCGCCCTCGCGGTGGCCACCACCGAGGCCGAAGTAGTGATTAGCGACTCGCAAGCGGCGATACGTAACTATGCTAACGGCCGTGTCTACCGAGAGGCGCTACGAATCCTAACGAATCACGAGGAAAAAATTCAGAACAAAAATGACACTTTCGTTATATGGACCCCCGCACACACACAGACCCCGCTGTCCAGTAACGAGGCGGCGCACGCGGCGGCTCGAGAGCTCACGAACCGAGCCGTTGCGAACACTGACGCCGCCTCGACCGAAGTTCTACTCAGGGAAGAGTGAGAGTGGGAGGAACGTATGACTAGCTACAATGAAATTACACAGCACTACAAGCTAGGAAGGCGCAAATACCCACCGCCACACAACAGATTAAATAAAAAACAGGCAGTTGCGTGTCGACAACTGCAAACACACACATACCCAAACCCAGTTATCTTTCGTCTCTGTTACCCTGATCTATATTTGACGGACAAATGCACGGTTTGCGATGCACGGGCGACACTGGCGCACATACTATGGGAATGCTCGAGCTTAGATGCTAAAACACAGAGAAATCACGAGGAGGCAGTCTCGAACCGCAGGGTGCGCTGGGAGCAGGCTCTGCTCAGCTCCGCATTAGAAGACCAACTGTGGGCCGTCCAGCGAGCCGAGGAAGGCGCCCGAGCCCAAGGGCTCGCGGCCGATGCCTAGGCCGGGGCTGAGGCCCGCCCCAAAAAAACTCCGCTGGACATTATCAATAAAGTTATTTCTCTCTCTGTGTGTCTTTAGGCTTCGGCACTAGGACGTGTGGAGTCGTTTTCTTATGTGTACTCCACATATCTTTAACTTAAGTGAAAAGAGGGGCAAAAGATTTGTACAATATACTCAAGCTCCACATCTTGGTCAAACAGATAGAGAGAAACGCTAAATTAAATATAGATATCTCCTTCATGACCTATATTAAGCAGTTGTCCCATACATACCGCCGTAACTGCTAAAGACTACCAACCTTGCTTTAGATACAGGTACGCCAATGCCGAAAATATGGCCGGAAGGGTGGCCAGTACCCTAGTGAAATCTGTAACGCTTCGTGTGCATCATGTACAGACCCTGGTTTTCCACAAACTGCGAAATAACAATAACATATTATCATGATCATTTATTTTAGCCTGAGCCGTCAAATGTCACTTAGTATAGCCTCGTGAGACCCAGCTGCGATATATTGAACACTCGTTCTTAGCGTCAGTGCCGTGCTGCAACTACTGCATTTTCAAAGCCGTCTTGTACAATTAATCACAAAGCCATGTGCTACCATGGTTGTGAGTCCGATTGAGAAAAATTTCTGTGAGTTTGAGTACGAGTCAGTGCGGTTAAGGAAAGCTTTGATGAGTGTAAATCCGAGTGAGCCCTAAGGGCGACGTATATTTCATGAGTGAGCCTGAGTGAGCTCCACATTGTTTTCCCGACCTCTCGTCCTATCTACTCAACTGCAGCATTACTATCACCCATATGTCGGCTCGCGTTTACGTTAATTATTTCTACTCACACATCAATGCAGTAGCGTTCACACGCCAGCTCAATATCAATTTAACAGATGCGTGAGTTAAGGAGGGGGAGGTTTCTTAAGCCCCTCCCCCCCCCCCCCCCCCCCCCGTTTTCTTTCAAACGAAGGCCTTGTAAAAAAACATCTGATGTGAGTCATCACTTTCTATAAAAATATCCTTAGCGGATTTCAAGCACTTATAGATTGTATTTAAATATACGCGATCGAAAGCGCCAAGTAGAGCACCGGTTATGCGAGATATCAGTGTTAAAAAGTAGTGGCACCTTGGGCGAAACAGCTAATGGTCCGCTAAAGGCTCCTGAGTCGACTCACTCAGACTCAGACAGAGCCGTGAGCCTGATTGGGTCCAAGTCAGTAATATTTTGGTGAGTCTGAGTCCGAGTGAGTCCGACTGAGGAAAATTTTAGTGAGTCTCAGTTCGAGTGAGTCCAGTTGTGGAAAACATCGGTGGGTGTGAGTCTGAGTGAGCCATAAGGGCGAGGTATGTTTCATGAGTGAGTCTCAGTGAACTTTTGAATCTTTTGTCGACCTATGCTGATGAAACTGCTTAAAACAGTTTCGTGGAGAGGTAACACCCTTTTATTTGCCGCTAGTAAAAATTTTCTTGTTCGTTCCTTGTAATCCCTGAATATAGAGTTTTTTGTCATTGAGTCCCAGTTTGCAATATATTGCACATACTTTTGTACGCGTACCAAGTGTCGTACGTCAATTAAACTTTTTCGCTGAGATAAGATGGTCTCATTTGTCCAAAAATGTGTTTTCTTGTTAATATGAAAAAAAAAAAAGTACCATGGGAATCGATGTTATGCGAAGCATGCGGAGGCAAGGCGACTGCGTTGTAATGTTTTTATTGAGCGAAATGTTACGAAATGTCGTTAAGATATGCACAAATGTACGCACAGACAACATTTTGTTCAACAGACAACCTGATGTTCAACAGCCGCATATGTTTCGTATAACCAGTTCTTTACAGTTGCGTAACGATGCCAACAGAAACATGGGTATTACCAACACCAGAAGCGGTAAGCTGATACCTAGCACTCATGCTTGCGAGGATGGATAGTGCTTCGTGGATCAACTACAGTGTATGGTGCTTAAAGGGACTGTCGTTCATCACTTTTATGTTTTGTATCGCAATAAAAGCGTACCGTCTGAAGTGCCGAACCTTGCAGCGGTTTCTCTGGAAAGTGAGTACAAATTTTTAAAACAGAATTTTGCGATCTGCATTCGGTCCTCTTCCATTGGTGGGATGAATGCCGACAACACTGGTTGGTGGAGGCGATGACGACTGTAGTGCCGGTGAAAGTCGCAAACTGAAACCGCGCGCTCTTTTTGCAGACTTCATCAATTTTTGTGTAATAATGAAACAAATACCGTAGTGGTCGTTTAAAGCACGCATATTGTCAGATAAAGCATTATTACCACGGTTTCTCCAGCTTTGTTCAGTCTGCCTGACAAACCACCGCAATCGAGCGGAAAAAGTTGGTCTGTTCCAGCAACACTGGTACGCCGGGGTTGTGAAACGAACTGTAGTGGTTCCACTCATGCCAACCGCGCTACTAAAATGAACATGAGGAGTGCTTCACAAAACAACAGAAGGTTCCTGCTGTCTTTCAGTTATGTTTAGGTGTTCTGTGTTGTATATGCGATATGAGAGCCAGCATGGACGCCCTGGTGAAGCGGAACGTGATGGCAAAATCTTCTTCAATGTAGCACCTTGGTGAATGGTGTGCGCTTTACTCATGAGGACTCGTACTACGTTACTAGACTACGTTGGACTCACGGGCATGGTTCGAAAATTCCCTGAAGTCAGTCACGCTGCTATTCGCCGAAGACAATTTTTTGTTTCTTATGAGCGGTGCCGGACGCAGTGCTCGCGTTTCACCGCCGTAGGCAGGCAGGCGAACGCGCCGCCGGCAGCGCCACCGAGCGCCTCTCTGAACGCGTGAGGAAAAAAAGCAATAATTACTCTTTGGCGCAACCCAAAGCTACCTCAAGTGCGTAAAATACAATTTCAAGTTACACATGTTTGTTTTTAAGCAAAATGAGTCCACCTGCGAGGATTTCTTGTCCGACCAATAGATTGAACCACATCGCTGTTTGGTGACGCTAGCGGTCATTCTTTGTCGACTTTCGACGTCAAATTAAAATTATAATTCTTTTTTTGCGGAGCAAAAGCATGCTCATTGCCGCCGATGTGATGAACGATCTTCTCATTTTCGCCACAATCAGAAAAAATTTTCCGAGCGGTAGACAGTCCCTTTAAGTATACAATTCACTGTAACCCGACATGACGCCTGCCTCATGGGAGTATATATGTAATGTTTATAAAATTAGATAGACTGCACTGCAACCACAATTCACGTTTCACCAACATTACGCCTGCATAGTGTATTTTTCCAAAGTAGTTCTGAGACCTGGGGTGGCTCTGTGGTAGAATACTTGATTGCCACGCAGATTGCTTGGGTTCCATTCGTGCTGGGACCCTGATATTTATTATTTACATTCGTCCGGTCATCCCTGCTGACGTCAGTTTTTCTGAACGCTTTCGCATTCAAGTTACTTTATAATGTCTGTACACGCCGTTCCCGGTTAGGTATAAATTGTCAAACACCAGTGGCGCATACCCGCTTACCGCGGCCGTGGTATACGGGTATGTGCCACACGCGTCTGCAGGAAAGGGTTTGACGACGTATGCGACAGGATTTTCACGTTATTCATGTCATGACCAGCCAGACATATTCGTCAATACCTCTTACCCTCCCGTACAAATTTTGGTCTATACCAAGTTAAGGAGGCGACCACGAGAGCACCCAGACGTAGGCGGCCAGATAGATAGATAGATAGATAGATAGATAGATAGATAGATAGATAGATAGATAGATAGATAGATAGATAGATAGATAGATAGATAGATAGATAGATAGATAGATAGATAGATAGATAGATAGATAGATAGATAGATAGATAGATAGATAGATAGATAGATAGATAGATAGATAGATAGATAGATAGATAGATAGATAGATAGATAGATAGATAGATAGATAGTAATGCAACCTCCTGTTCTTGGATTATG
>JALIZH010032592.1:0-15851 GCA_030522465.1 Rhipicephalus appendiculatus
TCGATCAGGAAGTCCTTGGCCAACACCGGTTTCTGCTATGTTGCAACTAGGCTTTGCTTCAGGATCGACCATCATCCTTATGCCAGCTTTTTGCGACTCAGTGCAAACTTCCCAAATTTTCTTGTCTCTGCTTATTTCTGTTTCTCTTTCTCTCTGTTTCTATTTCTTGCTCCTTCTTTGTTTTTATAGCTTTCTTTTCTTTCTTTGCTTTCTCTTTTCTTTAACTATTTCTCGCTTGCTTGCTCTTTCTTCCAATCTTTTTTTCTCTCTCTCTCTTCCTTCTTCTTTCATTCTCCCTTTTTCTTCCTCTTTCTGCATTTCTTTCTCTCTGTTACTCTCTTTCTCGTTCTCTATATGCTACGGTTTACTCTTCCCCTCCTCCTTTTCCTCCACCTCACCCTCACTTCCCTTTTCCACCCCTTTGTTGTATGAGAATATACAAGGACACCGCCTCTCACTTCATTTAACACCGCTGTTTGTGTGATCACTCATGGAAAAGTATTCACTTTATGGGTTTCAAAAAGAAAGTGTTGATGCCGTACAATTTCTGCAAACAAGATCTTCAATGGCCAATTTATTTAGTGCCAGTCCAAAAAAGAAGTTGGTGAACAATGTTATTGATGTTTGCTTTGCAGTCCCACCTTTATCGAGCTACGTTTATTATTATTATTATTACTATTATTAGTATTATTACTATTAATATTAGTAGTAGTAGTAGTAGTAGTAGTAGTGGTAGTAGCATTCACAAGCACTAATACGCTCCAGGAAAATTAACGATATAGATCACCAAGAAGAATAGGCGAAAGGAGAGAGCGTCATTCGCAACGCTTTCCTTTCGCCTTATCTTCTAGGTGGTCTGCGTCGTCTAATTTTGCTTTATGCACCAACTAGCCCGACAACAAGTTTTACTAATACCCTCGGTGAGACAACAAATCCGAAAGAACATTTTCTTTTGAATGCGCATCGTAGCGTACATGTTGAGCAGCATCAAATGAGTTGGCGCGCTTGAAATCCCTTTACGGGCCGCCCGCCAGGCCACCATAACGGCCCGATCATAATAGTCGCCGAGTTGTGAGTGAATCTTTCCGGGCAAAAAAAAAAAAGAAAAAAAAGAAAAGGCAGGCGATACAGCCGTACTGAACGTGTTGGCAGGTAGAGGGAGAGGGAAAAAAACTGTGGCACACTGTGGCACTGCAGCAGAGTGAACCTGTTGGTCATTTGCAAACTCAGTTGTGAGTGAATCTTTCCGGCAAAAAAAAAAAAAGAAAAAAAGAAAAGGCAGGCGATACAGCCGTACTGAACGTGTTGGCAGGTAGAGGGAGAGGGAAAAAAACTGTGGCACACTGTGGCACTGCAGCAGAGTGAACCTGTTGGTCATTTGCAAACTCATATCATGAAGCACACACGTTTCGCTCATTATCAACTTCTTGCTAACATGGCGTTTCCATTGACGCCTCGAGAAGGTATTTCCGGAACCAAGAAGAATACCAGCAAAAGTAAGTAGGGCTTCTCGATATCATGGCTGTTACCTTCCTTAACCAATACCTCGAGCACAAGAGTTATCTCTCTACCCAGTGTCGCGGATGAATCAGCTTCGTTTCGCCGCTTTGTCTTCGATGTACGGAACAAATGCCGTTCAATGCAACAGCCACCAAACAAGACACCCTAAGGCATACACCGACAAAGAGCGAAGGTTCTTAGCAGCCCGCTTATTCAATAATAATAACAATCCCTCCACGCACAACTACCGACAGTGTCAATATTTTAGCTCGGCGCAGCAACGGCCGCGTGCTTATCTTTGCAGCGCAGCCTTTGAAACAATAGCAAAGACTCGCGCGCCATCGACAAACCTCGCGGTAACGCTCTGCAGTTCCTGAGCCTAGTGCGCGACCGGAAAAGTAAAGGATCGATGGCACAAATGCACAGCGCACGCCGCGTCAGGGAGTCGTTAGTACCTGGCATATTCCCGGGCACGTACTCACCCTTAAAGAAGTGCCCTGCAGTTTTTCGAGTGCGCTTCTTCGACGAGGGGGGAGCGTGACACAGCAGAATGTCACGAACACTCCTCCATCCGTATCAGAAGGCGAAGCCCGGAGGCAGAAATTGTTGACGCTTCAGAAGTGAGGTACGTTTAGTGGCGGCCCGCTAGGCTAAGAGAAAACTGTGGGAGGCGACAAAAAACCGCCAAGAACAGATGTGGGGAAGTATTCGAAAAGACGTTACTTTTGAGCTCCTGCTTCTATATGCTGTCTTCTACATATGCAAGAGAGCCCTACGTAAGCTTGGTAGAATTTCACGCTATAGCAGAAGGCACCTTCCAGCAAAAATGCCATACAGCCATGCTATCGACTAAGATGATTATCTTTTCCGTTTAATTCTTCTTTTCTTTTTGTCGATAGGCATGTGCACCATATCGGGCGCTGATTATCTTACGATAAATGGCAGGCAATTTAGCTTGATACGCGCAAGCCTACAAGAGGTTTAGGTACTAATCTCCTCACTTGAGGAGCGCTTGAAGGGTCTAGAATACAAGCTCATATTCTTAACTTAACGGTATGCGCAATAGGCAATGGTGAAAGTGTGGTCATGTTTACATAATTTTATCATTTTACTAGTCATCATCTAATTACTGAAATTTGTTTTAGTGTCACTGTTGTGAGAAACATACAAATTTAAAAAAAACACCTGATCAGTAAAAGCAGTTCAGTGTTAATGGGCGCTTGTGTGTTCTTAGACTGTACTTGCTTAAATGAAGCAAGCCACTCATGCTTCAGCGAATAGAAAGAAACAATATATATCCATGCAATAGCTCTACTACGCTGTTGGTATACCACTCACACCGTATGAAACGAAGGAAAATGGGGTGTTCACTAGTCAAGTGGTTATTGTTACTTACTAAATACGTATAAAAGTTATTTTGAAAGTAAGCTAAAAAGTGAGCAAACAGTGCTGGTCACGGGACAGTGTAACAAAGACAGGTGAAGGCGCTGAACTAGCAACCACTGGTTTATTGCTGGGATATGCAATATATGGAGAAGTTTTGCGCAGAACAACAACAAAAACAGAGTAAATGCCCAGAGACAGACAAGGAGTCATAATGTCAGATGCGTCGGCAAAATAGGCTGTCACGTTTTTGACAGGTAACTGATTTCATAGTTATGCAGATAATTGATGGAAGACGGACGCAAGCATTCTCATGTGCATGAATATGGTAAGTTTCACTAATCTCACGTGTTCTTTGCTGTCTCTAAGTTTCTAAAACGGTGATGTAGTACGTTTCCCGAACGGCCGATGTAGCAACGTCTGCATGTGAAAGGAATCTTGTACACTACAGCATTGCTGCATTCAACACAGCACTTTCTTTGCTTTTTTCTCACACATCTTTTTCCTTTTTGCCATCCTTGTTCACTTTGCGGCACAGCGCTGCAAGATTGTTTTTTGCAATAACTAGAACGCGTACTCGAATCTTACCAACAACCTTTTTCAATCTGTGCGAAACCTCGTGCACATATGGTAAAACAGCTGTACTTGCACGAGGCCTCTGATCCTCTTTGGAAACGCACAGACCGCAAAAAACACGGGAGATCAGTGAAGCTTACAATATTCATGCACACGGGAATGCTTGCGTCAGTGTTCCATGAATATCTGCATAACTGTACGGCTAGTAGTAATGGTTTAGATGAGTAGACAGGATGCTTGCCACACAAAATTCCTGTGTTCGAACCTCACTCAAAATGAGATTTTTATCGTTTATTTTGTCGGAATGTTTCTGGCGTTTTTGTTAAATGCGAAGCATTTCTCAGCGAACTTCAGCTACTTTCAGCGTGCCTATCTATCTATCTATCTATCTATCTATCTATCTATCTATCTATCTATCTATCTATCTATCTATCTATCTATCTATCTATCTATCTATCTATCTATCTATCTATCTATCTATCTATATATCTATCTATCCATCCATCCATCCATCTATCTATCTATCTATCTATCTATCTATCTATCTATCTATCTATCTATCTATCTATCTATCTATCTATCTATCTATCTATCTATCTATCCGCCTACGACTTTGGACTCTCCAGACCGTATCGTTCATGGGATTTATACCTAAATTGGTATGGCATAACATGACTGTATGACGAACGTGAATGACTGGTCATATTGTGAAAATCATAACTTGTCATGAACACTATGATTTACATGGCATGGCCGTCGTGCTACTGCAGCCGTTCCCTTAACTTGATGTATCCGAAAATTGGTATGATGAGACAGTTCTACGTGACCAACAAACATCACACGTGGTAAAATGAAAATTATGACATGCATGTAAAGTACAACATGATTCACATACACGCTCATGGTGCCCTGACGGCCGCTACGCTGGCCTGATATTCACCAAATTTGGTATTGCGTGACGTGACTGTATGAGAAACCTAAATGACAAGTGGTAATATGGAAGTCATGACAAGTCATGGTCAACATGACTTGCATGTCACGCCGATGGCACGCTCGCGGCCGTTTCGCTAGCTTGATATACACCTAATTTGGTATTGCGTGACGTGACTGTATGACGAACATAAATGAAGGGTTCTAAGATGTAAATCGTGACATGAATATGTGTAGAGCATGATTTGCTCCTTGCTGGCTGCTTCGCATTACATTGATTCCCCCAATGCATGAAATCTGCCGGGTTTTTTTTTTTTTTTTACGTCACGAAGGTTTTCGGCCAACGGGAGGATATCAGCCTAGCTGTAAAACTAGAAAGGCCGGTGCACTTGTTCAACTTTGGAAGATGTATTGTTTAAGTTGTTGTCGCGTGAACGATGGAGTTTAATGCTACACGTCAGGTTAAACAGAAGCCCTTTTATGCTCTCCCCGTAAGCGGCAGCATTTATTTATCAGCGACACATGTGAATAGGAGTCACCAATGCCTTTAGTTTAAAGCTCTGGCAATGCGCCAACAAAGAGTTTAAAATGCACGAGAGACGCAAGGTAAACAAAACAAAAGGTCACGTTCAATAAACACCTCTACCATCGTTCGCGTCAAGCTCTCATTGATCACTAAATGATTACGTCACCTTGCAAGTATAAGTGTAGGCGGGAAATAATCGAAGCCTATTGCCTTATGTCAAGTACTTTCGTTTTTCAATAAATGCAATGGTAACGTACAAGCACTCCTTACCGATTTCAGTGCTCCGAGCATATATCAGGCGAAAATAAAGGAATTTCACAACTGAATGACTGAGTTGAGGCTGGAGAAGCAAATCCAGCATATTCAAAAAAAAAAAGAAAGTGCTTTTGATGTTAAGGCGTTGTATTTCTTTCATTTTTTTTTTCATTTCTTGCTTCCGTAGGTCCTTACAACATTTCACGTATATTATTTTCTGTCTTTCTTTGAAACCGAACGTAAATTGAAGGCTTAAAGTACAAATCAGTAGTGAAATCGGATGCCGTTAGTGAAAAGCGGAAGTTATTTAAGAGACCGCAAATGAATGTAAGACGGCAAATGCGCAACCGGGAGTGAGTTGTGTTCGCAAGAGAACGAATTTTTTCATGACTATTTGTTATTATTTTGTTTCTTTTTATTTGTTCTGCTTTTCTTGGTGTATATGTCGGTACGAATCACACTTCAGTTTCTCGCACAAGATATCATACCACGTAGTTACGGATGGCAATTACAAAATTACGAAGCAGTGTGTCCAAAACTCGAAAAATCAATCGATCTTTTGTAAAAAAAATATGCCCCATACGTTAATATATTCAAGAACTGAAGGTGCTGTATGACGGCTACTGTTTTTATGACTTAAAATCATAATTTTTTTTACTCATGGGTCAGTGACTTCAGATAAATGTTGGCGTTTGTAGTAAGTGTTCATATATATTTTTACTTTTCGTGTGATACCCTAGCTATTTCGACATTTTTTATGGTCAGGGTCGAGCAGTTTTTGTTGATTTGCCCTCTTTCAATTCCACACGTCGTGAATGTTCATTTAAGCAATTAAGAAACTTCTTTTTGAATCAGTATCCCCGTTGCTCGCCCGTGCGAGATTCAACATTCATTGCATGCTTAAATGCACATTTTAAATGCGAAGCATTTCTTTGCGTACTGTAAGCACTTCTGCGTTTCTATCTATCTATCTATCTATCTATCTATCTATCTATCTATCTATCTATCTATCTATCTATCTATCTATCTATCTATCTAGCCGCCTACGTCTGGGTGCTCTCGTGATCGCGTCCTAAACTTGGTGTAGACCAAAATTTGTATGGGAGGGTAAGAGATATTGACGAATATGTCTGGCTGGTCATGACTTGAATGACGTGAAAATCTCGTCGCGTACGTCGTCAAACCCTTTCCTGCAGACACGTGTGGCACATACCCGTATATACGGGCCGCGGTATGCGGGTATGCGCCACAGGTGTTTGACAATTTATGTCTACCCAGGAACGGCGAGGACAGATATTAGTAGTTTAATTGCGAGAGCGTTAAGAAAAATGGATGTCAGCAGCGTTGACCCAACGAGTACAAATAATAAATATCAGGGTCCCAGCAGGAATCGAACCCAAGCAATCTTTTTGGCAATCAAATATTCTACCGCAGAACCACGCTAGGTCTCGGAACTGCTTTGGAGAAAGACCCTATGCAGGCGTAATGTTGGTGAAACGTCAATTGTGGTTGCAGTGCCGGCTATCTAATTTTATTAACATTACATATGTAATCCTATGAGGCAGGCATCACGCCGGGTTAACGTCAATTGTATATTTAAGTGCCATCCACTGTAGTTGGCCCACGAAGCACTATCCAGGGCTACCGTCCTCGCAAGCACAAGTGCTACATATGAGATTACCGCTTCTGGTGTAGCTAATACCCATGTTTCTGTTGGCATCGTTACGCAATTCTAAGGAACTGGTTATATGAAACATATGCGACCGTTGAACATATGTCTGTGCGTACAACATCTGTACGTATCTATAACGTCAATTCGTAACGCTTCGCTCAATAAAAAAAAGTCACCGCCATAGAGGAGCTTGCTCGGAGATGATCGGGTAAACCGCGAATCCTCCGTACACATATCCTACCATCATATATAGACGTGACAACGTTGTTATATATATATTACATGCGGCGCTCGGGCGGCGAGCCCGAGCTCCTGCTGCGTTGTGAGCCCGCCGCGCTGCTGCCTTGGCTTCTGCGGTGTTCATGCGGCCAAGCGTTAACGAAGAGTGTTCACTGCGTGAGCCCCCGGCGAAGAGAAAGGAAGCGCACGTGCCGAGAGCAGTGTGCGTCGCTTTGAGCGTCGCCATCATCTAGTGAGCATTCTTGAAATCACCAGAAAGCCGGCGCCTTGAGCGGCGGCGCGCCATCTAGTGAGCATTGTTGGAATCACCGGAGAAGTGTACACGCCGCCGCCGCCGCCGCCGCCGCCGCCGGACAAGCCGAGAGCATAAGAAGCTTGCCGAGCAAGCTCCTAAAATTACAACCCAGTCGTCTTGCCTCAGCATGCTTCGCATAACATCGATTCCCATGGTACATGGGATCTGCCAATTTTTTTTCAAAGAAAGCGCGAAAGAAGTTACGTGTATCGGTGATCCAATTATCAAAGTATTGTACCAGCACTTAATTACAACTGCGCTTTAAGTGATTATTTGCACGGCATTTTTCGCATCGGCAGGCTTGCGCTTACAGGCGGCATTAACTGCATAAACACCATGCGACGTTTCCGACTGACGATGAATTTCTCTAGCATTTCTAGCAGTTTTAAATGTGCGCTTACTTTAGTGGGTATAACGTTGCACATAAAGGACACGGACACAAGAAGAAACGATGTAACACAAAAGGCGCACCTGTGTGTTACAATGACCACAATCACAAACCAACAAGCGCAAATTGCAATTTTGTCTACTTTAGCCTCTTCATTCATAATTTGTTACGTCGTACGGGCAGAACAAGGGAAAAAACGAGGGAGATTAAAAAGGTGCGATCTGGATGATTCTGAACGGCTCAGTCATAATGGCTATCACCGCGCTATGCGTCAATAAAAAGAAAAAAAAATGAAACTCAGTACACGGGAACCAGGGAGTACACTTTCTGTTCTTACCTCCACACAAGATTGCAGGCATTTACACGTGTACTGTGCTGTGCTTGTCTCTCCTTTGCCCATCTCTCTCTCTCTCTTTCTTTGCCCTGCGATAGGGTTATTTTTATGACCCGCCCAGCAAGCTCTTGCCGTCGCCGTCAGCGCTGTGAGATCCCGCATAAGTCTAAATCGGAAACATTGCCCCGCGATCACCAGAACAAGCCGGCTTAAGGAAATGAGGCGGCCTCTGCGAGTGAAGCGACCCTCGTGCTGTTCCTCACTTAATCGCAAACCAGGCGGTGAGAAAACCACTAGCAAAGATATGAAGACATGTTTAAACTGGACGAAGACGACAACACGTTATACACATAGAACACGCACACACGAAACGCAGTGTGTGCGTGTTCTCTGTGTCTAACGTTTATCGTCTTCGTGCAGTTTAAGCATGTCTACAAAACCCATTAACCAACTAGCCCAACAACATGCATTACAAAGATATGAGCCCGGTGCTGATCCCTGTCGAGATAAACGGCGGCCGAATGCACCTGGCCCTACACCTCAATGGGCCACTCGCGCGACAAAAGAAGGCCCGCGCGTCCCCCCCCCCCCCCCCGCTAGAGCCGCGATCGGGGGCTTCCTTCAATAATTCATAGCAAAGGTCTCGTTCCGGCAGACTTGATGCCTTGAGGTAGTACGTGGCAGATTTTACGTGCTGCCAGCTCTTAAAGAGGTCGCATGCTCAGTGACGTCACCTGGTACAAAAAAGTCATGCACGCTCGCCGCCACGTCTACGAGCGGCGCTGACCAGCACTCTCACGTTTACATGCACGGGAATACCTGACAAAAGAGACGGGCGCACGACCGCCGCTGAAGCTCCATTGGGAGAGCATCGGGCGCGTTATCCGAAGGTTGTAGGTTAAGCTCCTACTCTCGGCAAGTTGTCTTTTCGTCCACTTTAATTTCTTTATATTAATATCATATTGGCCATATTACAGTTAAAACTACAAATAATGCCCCTAGGTTTCCCTTGGCTTCCTAGTCAGTTTTTTCTGAGAAGAGAAACGCCTTACTTGCATTGGAGCTTTAAAGAAATTCCTCGTACTTGACCGCTTTCGGCAATATTTTGAAATGTTAAAGAAGAAAAATTGAGGTTCTCTTTCGCGCCATGTAACAATAACTTTCGGTTTAAAACGCAGGAAACTTCTTCAATATTATTCCAGTAATTTTCTAAGTTGAACATTTTCGCTCATCAAAGATGTCAAAGATACCAAGAAATCAATCACAATCCGCACCAAGTTTAAAATGTTTGCGCAGTCTTGCGTAAAAGCGACGGGGTGCCGACATAGTAACTGTAATTTCTCATTTAACTTTCGGCATCCCTTCGTCATATTTCCTCTTCCTGCCAGAAATAGAAGACCCGAATAGGACGGTAATTTTCATCTCCCTCGTGTTCCACTCACTCCGCGGTATTCGCCTGATTGAATTTACAGCTGTCAAAATATGGGAGGGCCCGCAGTTGCAGTTAAACTACTGAGTGATATTAACTGACTTTCTAACGGTGTTGCATAGCCCTTTCTGGGTGTTACGGTTTTGCTGTATTCAAGCGTCGCCAGCGCGAAGTCGGCGACGGGAATGACAGCGGGTTCGGCCGTTCCGTACGCAAGTAGAAACAGTGAAGAGATCGGAGAAGTGTTTGGACAAAACAACAGCTTTACTCGAGCTATTGCGGCACAGGTACTCTAAATACAACACTTCAGAAAAAACTAACAATAAACAAATAGAGTCAAACAATAAGCTTACAAAAATACACAAGACCAATTAACGCGAAACTAACAATGGAATGAGATTAACAATAAAGGCGGGAAAGTTCGATGATATAAACAGGTGAAGCATACGTGTGATGACCGGCAGCGTTGCGTCCACGACGATCGGATGCGAGAAGTCCCGAAGATATCTGGCACGACTCCGAATTCAGTGGGTCCGAGTTGCAACGCCGATGTTTCCGGGAGTTAGCGCTTGAAGGAGATCTCAGGCAGGTTGAGCTAACCTGAGATTGAAGTCCCGATGCCTATGTTGCAGACGTGTCTCAACTAGGCGAACGGCTAAGTTTAGGTGGCCAGCCGATACAAAGCACACACTAAAAACTTCTAGGAGAGATACTCGTCGATCTACTTCTACTCCATGCTTGTCAAGCAGCTAGACTGATTAGCAGGGCTCTAACCTGCGCTTAAATCCCCTTCGTGTCCCCTCACTCTCTTCCTGGGGGAAAAGGGGACCATCAACATGGGTCCAATCATGCGCATTCCATTGTCGCAAACTCCTCCCTCAAAATATTTGCGACGCCCCTTTTTAATTAGGAGCGGGTTCTCCAATAATCAAGATAGACAACCTGTTTGCGGTGACTGCGTAGGCGGCTCGTGCACGTGCAGCTCTGTCCGTGGGAACGCATCTTGCCTCCATTCTCATGCCGAGCGTCTTGCAGCCCAAAAAGTTCGGGGCACACTGCGGCTTTCCGTATACGTGCCGTAGCCTCGGTATTCAACAAAGAGCCAACTTCGGTAGCGACACTCCCTTCCGCTGCTCTTCGCTGCTCTACGAAACAACTTTTCACGCCCAAGCCAGCCCGCCGGTCAGCGGGGTGGGTGCGGTGAGCGTAATTGGCGTGACGAGGGGTCGAAAACGTGGCATTCCGTGACATTGCCCCCCACTTTCGGAATGTTATCCATAACATTTGCACTCACGGAGAGACAATTTCTTCGACCCCCAATACCAAAATACATCCAACAAGATAAAAAAAGTAAGGACTGTCCTTCTCCTACACAACATGACATGCTGAGTACATCAACGTAAGAACAACTTCAATACAATTATCAGAGCACCATGCTTCCTTTGCACACAACATGTCAGTGCTTCATACAAACAAGAAAAATAAATCGTCGCACATTCCTTTAGACCAAATACACTTCGGGAATGCATACTATGGAAAGAAAAACTGACAAGGGAAAAAGAAAAAAAAAACTATCTAGTGCGCTTCCCTGCGGCAATGAAATACTTTCATGCGCACCACAATAAGAACAACTAGTGCTCCAGGCCAACGTACATTCAACTCAAACTACACTCTTCTGAACAATGAAACACGAAAAGAAAACAGGAACGACGAAAAAAAAAAACAGTATCATGCCGCCGAGGTCAAAAGAAGCACTATTCCGGCTTAATAATTCGCGCTGCGGCGACATGTCGTTTCAGACTTCGAAGAGCCTCGTCGTGCGCTGCGGTCCATTTGACCGAGTTTGCTCTGCCCCTCCGGGTTATTTCAGTGACAGAAGCGCGGACTTCCGCGTTATTGAGGAAGCATTCCCGATAGACCCCGGTCAACCCCAGGAATTTGCGAACTTGTCGCTTGGTCGAAGGCCGCGGTGCAGCTTTCATCTTTTCGCGTTTCTTACGCAGTGGAACATGTGGTACCCGGTTCCTCTGAGCATTGCGCCTCACTGTACGCCACAAAGGGCGTCTTCCTGATCTGGCCGATGGCCGACGCTCCTTTCTTTCACGCTGCGGCGTACCACCTGGCCGAAGTCTTCGCTCTGCCGCCCGTCTTCGCTTTCTTCTTTTGCGGCGACATTTGCGACCGACCTTTCCATCCTTGCTTTGAACCTCGCTTCGAGTTGCGACCTCGGTGGCGTTACGGTTCAAGCGTGCTTGTGCCCCCATCTTCTCCACCGCTTAGGTCCTCCGATTGCTCCGCTTTGTCGCAATGTCGGGCCGACTCATCGGTGCTTTCCTTTGGAAAATCAACAGCTGCGCCCTGCTTCACGATAGTGCAGCGGTCCTGACGCTCGGCGTCCTTGTCGAACTTTGCGCCACCCTTTTCCTCCTCTTTCTCGACCTCCGGAAGGTCATGCCCGTGTTGGGGCGCTAGGAAAGCCTCCAGCCCCTCAATGTCCCTACTAGGGTGACTGGAACCAGCTTCCGTCTCGCACGGAAGCTTCTTCGGAATGATTTCCGTTTCCATATCAGCCATGGTCTGGCTTTCTTCTTGCTCTGCCTTCGCACAATCGCAAAAGTGCGTGTCTTTCTCAGGCGCGATTTCACTGACAGGCCGAGCTACATTTGTCGACGGCTGATCCCTCCTCTGCTTTGTCTCGATCTCACGCTTCAACCCTTCAATCTTTCCATCTAACGCTAGCATCCTTCTTCGATGTGCTATTTCTCTCCGACGTTCCTCTCTGGCCTGTTCCAGCTGCTCATCGACCCATTCTCTCAGTTCGGGGCCCTCAAGGCCTAACTGTTGGCCGTACCCGATAATCTTCTCAAAATCCATCATCTCAATACTGCGAACTGTCGCTATACAGCCGCTAACCAGAACAGCGCGCTGACACTTCACATGCGGAACGATCAACCAGGCGCGACAGCCTCAACTGCACGGATCTATCGCCAAACCGTCCGCACGCTTCTCGTTCACCCCTCACTGCCCCACTATTGTACGGAACGTCCTGTCGCGGACGCCAGTTTTGTTACGGTTTTGCTGTATTCAAGCGTCGCCAGCGCGAAGTCGGCGACGGGAATGACAGCGGGTTCGGCCGTTCCGTACGTAAGTAGAAACAGTGAAGAGATCGGAGAAGTGTTTGGACAAAACAACAGCTTTACTCGAGCTATTGCGGCACAGGTACTCTAAATACAACACTTCAGAAAAAACTAACAATAAACAAATAGAGTCAAACAATAAGCTTACAAAAATACACAAGATCAATTAACGCGAAACTAACAATGGAATGAGATTAACAATAAAGGCGGGAAAGTTCGATGATATAAACAGGTGAAGCATACGTGTGATGACCGGCAGCGTTGCGTCCACGACGATCGGATGCGAGAAGTCCCGAAGATATCTGGCACGACTCCGAATTCGGTGGGTCCGAGTTGCAACGCCGATGTTTCCGGGAGTTAGCGCTTGAAGGAGATCTCAGGCAGGTTGAGCTAACCTGAGATTGAAGTCCCGATGCCTATGTTGCAGACGTGTCTCAACTAGGCGAACGGCTAAGTTTAGGTGGCCAGCCGATACAAAGCACACACTAAAAACTTCTAGGAGAGATACTCGTCGATCTACTTCTACTCCATGCTTGTCAAGCAGCTAGACTGATTAGCAGGGCTCTAACCTGCGCTTAAATCCCCTTCGTGTCCCCTCACTCTCTTCCTGGGGGAAAAGGGGACCATCAACATGGGTCCAATCATGCGCATTCCATTGTCGCAAACTCCTCCCTCAAAATATTTGCGACGCCCCTTTTTAATTAGGAGCGGGTTCTCCAATAATCAAGATAGACAACCTGTTTGCGGTGACTGCGTAGGCGGCTCGTGCACGTGCAGCTCTGTCCGTGGGAACGCATCTTGCCTCCATTCTCATGCCGAGCGTCTTGCAGCCCAAAAAGTTCGGGGCACACTGCGGCTTTCCGTATACCTGCCGTAGCCTCGGTATTCAACAAAGAGCCAACTTCGGTAGCGACACTCCCTTCCGCTGCTCTTCGCTGCTCTATGAAACAACTTTTCACGCCCAAGCCAGCCCGCCGGTCAGCGGGGTGGGTGCGGTGCGCGTAATCGGCGTGACGAGGGGTCGAAAACGTGGCATTCCGTGACACTGGGTTTTCACCGTACATGTACGGCAGCACCTAACATGGCCCAAATGGTTTTCACCGTACATGTACGGTACTGCCTCTATGTTTAAAACACGCGCCTTTCGCTATAACTTCTCTTGCTTGGCATGTGCCGCCACACTTCGGGAATGCATGGGAATTTTTTTCATGGGCCGATGTTTCTGCGATGTTCTTTTTTTTTCGCTTCGCAAAACGGCGATCCGACAACCGCTTGCGCACCCGAGCGCGTTCACGGATCGGCTGGTTTAAAACGCGCGCCTTTTTCTATCATTTTTTTTGGCTTGGCATGTGCTGCCATACTTCGGAAAACTGTGAATATTTTTTTCATACGCCGGTGTCTCTCCGTTGTTGCTTTGTTCTATGCTTCGCAAAGCAGCGCCGGCTGTCGCTTGCCTATCCGAGCGCGCCCGCAGTGCGGCTGGTTTAAAACCCGCGCCTTTTTCGATCACTTCTTTTACTTGACATGTGCTGCCATGCTTCGGAACACGTGGAATTTTTTTTTCACGCACCGATGTCTCTGTTGCTTTTTGCTTTCTAAAGCGGCCCGGCGGCTTTCGCTTGCACACCCGAACGCGCGCATGCGGTGTGGCTGATTTCGGTTTCGTCCTTCGGTTGGTTCTCGCTTTTCGCGCCCGCAAAGCTGATGGCTGTTTGGTTTCTAATCTCTCAAAGAGTGACCGCTTGTGACTCTCTCGTTTATTGCTCCTCGGGGCGCGATTACATCTGTTTCGGGAGGCGCTAAATTACACAAATGACGCTGCCGTGGTTGAGTTTACTAATGAGGGGAACTCGGAAAAACTAACTCCGTTTCGTTGGCGATAAGATGAAGGGTCATTATAGCTTTTTCACTCGTTTTGCTTTCCGGACGGGCGCGCAACCACGCAGTTTTCTTCCGTGCGCTCACTCACGCAGTTAGCCTACGCTACGGAACTGCGCGCTGGTTGCTGTGATGCTAGGGAGTCGAGCGGCGATTCTTCCGATGTGCACTATTCCCCAAGTGCCGAATCTGATTCATTGGATGTCAGTTCGTCAGGCGAGGATTTACTTACGAGTTCCGACTCGGATGATGATGAAGGAGCGACATCTTGAAAGCGTGCGCGGTACGACGATGCGGATTGGATCAAAGGTGACTTTTCCCATATAGTGTGTAGTGTTAAAGGAAAACATGTTTTTTACCGGAAAAGTACTCTGGTGCGCTTATTTTTGTATGTCTGTGAGCGATGTTTATTGTAATGCATAATTTTTATTAATAAGAAATCGTAAAATGTTTTTTTTAGGATTTTGCTTGATGTTACATGAATAAACCATGTGTATGTAAGAGCACAAAATGACCTTTTTGCCACTTTACGGTCACAAAAAAAATTGTAAACAATTTTTTTTAAATCGAATTGTCTGAAGAATTTATTTCAGCAATAAAATAATTGCACATTTTTGGCATGCATTTTGCGAAAAAATTCGACCTGTCATAGCAAGTTCGAAAACATTTCCCACATTTGCCGCGCAAAATTTCTCCTGGTTTAAAGCATACTACCCATTACATAGTATGCACTAAGTGATTGAAGTACGCACTAGGGACGGGATATCGCTATCGCGTTCAACTCTTAAAGGCGAAGCTTAAGGGTCCCCCAATTTTTTTGTCGATCGGTAATTTGTCTGTTTATTTATTACACAAGTGTTAACATGACTTAAACACGCAAATGGTTATTTTTACTGTAACGGTTAAAGATCGCTGTAACGGTTGAAGTCTAGTTCAAGAATATTTGTTGATCGTAGTGTACTGCTGATCGCCATAACATCATGAGCAATAAACAGTCTTCTAGCCTACTGACTATCGGTACAACTATGCTTTACTGTAAATAAAGGAAATTGATCAATAAAGCTTATTCTTTTTTTATTCAGCTGTGTTAGCCACGCATGTTTCTATGCTTCAGGGTTACTCCATTAAAACAAGAAAATATGATGTTTTCAGGGCATCCCATACATATATCTAACGAACAGTGGCAAGAGCAAAATAAATTGTAGTCAGCGTTGTGCTTCTTGCTTGTCTGCGTCGTCAGTGTGCACTGGTTTCTTTTTTCAAGATCAAGAGTGCAATTTATTGCGCCGAGGCAGATCAATTGTCCTT
>JALIZH010032593.1:0-24799 GCA_030522465.1 Rhipicephalus appendiculatus
AGACAAAGGCGGTGCGACTTTGGGGATCTCTTGCTACAACGCGACGTAAAACTAGGAACAACCCGTTGCTGATCGTCGGGGACTTTAACGCTCACCACACGGCATGGGGATATAAGCAGGCTTCGTTGAAGGGCAGGAAATTATGGGACGACATACAAACTCATAATCTGGATCTCATAACCGACCCGACGGAGCCCACGAGGAAGGGAAATAGTGTCGCGGTTGACACATCACCCGACCTCACTTTGACGGGGGAGCGGCACTAGTGCCACGTGGTGCAACACAAACGAGGACCTAGGCAGCGATCACAAGATCATAGAGGTGGTGGTAGAGGGGGGGCCCGGCAGCACCTCGAAAACGGAGGGTAGAGGCCGTAAATTGGGACTCTTTTAGGGACCTCAGAGACAACCCGGCTCCAATCTCTGACATTGCCGAGTGGTGTGATGGGGTGCTACGGACTGTTAAGGAAGCCACCGAAGCGGTGGAAATCGAAGGGGAGAACGAAGTTGTAGACAGGAGATTAGTAAATCTCTGGAGGAAAAAGAAAGGGTTAGAAACCGACTTCAACAGAGGAGATGGGATCGAAATATCAGGAAACAGATAGCGGCTTTAAACAGGCAAATTGAAGAGCACGCCATCACGCTCACGAAGCAAAACAGCCCTATTGCAAAAACCAGCGCCCCCAGCGTGATACCAGTACGTTTTTTTGGCGCTGGATCGCACTGGGAACACTGGTACACGCTGGGATTCACTGGCACTTCGGTGAGCGCACTGGGATAGAGCTGGGTCGCACTGGTAGGGGCGTTGGCTTGGCCGCTGTGACGCTGGCGCGTACTGGGGAAGCGCTGGAAACGCTGGAATTTTCACTGGAGTGCGCTGGTGCACACTGGAGCCTGCACTGTTTCTTCCAGTGCGGCATGCAAGTTTCTGTAGTGTATGCGGCGGAGTGTTTTGGCATCTTTGAATTTAGAATGTTTGATTCGATGGTACCAATGGATGCTACCCTAACAGGCAGGCCCGTAGCCCAAAATTTTTTTCGGGGGGGGGGGGGGGGGGGGAGGGGGCACTTGTTGACAGCCTTGAAAAACACCGATTTTTATTATTTTTCCTCGGTATAAACGCCCCCTTCCATCCGAATTTCGAGGGGGAGGCCCGGGCCCCTCGCCCCCCCCTGGCCAGGGGCCTGCTAACAGGTCCCCAACATTTTCACAACTTCTAGCTTGGCAGAGAAAGAGAATGATAAGCGCAAGACATTATGTGATATATGCGAAATCACCGTCATTTTTATTTTTCCCTTTGGAATGCAGAAAAAAATTGCGTTAATAACACAAAGGAGCCAACGCTGATTATTTTCCTTGTTAGCTTGCTTTTTTTTTCTTATTCACGCAGATTCAATAACGGCGTTAATTCTTGCGGAGAACGTAGCAGCGATGAATGTATATGTTTTGTGCATGCGCCACGCATATACCAGTCTGGCATCAGGGATGGGTTGTTGTAATGATTACATTTTGCAGTGTTTCTAAGTCTGGAGGCGCCGGTCCTACCAGAAACAGCAAATCGTTACATCGCCGCACAGTTGGCGAGAAGCAATTGAGCTCTGGCTTCGCAACCCCACCCAACGGAGGCCAGAAAAACAGTCGCCGTTCGATATCACCACACCGGAAACGCATCTCTGGCACTGTTTGCCCTTCCACTTACTTCAGCTGAACTTCAGTTAACCATTAGAAAGGTCCCGAAGCTTGAATGCAGAAACTTCAACCATCGCAACTCTGCTGCGCCGAGACCGGTCCTGCCCAGCGAGACTCCCAGCGAGCGTTAGGCTTAGCGTGCCGGCCGTGTCCGTCTACATGTTACCGGCGCTTCGCGCTTGAAGTACACGCAATTCTAAAGCGTAAGGATGACTGTAAAGTACAGTTTGGACATTCGTTAACGTAAATCAACCATTTTTTCTTGTGTACGGTGTCCGCACAAGGAGCGATGACGATCGAAGCGACGCGCTTTCAGCAACGCACACAAGCTGAAACCGAAAAGCTGCCGGCCGCGCTACCGGTACTTCTCGTGACTCTTATGTAATAACGCATAATTGTCAGTCGGTAATTTGGTACGCCTTAGTGAGCTAACATAGTGACATATTTCTTTAGCGCATTGTATTTGTATTTAGTTGAGCGGTTTCTTAGTTATAGGTATCGATAGAACAGGAAATCTGTACACTGGCAAGCCCGCTGTACTGGCGTATCGTCGCTTGCGCGATAACACTACTCAATACTCAATCATGTACGCACCTGTTTATCGAACTAGTCATCATAAAACCTCTGTAAATATTGACCAGTAGCAAGAGCGAGAAACGGCTATTAAAAAAAATCGGCAGGTAACAGCGAGCAAACAGTGCCTGCTCTAGGTGTATTTCATATTTTTCGTAGTTAACATCTGAATTCTTAAAGAAACTTAGCGCTCTTGCCATTATCGGCATGTCATTCAGTACCGGCCGCCGTTCGTTTGTGTCTAATAAAGATGCAGTTGTTATTTGGAAAGGAAGATCGCGTCTATCGTGACTGTGCGACATGTAAACATGAAGCTGAACCGTGTGTTTGTGGGTTAAATAGTTGTTTTACGCATACCTAAGCATGTTCTGGCGTGGCGTAGTGGTTAGAACACTCAGTTTGGAATCAGGAGGTGGCAAGTTCGAATCCTTCTGACGGGTACTTTTTTTTTCATATGGCTTTTTTTATTGCGTTAATGCGTTCTATATCACTTCTTTCACGAATATATTTATTTATGGCACATAGGCACCGCTATTTCAACGCTGTAGAGCCGTATTGCGCGGGAGTACCAGCGCCTCCCAGTAAAATGCCGCTTCAGCGTCCCAGTATCCAGCGCGATACTGGGCCCATAATCCGGCATGGCACTGGACGCTGGTACCCAGCGGCGCTGGGTTTTGCAATAGGGTGGGGGAACGTCTGTCGGGAAATGGATAGGAATATAAGTACCGCCGGTACGTGGAGACTTCTTCGCCACCTCTTATATCCGGATAGCACAAAGGCAGCGTCTAAAGAGCAACTGGAAAGAATGGCGCACCAATTTGACGGTACAAAGAAGGAACTTTTAGAAGCAGTTCGGAACAGGTATATCAATCCCGCCGGACCTGAACCTCTCCCGGATTACGGAGGGAGAGAAAACTCGGCTCTAGACGCCCCTATTTCCCTTGCTGAGGTGAGAGCGGAGATAAATCGGCGAGGGACTACATCAGCGGCAGGGCCGGACAAAGTGACGAACAAAATGCTCCGTAATTTAGACGATAGGTCCATCGCTAACCTCGCAACGTACATGCAGGAGTGTTGGGAAAAGGGGACTTTACCGCAGGAGTGGAAACTCGCAAACGTCATTTTCATTCCTAAGCCCGGTAAACAACTGAGTTTCCAGAACCTGAGGCCTATATCGCTGACGTCATGCGTGGGTAAGCTTATGGAGCACGTCGTTCAGACGCGCATCAATGGGTACATGGAAGAAAATGGTCTGTATCCGGACACCATGATCGGTTTTCGGCCGAAACTATCGGCATGCGACGTGATGCTACAGCTCAAGGACCAAATTATAGACAAGCCAACGCGAGACATAAAAGTTGTCGTGGGGTTAGTGGGATTAGATGTGGCAAAGGCATTTGACAACGTGAGGCACGTGTCGATCTTGGAGAATCTGACCTCACTAAATGTCGGGAAGAGAGTTTACCACTACATCAAGGACTTCCTTTCGAACAGGAAAGCCACTTTAAAAAATAGGGGAAGAATCCATCGAGGACATTAAATTAGGTAACAGGGGGACGCTACAGGGTTCGGTGTTATCACCAACCCTTTTCAACATTGTGATGTTGAAACTGCCTGAACAGTTAAGAGATATTGAGAATCTAAATCACACGATTTATGCGGACGACCTAACATTATGGATTAACAAGGGCAGTGACGGGCAAATTGAAAGCTCCCTGCAAACCGCAATGGATAAAATTATAGAGTACCTGAAACCGAAAGGACTTAAATGTTCGCCGAAAAGTCGGAAGCACTGTTCCTCATGCCCCCCGGAAAACGGCGGCTCCACAAAAAAGCCTGAGGTGGACATCCACTTGTACGTTAATGGCGCCGAGATCCCCGCGGTCGACAGTATCCGTGTTCTCGGCCTGAGGATACCGGCGAATCGGAAGAATTATGAGACGCTTGCCAGGTTAGAAACCAGTTCAAATCAGACATGTCGTCTCATCAGACGAATAGCGAACAGGCACGCTGGGATGAAGGAGGCGAACCTTCTTAGACTCGTGCAAACCTTCATAATAAGTAGGATAGTGTACGTGGCACCTTATTTCAAATTAAACCAAGCGGAACGGCACAAGCTCGATACCATTATCAGAAAAAGCGTGAAAGTCGCGCTCGGACTTCCCCCGAACACGTCCACCGACAGACTTATGAAGTTAGGGGTATCGAACACACTCGATGAGCTGATTGAGGCTACTGTTACCGCACAGCATCAAAGGCTACTCAGATCTAAAACGGGGAGAGCAATATTAAAGAGCTTGGGCTATGAACTCAAGCGTGAGCAAGTGCGCTCAAAAAGACATAGCAGGACAGATCAGGGACAAAATCAAGATACCTCCGATACCAAGAAACATGAACCCTGCCTTTCACGAAGGCAGACGTAAAGCCAGGGCAGAGGCATTACAAACCAGGTACACCGGTCGACAGGACCCCCTGTATACAGACGCGGCGGCATATGAGAGCAAAGCGGCACACACGGCAGTAGCGGTCAGGGAAGACGGGGCCCTGATGTCGTGCTGCACAGTCAGCGGTGTCGAGACTGTAGAGGCCGAGGAAGTGGCCATAGCCTTGGCCATGAGTCAGAAGGGGGTCAGGGTGGTCATCAGCGACTCCGAAAACGCTGTGAGGAATTATGAATCGGGTAGGGTGACGGAGATTGCCGTCCGTATATTAAACACGGTAGGAGGACCCAGAGAGATGATTCTGCTCATCTGTGCACCAGCTCACCAGGGCCTTAGAGGGAACGAGGAGGCTCATTCGGTCGCCCGAGGTCTCACTTACCGGTCGACCCCCGGAACCTCTCAAGTTACCGAACTTACAAAAAGAAGTGAGGATATGCGCACATACCATGAAATCGTAACACACTACAGGTTGAATAGGCAAGTGTACCCGGGTGCGGACAGATCGCTCAGTAAGAAAGAGGAGGTTATGTGGCGAAAGTTACAGACGGGGGGTTTTTCCAAACCCTGTACTTTACAGCAAGTGGCACCCCGAAGTTTTCCGGTCCCAGTGTAAATTTTGTGATGAGGTAGCAAATTTGGTCCACATGGTGTGGACATGTGCGAGTCTGAACGATGGTACACACACTCTAGAATCCTGGGGAGGCCCTGCTCCGCAGCCCAGACCCCAACATCCAGCAGGACATCATCAGTCAAGCCCTTGCTGCTGCCGTGTCTCAAGGGATTCCGGCCGACGGCTAGGGACGCCGGGCAATGCCTGACGGGATTGACTGAGTTTCTTTTTTTTAATAAAGTTTTTTTTTCTCTCTCTCTCCCTCGTGCCACGCAGACGACCTGGGTGCGATCCTCACTCGGACCCGGGAATTTTTATTATTTATTTTATTTGCAGCTTTCTCGATTATTCGGTCACGGACAAGATGATGATTTTCGCTCACAAATGCCGGCACCGACGCCGACGCCGGAATTTCTGCGCAACGAGCTCTTTGACGCTGTCGCGTTAATATCAACTAGCGTCGGCTTCTGAATTGTGGACACTTGCAGCGCGTTGTTCAAACACAAAGACGTAACAACTGTGAAAGCTGTTAGTTCATGATTGGATGGATGGATGGAAACAACTTTATTGAAAGTCCGGCGATGTTTAACCCGGGCTCAGGTCTCCCATGAGGGGACTTCGAGGCCTTGCCTCAACGCCGCCTCGCGGGCCCGCTGGACTGCCCATTCTTGTGTCTTGAAGTTGGAGCTGCGCAGAGCGGCTGCCCACTTCGACGCGAGCATCCGGAGCTACTGCCATTTTTGCTGCTGTAACAGGGCACTCTTTTGATTTGTCGTGTGTATAACTATGCGTTCTTTTCGAGCGTCCTTCTTTTTGCTGCATCGGCGCGACGCAAGTATAGAGCTGCTTGTCGTTCTTCGTGTGACATTCTGAAATCTTGCTATCGCATTCATTGCTTTGCCCTAGGGGCAAAACTGTGACTTTTTATAGAAACGGATGGTTAGATTCCCAAGTTTATGACAGACACACTTGGTCTGGATTTAATGTACGTGATGTTTACGTGATGTACGTAATGTACGTAATGTACGTGATTTAATGTACGTGATGTACGTGAAGTTTTTTCAGCAATATCAGACGTTCCGAAATAATTTAGTACTATGCTTATTTTAACTTCACTCGACGCACAAATTGTTAGCCACATCTCGCTCTTCTGCCAAACATTGCGTGTACCTCTTATTTGTGCTTTCAATATATCTGCAACAATGGATTCATAGATCGGAAAAATAGTGGCCGCCTCCTACTATTTGATGCGTTAGGAAAGTAACTCTTGCTGGCCAGACACTGTTTAACATTGAAATGATGTGGGACAGTACAGCATGGCCTAATTTCGCAGACACAGGCACATTTGATCTAACTAAAAGTTGTGATAATATACAGCAGTTTATGCTGCAAATATAGGTGATTAAGCCAGTATAATTACAGTTGGACAGTTGACAAGATATTATAAATTTAAGACACAGGAGCTGTGAATTAACTCTGTTCTTGTATATTTTTTTATTTCTCCTTCGCTGCCGTGTTGGTGCAGCTGATAATATAAAACACTCCGAATTACCGTACAATTCATTGAATCTTTTTGGCTCGTTTAGATACTACGATTACCAGTAATAAGTGAACTTCGATTTGTATTTGTATGCCAGCATCACACTTAAAAATTCTTGTAATATTGAGTCGGTGTCTCTGAATGAACGGCATTACATACCCCCATCAGCTCCAGTCGGCGCTGATATGGTACACATACAACTGCAGCGCATGTGTGGTTGAGGGGGTATAATAGTTCCATCAGGGTATTCCCAGGACTCATTCGTTGTGGTGCTTGATATGGTGCAGATTCCTGCACAACACAAAGAATGAACACGCTTATTTACATAAACGCTCTGCAGATGGCACTCTAGATGTCAAAATGGGCCAACAGACTTTGCGATTGTATACACAACACACTTTGCGATTGACAAATAGAAAAAAAAGAAAAAGTTCGCGACGTGCGTGACGACCGAGTCCGACTTACTGACGGACTTCTATCTCGTCGTCTTCCTCTTCTCTGCCGTCTGCCGTGCCACCTTCTAATTGGACATGGTCGGTCTTGCCCTTCTCCGCCCACACGTGCTATGCCGCGCCAATGTCGACGTCTTCTTAACGATGCACGAGTCTGAGACGTGGTGCTGTTGCAGTGTCCACACCACCGCGTTTGCGTCACTCGCGACACCAAATCACTCCACTAAGCCCACCACTGTCGTCGCACTGTCACAGTGGTACCCCACACACTCATCACAGATAGTAGTCATAATACACGGTACCAGAGTTCGGTTCACACGCTCCACTTGGCCGTTAGCCCTTGGATGGTGCTCCGAGTTCACTGTGTGAGCCACACTATTGTTTTGACAGAGGGCTTCGAAGCCGTGAGAAGTGAAACAGGAACGACGATCTGCGATGATGCGCTCTGGTAGTCCGAACTCTGATACAAAACTCTGCATGCACCGCAGTACATTTCTCGCTGAGGTGTCTCGAACGGGGTAAAGGCGCACAAACGTGGTCAGATTGTTCACCAGTACCAAGACCCATTGGTTTTACTTGGAGCACCTCACAAACGGACCAACATGGTCCATGTGTATTACTTGAAATTGTCTCTTCCCAGGTGGTATTGGAGTGAAGAAGTCTAGGCTTCTTCCTCCTGGTACCTTTGTGATCAGACGTTGGAAACACATACGGATGTGCTGGTCCACGTAGCGCTTCATTCGAGGAAACCAACAAAGCGCTTTGATTTTCGTCACCGTTCGGTCCGTACCAAAATGTCCCTTCAAGTCGTGAAACTTGACACACAATGTTTCGCGCATGCTCTTAGGCATCGCGAAAAGAAGTCGTCCGTCTCCTTCCACGTAAAACAGCTTTCCATCCTTCAGTCGCAGATTCTTGACCTTGACACTTTCTTCTTTGTTCCTTTCCTTGATTGGCTTCTCGAGAATTCGTGTGAGGTTCGTCAAGACCGCATCAGATCGCTGGATGATCAAAACTTGGTCCTCTAAATTCAAGGTAAGGCATCAACCTCATCAAGTGTGTCTCCCGGCACTCCTACGGGTTCACGACTCAAATAGTACACATGCGCCATTTTGTCGCCAGCTCGGTGCTTCACCTCAAAGTCATACTCTTGAAGTAAGTCGAACCACCTTGCTATCGTGGTTTAAGAGTCTTGTGCGTATTCAGACACACAATTGCTTGGCAATCTGTTACCAACGTGAATGGAATGACGAGGAAGAATGGACGAAGTGTTTCCATACTTCAGACTATTGCCATGAACTCCAGTTTCCCCCGCATGGTAATTCTTTTCAGCATCAGTGGAGCGCTTACTGACACAAAAAACCAAGTGCCATCGTCCTGACTCATCCTTTTGAAGGAGCATTGCCGCAAGTTCATGTTGACTTGCGTCCGTATGGAGTTCTGTTGGCGCCGAAGGGTCGTACAACTTCAGGACGGGTGGCCATGTCAGTTCTCTTCGGAGCTGGTCAAAAGCTTCCTGTTGCTCCACTCCCCATTTTAACTTTGCGTCTTTCTTGGTCAGAGAAGTGGCTCTGCCTTCAGGGAATAATGTGGAATGAATCGTCTCAAAAATTCTGTCAGACCAAGAAATATCTTTAAACTGTGAACATCATTTGGAGTGCTCGCGTCCAATATGGCTTGTTGGTTCACTTCACCTGGTCGCAGGTAGCCTTTCACGATCTTGAAGCCTAAATAGTCGAGTTCATCACTTCCAAACACACACTTGGATATTTTCAGGGTTAGACCAGCAGCTCGCCGGGCGTCCAGTACTTGTTTGAGCCGAACCAGCAATCTTCCCAGTCCTTGGCTGGAATCAGCAAGTCGTCCATGTAGCACAATGCTAGTGTTACGCAGAGATCCGAGGACCTTGTTCATTAGATGTTGAAATACAGCAGGACCATTTCTCAACCCGAACACCATACGTTCAAACTACCCGGTCTCATCGGGCTCGATGAATGCAGTGTTGGCCTTCGATTGCTCACTCGGTGGAAGTTGAAAGTATAGTTTGCACATTTTAATGCGATAGCGTTAAACAGCTCGTTTCGCAGAAATTCTGGCGTCGGTGTCGGCGTCGTTGGTTGTGAGCGAAAAATCACCATCTTGTCCGTGACCGAAAAATCATAATCTTGTCCCTGACCGAAAAATCGACAAGGATGCAAATAAAATAAATAATAAAAATGTTTGGGTCCTAGTGAGGATCGAGCCCGGGTCGTCTGCGTGGCAAGCAGGTGTTCCACCACACAGCCATGCCTCTGCTTGGATATACTGTGAAAATAACGTCCTCTGCTTGGAAATGCAGTGAAAATAACTTGCATGCTTCACAAACGCAAGCGTCCTTTGTATAGGCGTCGCAATATAACATGTAATATCCCAGGAATATTGCGTGGTACAAGCGTAAATTGCCATCGGGCGTCAGAATATGTGACTGTCATAACGATTCCATAGTTTAAAGCCAGCCAGCCATTACAAACGGCACACACCTTACTGCGCGTATTCCCTTACCACCACGTAGTGGGTGCATAGCAAGTTCGAAAACATTTCCCACATTTGCCGCGCATAATTTCTCCTGGTGTAAACCATACTACCCATTACATAGTATGCACTAAGTGATTGAAGTACGCAATAGGGACGGGATATCGCTATAGCGTTCAACTCTTAAAGGCGAAGCGTAAGGGTCCCCCAATTTTTCAACACACAGTACGTCCGTGCTCCGGAGAGTCGTTTCAGCTGGTCGTCAATGTTTGGCAAGGGGAAGTGTTCCGGCACCGTCTGGCTATTTAGCCGTCGATAGTCTATGAATAGACAATTTTCTCCATTTTTCTTTTTCACGAGTAGCATTGGACTAGCGTATGGCGAGGATGTTTCGGTTATGATGCCAGTCGCCTTCCACTCCTTCACAACTTATTGGATCGCTTTTCTTTCCTCTGCATTAGTCGTGTACGGTTTGCAGCTGACTGGGGTGCTCCCGGGATGCTCTGTGATGGTCATCTCTAGTTGGTTACAACACCCAAATTCTTACAAATTAAGCGCAAAACAGTCACTGCACTCATTTAGCATTTTCATCAGTGCGTCCACTTGGTGTTCACTGACATCCTTCCCAACATTTAGCATGCTATGGTCAATCGGTTTCTGCTGAAGCACAGCTCTCGCAGGGTTAACTCCTCACTCCCCTGAAAGCAGTTCAGCGTGAGCAAACAAACTCCCCTTGATCAGCTGTTGGTCTTCGTCCTTGTCGTTCAACATGGGTATCTCAACTTTCCCATTTTCGATGTGAAGCAGCATTCCTTTCCCAGTGCCCGTAGGCAAGACCAGATTTCCTTCACTCCTGCCGGTCTCCATTGTCACCCAACACACAGTTCTTTCGGGCAGCACAATGGTCTCCCTGACACGAAGAGGTTCCTTTGAAGGCTTCATCTGGGCAAGGTCAATGTTTCAAAATGGAAGACCATCTCAGTAACCAATACGGAGTTCATCTCCCATGCGTAGGTGTGCAATGTGGTGTTGTTCCGTCCAGGTCCTACCGACCAGCATGTCCACGGGCAAGGCACTGTTGTTGACGACAATCACCTTGACCTTGCGGCATACCACGTCGTCGATCTCTATGTCAACCTCCGAGGTTCCGATAGACCGCACTCTAGATGTGTCGGCATTCCCAAACCTATACAACTCTTGGGCCTTGCACACACTTTGTAGGCTGCACTTTTCAGCCACTTCATGACGCAATATATAGTCTGAACTTCTCGCGTCAATCATAACCGAGAGCTGGTAAGTTCCATTGATGGTCGCAGTCTTTAGGAACATTGATGGTCCTTTGTCACTTCTTGGGCTCTCAATCACGACGAAGTTGCCAACATGGTTTGTTTTTGAACAGTCTCTAGCTATGTGCCCACACGTTCCGCAGCTATAGCATTTTCGATCTGTTTGATGACGCTTCGGAGGCTCTGGCGTTTTCTTCGGAGGTCCCCCCACCACTTGCTTGATCTATGACACATGCATTTGTGATCACTTGCTCGGCTGAACGCGTAGCAGTTCAATATTTTGAGAGCGGAGGCTTCGCACGAGCTGTCGTCGCACCTGGGTCACCACCGTGTGGCGTGCCCCCCTGGAGACTTCTTCATTCTAGCTTCGCTTATTCGCTCCAGTCTTCGCAAGCCTGCCAGCAGTTCGTTTCGTACTTGTGTTCCGTTGCAGTCATAGAGATGCATGCGTCTCTAAACCGCAGCCCCCTCTAAGTCTTGCTCCCTTGGTATCCTGCATACTGAGGCCCAATTCCTTGCATAACAAGGACTTTTCAAGGAAGCATGCCGTGATGGACGCTACCTTCATCTGGACTCTTTCCTGCATTTGCTTCCACTTTTCTGCCGTGCTTGTCTGGCGCACAAATGTCTTTTTGAAGGCTATCTTGAAGTCTTCCCAAGTAGTAAGGTAATCGACACGGGCCTGAAGCCAAAATCGAGGAGGTCCCTTCATGTGAAGCGTGGCGTTTTCTAGTCTGAAACTGTCCGGCCAGCCGTGCAGGACCGCCATGGAATCGATACTCTTCAGCAACGCCCCGGCTTCGTGGCATGAGCCCTCACCGTCGAAATCGTGGATAGCTTCATTCAGGTCCGCCATAGCGTGGAACGCCTGAGATTTCCTCCTCGAAGAGCTACAGTAACCGCCAGTTTTGCTCCAACAGAGCTTGCATCATTTCGTGCGTTCCGCCACCGTCTGCCATCTCAATGTTGTCTATACGTCTCCCTTGAACGCACACAGTTTTTTTCACCTCCGGCTAAACGTCTGAGTTTGCCGACGTCACTCAGAGCGTCCGCACACTCGTTCCTCAGGCGGCACAAAGACTCACTTTTCGATATCGATCAGTCGCGAAGACGGTATCGTAGCGTCTCGCAGGCGGCACACAAAGCGTCCACACACGTTTTTCTCAGGCAGTCCGAAGATTCACTTTTTCGAAGTCGGTACATCACGAAGACGGTACCGTTGTGTCTCGTGGATATCGCACAGAGTGTCCGCGAGTGCGTTTCAGGCGTCACACAGGCGTCTCACGAAGCGTTGGTTGAAAAAAAAAAATCAGCAGGCACCACGTCGGCCCCATCCCCGGCATCGGCTTTCAGGATCCTTTCACCACGAAGTTTTCGGTCAATCCCACTTCTGAAATTTTGTAACTTCTTTTTTCAAGGAAAGAACGATTTAATTGACAAAAAAAAAAAAAGAAAGAGTTCGCGACGTGCGTGACGACCGCCTCCATCGCGGGCGCCATCCTGAGTGTTTATTAATATCTGAAGTTCATTTATTATATTGCCCAAGCTAAAATGTCTTCAAATCGCAGACAGGAATTAGGCAATGTGAGCTGCATAAGATGAAAGCATCTTATGCGCTGCTCTGTCCGCTATTCTCGCGTGTTGCTTCTGCTAGACATGTGATTCGCTGCTCTGCGTTCCGACAACCTAACGGGTCGCCACAGTGGAACAAGAACGTCAACAGAAAGCATTTGCACAATCACTGCTGTGCAGTAATACTTTACAATGCATGTATTCTCGCACAAGTCTGCAACAGCACCAACAACGCAACCAGCGTCATTTTTCTTATATATCGCGTTCATAGACTGCAAATAGAGCTGTAAGAACCTTTCATAATCTACTCATCTCCCGGCGTAAAGTATTCGTTGGCGGCGTACTAATCATTAAGCAACCCCTTTCAGCCGCCACCTATGAATAACTGTTTGTAAATGCGTCAAATTATTACAGAGTTATCTCAAGGCACTCGATATTAAATTGGAACAAAAGCAATGTCGTAATACGCTAACTTAGATTTGTTATAGTAATCATTACTAATTACTTTAAAATTAAATATCGATTAATTCTGATGTGATTGATGGTCTGTATTTGCATAAATCGAATGAAATCTCAGGTTAGAAATAGAGCACAAATTCGTTTTCTGTTATGTCCACCCTGAGCAAACAAAAGTCACACTTCTGACGAGGGTCGCGGGAAGCGGCAAGTCGCACAACTCGTCGAATACGGTAATGCATCCAGTAAAGTGATCATATGCTACAGTGCGCTGCAAAATAAAGTTAAATGAAGATAAATTTATAATGTAGGAGGTTCCATTAATCCAAAGCTTAAGTATATTGCTCTTTCTTACCCCCTTGTTGATATAAATAGCAAATACAAGTGGTGTACAGATTTGTGTGCATAGCGTGTCGAAGGGTTAAAGGTCCTCCAATTTTTTTTTGCCTTCACAAAGCAGAGGTAAGCGATTGCGCGCTTCACTAATTTAGGATGTGCTGATGTATGCGGAAGTAGCTTTTTGCCAAAAGATGCGCTCATGCGGTACACTGAAGACCGCATAGATTACTAAGGCGTCCTTGCCGTCCTGACGCAGACAGGAATTTCCAGCAGCGGGCTCCTAGAACTACTGGTGTTTTATCTAAAATCCACATAAGTTTAATGCGATGGGACTGTCTATCTTCAGAAAGCAGGGGTCTGTATTGGCTCATGCCTAGCCCCTGTCTTGAGTGACTTATTTCTCGGCCCTCTCGAAGGATGCATAAAACAAAAAAATGACGGTGCTAGAGACTTTACGCATATTAGGTACAATGTCATAAGGATACATGATTAGGATACGCGAGTGATTTTCGAGGCCAGTTTAATTGTAAATTTTTAACAGTCAGCACAAATACAGACAAGGGACAGAGAAAAGGAACCAAAACAAGCGCTGACTGCAAACTTTGGCCCAAGAGAAAGAGTCCTCTCAGCGAAGTCTGAAAGAACGACGCCGGTAGCTGTGTGAACGACTACCATGGGCGACTTATTCCATTGCGGGGCTCAGACCGAAGCTGGAACGGCTTTTGCTGCCAACTACGTTCGGTGATGTTATATGTGCAGGTTGCGAACTCCCAACGTTTTGTTTTCTTCGCTTGAGAACTTTGTGGTCTCCGTTTACTTGCACTTAGAGCAACTCGTGGAAGAGACGTCCTTGCCTGAGCAACTCGGAGCGTAGAATCTTGCACATCCTTTTTCCGTGTCCAACTGAACGGTTGAAACCACTGAAGATTGCTTGCACTTCTCTTGGCCATTGTTGAACACGAATGCAGTACGCTAGGGTTCACGCGTGACACATTGCGATGGCGATAAACGTGAGGAGTTGATCGCCAACCACTTTTGCTTTTGATGTCCGCCCACCCACGCTTTAAAGGAGCTGTTGTCCCGTTGTGCCTAATGAACTGTCTCAGCAAATGTTGGCTGCACTGTAGCTCAATAGCATTCAACCTTCAAACTGAAAGGCTGCTCAGTGCATAGTATATCAGAATTCCCTCTGTATTCCGATTGCAGAGGGCATTCTCAGAAAGACTTGCATTGATTCAAAGCCTTTCTTTTGTTGCAGATGGGCTTGCAGTTGCCCCGGTGCAAGTGCCCCGGTGACTGAAGCATCTCTGTCGCGTATTTATGCCCTCTTTGCATACGTATATATCAACAGCAGCAGTGGCAAAGTAGAAATCTACACGGCAAAAACCGGACAGATTTAGTGGTTAGTCTGTGTAGTTTGGTCTTGCGTTTGTTTCTTGCTCGCACTGTTCTTTTTAAAGTGTAAGTTATTCCAGCTTGCCCCAACACAACCTTTTCACCTAACATTAATACATCGGTATGTTTACCTTATGTGCGGTTTTCCACACGTTACGGGGATCGTGCAGAAAACATTATTTTCACTTTTCAAGTACTTGCTTGTGTTCTTTTTTAAACTAGAAGCATTTGTTAGCCAACCAAGGGCACTTTTACTCATTATATCTGCCCGTCTATCTAGCCACGTATTTCAGGTTGTTGTTGTGATCATGTCCGTAACGTGCTATATACGGGCATTGGCACAGGAGGATATAATTGTTTGATAAATGTGACTGACATATCACGACATGAGTAACATGACGTTCCCGTCACGTATGTTATGAAACGCGTCCCCCCAGTCACTTGTGGCGCGCAGCCGCCGACACCTCTGGTATGCGGGCATGCGCTACGGGTGATATCCAAGATCACTTATAGATACTGAAAATTTTATAACGCGGCAAAAGGGATTACTGAGGTGTTAACTTTCCAGAGTCACAATACGATATGAGACGCATCATAGAGGAGCCTCACGAGTAATTTCGACCACATGAAATTCTTGCAGTGCACTTAAAAGTTTAACGCGCACATTATCAACATGCGACCGCTGTGGTCGGGTATTGAACCCGCACCCTCGAGCTTAGCTGCGCGATCCCTTACATGCTAAGTTACCTCGTCGGGTAATAGTAGACAAGACACTTTGCTTGGGGTGGAGCAAAGAAACATTCACCATTTGTGACAATTGGTGATTTTAGAGTACTAGACAAGCACTGACAAATGTGCGGCAGTGACTCTTAGTTAAGAACCACACGATGCAGCTTCTCCATAAATGGATTGCATGAGCAGCTGGGGTGGTAGTGCTTCTCTAACACTACTTGGGGTTGTAGTGCAGGCTTGATATTCTTTTAGCAGTCTAATTAACTTTACATGAACACTCCTATGACTCCGTAAGCTAAGCCAAATCTTCCTCGTCCCAGCAAGAATGCACTAACGAGCGATCCTTATGGTATGCACATCGCCACACAGTAGTATGTAATAGGTTTGGGTAAAACTGATGTCTGTGCTTTGTACGTTCGAGCCTAAGCTATTCTTCGAATGCCGCGTGGTCTACGTGCGTGCTAGGGCCATGATATCCCCACATTCAGTTTACACAAAGGTGATCCACCTTGTGAAATTTTGCTCGTTACAAAAAGTGCGGCCTAGGCAGCGACACACTGACTCCTTGTTTTTTGGTTGTTTTTTTTTTATTATTGTTCATGAGCTACATAGGTTTGGAAATTTAAATGTTTCCGTACATTGATTTTTAATTTCTTTCTTATATGACTGTTTTGTAGAAGAGACTAAAACAAAGTGAGGAAATGTTCACACGTATACTCCAAGGGCTGGAGATTACGGTTGAAATGACAGATGAAGATAGATTCCAATTTTCAGACGTCAAGTTTATATTCTGAGCAGCTGGCGGTTGGTAGCATAAAACGAGAAGGATGCGATTCAGGGCATTTAAAAGGGTTAAAGGTAACAAGTTACACCTTAAAAACAACCAAGCCCTCAGAAAGTCATGTCACTTTAGTATCTAATGTACAGTGCAGTGGCGAGCCATGTAGCTTAAGGGCAGTGGTGACACTGTCACTTATATTGCCCATGGATGAAAAAATAGCAAGTTTAGGTAACATAAATAGAAGCGGCTACAGAGGATGGTGAGCATAAAAAAGTCACAGTTTCGCGCCAAACGCGAAGCAATGAATGCGATAACAACACATTCGAATATCAAGCGAAGAACGGCAAGCAGATCGAAACTTCGAGCACTCTACTCAAGCGCAAAGGACTCACGGAATGAACACACACCGGACGAACACGAACTAACAACGTTCACCTCTCGACACTCAACGCGCCACTCAAACACAAAGGACGCACAGGTATACACAGGACGAGCGTGAACTCACAAGTGTCGCTGTTGTTAGTTCACTGTGTTTGAGCAGCGTGCCTTTTTTCGCAAACGGGGCATCTGCAGCTAGCGAAGTGCCGTTTGTGCGCTCTGTAACCTAAACGCTATGTTTCCTGCGAAAGCACACGACGTACAAACTGCCCCCATCGCAAGATAGCTTGCGCGCGCACGGGCGACTACGCCACGTAGGGCAAAGTACAGGTCGACGAGCCAGCGCATAAAGAGTTGGGTACCAAGTGCGCTCTTCGTGCCATCTCGCTGGTTCGCTGGTAAGGTAGAGAACACGCTGATATTCCCCTGGGATCGGCTTACCGCCAGCGTTAAATTGTGTATATAAATAGCTCGTCGTTAGTAGGCAGAAGGACCTCCGCTTCAGCGGCCGAGTGGTTGGCGCCACGCACTGAGGAATGAGAGTTCGCCCGTTCGATTCTGCGTGGCGCAAAATCAAACGGCTGAATTATTTTACTTCGTGTCTTATATATATATATATATATATATATATATATATATATATATATATATATATATATATATATATATATATATTGTGATGTGATGACTAACAGCAGCGGCATCCGGGCTCTAGCGCGGGGTGGAAGAAGAGAAAGACGAGTCAGAAAAAGAACAGCCGGCCTGTAGCAAGGGCGTTGTGTCTTGTCTGTTCCTTTACAACGGCGCAGCCTACGAAACCTGAACCGTCCGGCTGAAGCCGTCTGCCTTCGCGGGTCATCGGCAGCAGGGTCTCTCCATCTCAGGAACGCCGTCCACGCTTCCTTGCTCATGGACACCAGAGCCCTACGATTGCCGGTAGGACCTACGCCACCATTCGAGAACGGCGTTCAAGCCTTCTCAGTGACCAAAAGGCAGGTTTACCCCGCCGTCGTCAAGACAGCGCACAGCCTCCTGTTTCCCGGGAACGCTGTTCACGCTTCCCGTGGAGACAACCTCTCGCTCACGACTTCATCGGCACCTGAGCTGCCGAGGGGTGCTGTTCAGGCTCCCTCTGACGAGCAACCCGCGACTGTGAGCACAACCACCACATCATGCGGATCTTCGGACAGCGCCGCGCAGCTGCGGCGTACCATCGCGCGACTCCGCGGCGCAGTGAACGCTTTGAGGGCGTCGAGCTCTGCGCTGGTACCTGCCTTCATGCCGGCATTGAGCTCCGTCAACGCCACGCTGGATCTAGCTGCCTTACACGACCTGGAGGCCACCTCACCCCAGCAACGCAGAGAGCTCAGGGGTGCCCTCATGCAGCTCTCGCACCAACTGGGCTGTTTCGCGTTGGCGCTCTCTGGATTTTCATGTGCGATCCTACCATCACAAGCCGCCAGCGAGATACCGGAGTTCCACGGCGTCGAGGACGACGCCGACAACTGGGTGGCGACCATGAACGCTCTCGCAGCTCGCAATGCGTGGACGGAGCAGCAGAAGTGGAGTGTGGCCATAGACCGTCTTGGAAATGGTGCCGCGGCGTGGCATAGATATGAAGGCGTCCGGCAGCAGTCCTGGGCGGAGTGGAGCTTCAAGCTCATTGCTGCTTTTGGCCGGACTCCCTCCCACCTCTCTGCCTACACCCAGTCCAATATGACCAGTACCGAGGATGGATCTCAAGAGGGCTTCCACCTCAAGGCTGCAGCTGTGCGTTGCAGCTGCTCACCACTTGAGATTTCGGACTCTTTGACTGTACCCGACTCAAGTTCATCACGACGAGAGACCACAACCGAGGAAGGACTTCGTGAAGGCCGTTGCTCCAACGACGCAGCCGCAGGGAATCATCCCGATTGTGCAGCTGTGCCCTGCAATACCTCTGAGGACCTGTTGGCAGGACGAAAGCGGAGAACACGGAAAGAGGCGGCAAGGTACGCTTCGAGGTTGCGATCTCAGATTCCGCGTCGGGACCCATCTCACGAACTTCCTTGCCAGCGACCAATACTACCGCCAAGCCGGAGCTCTCGGAGTCGCGGACCAGCAGCTTAGCTTCGCATCGACACATGAAGCTCCCACCCACTGTACAAGTACCACACCTGAGGTCAGACTTCCGATTTAATTTCGATAACCGGACAGACCTTCAGCCTCCGCAACCAGACCTGTCCGCGGATACCCTCTCACACCAGTCGGTTCAACTTCTGCAGACTTCGCGGCAGTCATTGGCCGAGAGTGCGCGCTCCATCGAAGCGCCCCAGGCAGAGAGAGCCAGCATCGGCCATTTTGACATGGCGTGGGAACTCGCTGAGGACGACCTGGCGTGCGAGCTTGCTGAGGACGACCAGCACGCTATTCTGACTCCCAGCGTACCGCCTGAACACAGCGCGGATCACCACGAATCCGCTGATGTCACCTTAGAAATCACCACCGATAGTTCGGACAGTGACCAGCTCGGCCAAAGCAACGACGTTCCGTCAAACGACTCTAACGACGTCGGCGTGGGTTCGAGCAATGATTGCGCTCACGCATTCAGACGTAGTATGGAGCCACCAAACATCATCTTTCGCCGCAGTGACTTCGGAACAAAGAAAGAAGAGCGAGGACAGCAAGCAAGATGCAGCCGCGTTGCATCATGATCACGTCCCGCAGTCTCTCCGTGCTCACACGCATACGTATCTACTAGGCGTGCGACGACCATTGCGTCACACCCAGTGTCGCCCACCAGAGACACTTCTGGCCGATAACCCAACCAAGTTGTTGGGAACGACCACCGAGGTGTAGTCAGTTCCGCCCACCGGAAACAGAAACACCTCCGCAGCTCGATCGCCATGCATGCCGTACCGCCTGAAGCACTGTCGGCAGCTCCACGGAATCGCAGTCATGGCCGAGTGTGATGACTAACAGCAGCGGCATCGGGGCTTCGCGCGCGGGGTGGAAGAAGAGAAAGACGAGTCAGAAAAAGAACAGCCGGCCTGTACCAAGGGCGTTGTGTCTTGTCTGTTCCTTTACAATATATATATATATATATATATATATATATATATATATATATATATATAACGCAGGAGACGTGATAGCTGTACGAAGATCCGTGTTTATTACACTTCGTCTTCCTTCTTCACCACTACAGCACCACACCGTCCTCGTAGGGTTCGTCATATACATATATACGGCGCCTCACGGTGACGCCAACGACAAACAGTAGCTGAGATTGTCCATATCATTTCTATCGCAATAACATGTAACTGCGATGCGTTAGGTGCAGAAAATCTCTTATGGCCTCAAAAAGGTTAATGAAAGGCATGGGGCAAAAGCGTTTTTTTTTATTTAACTTCAAATAATGAAAGGCTTATGCAGACAAGTAACAACTAAGATAAATAGATAGATAGATAGTAACATTTATTCGGGTCCAGAGTAATCTTCACCCCGTTTTATAGGGGAAAGACTGCGGGCCGCTCCCACGTTGGGACAGGAAAGCCAAGCCTCACCGCCGCATCGTGGGCCTTCTGGACAGCCCGGAGTTGGTCAAACCAGTTGGGGCTCTTGAGAAAGGAACGAAATTCTTCCTCCGTCAATCCGTGGTCCGTGTGGTGCTGTAAAGAGGGGCACTCCCAGAGCATGTGCCTAAAATCGCTAACCGCCCCACAGTCAGGACATAGAGGGGAGACCTCCGTGTACCTGCTGAAGACGGAGAGTGTGGGATAGGACTTCGTCTGCAGGAGCCTAAGAGTCACGGCCTGGGGCCTCGCGAGACTTTGATGTGGCAAGGGGAGAGCCCTGCGACTCATCTGGTAGTGGCTAGTGATCTCGTTGAAGGTAGAGAGAATGTCCCTGAAGTGGGGATGGGTTAGCCTCCGAAAAGGCTGGACCAAGCCCGTCGCCGGTCCTACCCGGCACACCGGCTTCCCAGTGCCCGGCGCGGCCGGCAACACCTCGCGCCCGGGCATGGGCCAACTCATTAACGTTGGCCAGCCCCCCTACTTCGACGCCCTCGTGCGCCGGGAACCATGTAATGGCGATACGCATGGAAACAAAAGTGTGTTATAAGGTATGCATACAGGTATTTGAAATGGGCATGCGACATTGTCTAGAGTACGCTTCTGATGCATACAAAGTTGGTCTTATGGCAAACAGGCTGATCTAATTAATTGTTTGTGGCCATGTGAGGCTCAAACTTTTTTCCGAAATATGGTCATGAGGATCGACATTTTTATAGCATATTTGAAATCTTTAGGGGGGATGTAAATGAGAAATTACCCAATTTTTTCTTTCGAGTGGTTAAAAGGTGTCAATTTTTTCCATGGGGACATGTACATTGCTTGTTCAGGAGTGCTAAAATTTATAAAGAAGCCTATACTATTACAGAAAACTTGTTCATTCAAATAAACATGTTTCATGGGCTAATAAATATATGCGCTCGAAGAAACCAAACACGCAGGCACGGTAGCATTCATGCGGAACGGCATTGTTCTTTGGATACCATAGTTCAGCTGCGAATGTTTGAAATTTCATCCCCGTATGCAGTAAATATGTTAGGTGATGTCATTAGGTTACAAGTCAGATATCAGTTTTTGCTAGCGCAACAGAAACTGGCTGCAGACAAAACCAAACTTCGGGCTTTGCACATGCGCAGATATGCAATCAATAGCCGATATGGCAGCCTAACAAGGCCTTGGAATAGAAACCAAAGACAGTGTGACGAAAAAAATCCCTACTCCTTTATAGGTTGACAGCACTTGTTTGACAAAATAATATGAAGAAATGGCGCATTTTTTCAAGCACACAGACAGTGCGGAATTCACCATTTGCGACTTGTTCGCCCTGCTGTACATTTATGGAATTGGCTCTGCAAGGGTGAACTTAGCATACATAAACGACGGAATTGCTCCGGTTGCCAGGGCACTTATTATCACAGCGCATACGAAGCAGCTGCAAACGTGTATTCAATGAAACCAAGGCTTTGAATCGCTGCAAGTCTCAGAAAGCGCTGCAAATCTCCAAGAAGAAATTTCGGAGGTTTTTTAATTGAAAAAATTGGCCGCGTATCTGCGTGCTTCGCTGCAAATGTCGTCGAAAGACGATAGTCTTGTGCCGACTGCACTGCATGAGCGGCATGAGTACCACAATTTAATAGCTGGGCTAGCCGCTGGGCTCGTTTTTCGGACATTTTCCGGGCACGCTTAGACGGACGCCGGCGTTTATGCGCTGAAATTTGGTCGTCGGTCTTTTCTCTGCGTTCTCTGATCATGTCTTGTAGAGTGGGTCGTATTTCATCAAGCGGCCATATATGTTTTGCCTTGCCTGAGACAGCGCTCTTCTACGATGAATCAGCCGCATCTGGCTGGCATTGATAAAACAGAAGAGGACGCCATCTACAGCGCTACCGGGGAACATCGGCTTGTGTTGAACTATGCTGCTGCCAGGTGGCAGTACCACAGCGTCGTTAAATCACTGGGCGGAGACTTGTTTTGTACACAGCGGCGCATTCTCAGCGCCGCGTAATAAACACTAGGATCTTTATAATTACATATCTATAGATTTTGTTTTAAAGGAACACTGTGAATAGTACTAAGGTATTGATGTTGTGCCTGAGGTATGCGTAATATTTGATTTTTAATTGCCCACGCTCACCGGTATGAACACATGCTTCTCGGTCAAGATTGGAGGTCGTAAGGCAGGGGGTTAAACTTTGGCCAGCTAGCTGAATCGTGCGACGTGCCGACAAACAGAGAAACAGACAGACAGACAGACAGACAGACAGCCGGACAGACAGACAGACAGACAGACAGACCAAAATTTCTCCGTTTAGGTATCCCAAGAAAGACTATCGTCTTTAAAAGAACGACTTGGGAAGCCACATGTGCAGACTTTCCATGGCAGTGGGAGACACGACTATAATACTCAGAGAGGAGCCTTGCATCGAGCCGCAAATATCAGTACAAAACTCAAGTTTGCATGGATTATTTAATCACGTGTTCTATCTATGGATCAGTCATGCTGTTGTGTACTGCTTGACATGTTTAGTTAATAACGCGGAGTTGGAAGTTCGTGCACTTGTGTGTCTTCTCTCGTGCACTTGTGTATCTCTCTCGTCCTGCGAATATGTTGGCGACACGACGGGCCATCGTCGGTATATCTACAGCAGTCAAGTGTCGGCTGCATATCGGACATACAAAGGCAGGGACGCCGGTGCTACAGCGGCATAAACAGTGGCCCGACGTCCGAGGAAGTTGCAGTTGACCAAAATTCCGACGTCGGCCAAAGTGGGTGTCGATGTTTGCCGACGCTGGAGCGAGAGCGAACCAACGCCGGCGTTCTGCCTGGGTCGGCTGCTGGATTAAGCCAATTTATGTGCCTATTTTTCAGATAGTGTCGAGAATGCCTGTCATAGTGGGTCTGGGTGACCCAAAACGCAACAAAACTGCACAGTTTTGAGAGCTAACAATGAATTCAACAATTCGTTTAAATTCATTCATTTATTTATTTCAGTTCAAGCCAGTGTGAAAAAACGCATGTATAATCTCAGTGGCGTAGCCAGAAATTTTGTTCGAGGGAGGCTCACATGTCAACAACCATATAAAGGGTGTCCCAGCTGTCTTTAGCCAAGGGTTAAAAAAATACAATATTACAGGCAGACGAGGGAAATCAGTTGCATATCCCTTTCCGACCCGAATATTTTCAAGGGTAGAAAAAAATTTTTGAATGTTCTTTTCTAGCTAAGAGGCCATTGAAAAGCATGCAAATAAATAAAGGAGACTGTAAGTACAATAGTTTTCTCAGGAAAACCATGTCCAGTATACTGGACACTAGGATTAGTTTGTTGCGCATATGGGTACACACATTGTGCTATCTTCCTTGAAAGAGTTGCTTTTGGCCCTGTGAGAAGGTCAATCGTCTAAAACACAAAAACGGTTCGTTTTGACCCAAGAAAAAAGTTTCTCATGGTTAGCTGTCACACATAGCGTTCAGCACCACGAAGGCGGAAAAAACCTAGGAGGGAGCGCGCCTAGCGTCCAGAAGTCAACATCATCAGACGACGCTCCCTCCTCGTGCTCCATGCCCTTGTTAGATTCCCAGCATGCCCCAGTTTCGCTTTCTATGGCTGGGCTTCAAGATTGTCATGTGACACTGCCTCTTTTTTTTTCCGCTCCATGTTTAGCACGATGTGCGCCAATTGCATCCTGGTGTCCAGTATACTGGACATGACTACATTCTCGCATTGCCAGCAAACTTCTGATTACAAGCGCTACCTTTTTGCAACCATGTATCAAGCAGACATAGGACAGCACGCATGATTTAAATTATTTGAATTGCGCGAAGAGAGCTCCCAAAATAATTTTGTACACTTGACCGCATCGTGCACGTATGTTTCCGCGTGGATGACGACACTACTCTAAGGTGCCCCCCATCAGAAAATGGGGCTGAAGGAGTGACTACATTTAAAGAAATGTTGCTCAACTCTTACAGAAGCTGCCAAAGTGGTTTCAGTTCAGATTGTAGTTCTGCTTGCTTTTCTGCACCGCTTTTTTCGTTATGTCCAGTATACTGGTCGCTGGGTCGGAAAGGGATATGGCTCACAGCGACCTTGCGCACTACAGACAATTTTCTGTTTGATAAATAACTTAGTTGGTAATTAGGATTTACTAAATTCTTGAATTTTTTACTTTAGGCAAGAAATGGGGCTTGCAACTTTCGAGAGCGTTTGAGAAACCCCCATTGCATTATTTGCAATAAAGAAAGTCTTACGCGTACCACTTTTTCCATGCTGCAAAGAAAGATCGCGAAATACAAAAAAGACCACGTGACTAGCGCATTCGCGCCCCGCCACCGTGCTGCTCTCAGCCGTGGTTTGAGTCAGCGTTGTCTCTATTTCTCTTCCTTTACAATGGCGCAGTCGTCGAAATGAAGCCTTGAGGCAGCCACCGCCTGTGCTCGTGCGTCTTCGGCGTTCCGCACCCGCCATATAAGGAAAGCCGTCCAGCTTCCTC
>JALIZH010032594.1:0-13955 GCA_030522465.1 Rhipicephalus appendiculatus
CTGTCTGTACATACAGCACAAGATGACTTCCAGACTTTCACCCGAAGGGCGGCAGAGTTGCAGGATACTGCTAAACGGCGTGCTTCTGCTGTCTCCACGCAAGCACCGGCTACAATAGGACATGGTTGCCACCCGTTCAGTTGCTGCGGAGATGAATACAAGAGCTACACACAAGATCCGCAGCAAGCAATCCAGTACCAAACGCGGCCACTCCCGACAGGTTCGTGTCCGCGTTGACGGCATCGGGGAGCTGACGGCTCTGGTGGATACTGGAGCGCAACGCACGGCGCTGCTTCGACGCCACGCCCCTGTCACCCTCCATCCTTGGACCGAGCCCCCCCCCTTTGCGGCCTCGGCGGCAGCGTGTCACCTGTCGGTGCGTTGGACATACAGCTCCAAACTGAAGCCGGGAGCAAATGCCTTGCAGCTGTTCCCGTATTCGAGCACTTGCCCACCGATATGGTCTTGGGAGCAGATTATCTCCTCTCTGGTGACGTGCAGCTTGTCCTCGAGCGTGGTGGAGTTTTTCTGCGTCCATCGGTCTCGGGTTCAACACATACAGCAGTGACTACAGGTGAGCCTGATGGACCTACGACCCTCTCCTCAGTGCTCGAACGACACAAGCCAATTTTTGCGGAATGCACATTGCAGCTACCAGGTACTGGCCTACTTGAACATCGCATACCCACAGATGGCCATGCACCCATCTCTATACCCCTACGACGTTACGCCGAACGCGAACGAGTCGTCATTGCCGGACAAGTGCAGGAAATGCTGGCCGCTGGCGTAATTAGACCCTCTTCTAGTCCCTGGGCAGCACCCGTCGTCCTTGTCCGGAAGAAGAATGGTAGCCTCAGGTTTTGTGTCGATTATCGGGAGTTGAACAAGCACACCATCCCCCGATTCATATCCATAGGCGTGCGCAGGGTTCTCCTTCAGGGGGGGCAGTGGGGGGCGAAGGTTTATCGCAGCGCCCCCCCCTCCCTATTAAGCCAATGTGTGGGGCAGACTTTGCGCCCCCCTCTCTTTCCTGACTAGGGGGGCGGCCGCCCCCTCTGCCCCCCTCGTGCGCACGCCTATGTTCATATCCACTTCCCCGCATCGACGACGCCATTGACACTGTACGGCACTCTAGATTCTTCTCATCACTCGACCTTCGTGCGGGATATTGGCAAATTAACGTTGCCGAAGAAGACAAGTGTAAAACAACGTTCCGTACACCATCCGGTCTCTACGAGTTTAACCGCATGCCTTTTGGGCTGCGAACAGCGCCAAGTACATTTCAGCGCGCTATGAATATTGCCCTCGGCAGATTGAAAGATAACGCTTGTGTCGTGTATCTGGACGACATATTGGTCGTGGGCACAACAGAGGAGGAACATCTTCGGAACTTGGGTGAAGTCCTCCAAAGGCTATTCGACGCAGGATTCCGACTGAACCGAGAGAAATGCCAATTTCTCTCGGGCACTATCTCTTACTTGGGACACACCATTTGGGCAGATGGTGTTCAACCTTTGCCTGAAAGAATAGCAGCAGTAGCAAACTTCCCTACGCCAACTTGTTTGAAACAGCTGCAAGCATTTTTAGGGCTCGCGTCGTACCTGCGCAAATTTGTCCCCAACTTCGCATCGACAGCAGCTCCACTCACGAATAAGCTCAAGAAAGCGTCGACTTTTGCGTGGGGCCCTTTACAAGATGCCGCCTTTCAAGCCCTCAAGCACCATCTGACACAGTGCCCCGTTTTGAGTCATTTTCAGGATTCGTGGGACACTGAGGTTCATACTGACGCAAGTCAGGTTGGTCTAGGAGCGGTCCTCGTTCAGCGTGACCCAGACGGAGTGGAGCATGTCGTAGCTTACGCCAGCCGCAAGTTATCTGACACAGAACGCCATTACCACTCGAACGAATTGGAGTGCCTAGCTGTGGTCTGGAGCGTGGACGAGAAGTTCCGTCATTACTTATTCGGCCGCAAGTTCACGGTGGTGACGGACAACACCGCGATTGCGTGGATGTTTGCCAAGCAACACCTCAAGCACAAGTTCGCCCGCTGGATCATCCGCCTGCAAGATTACACCTACGATGTGAAGCATCGAGCAGGGGCATTAAACCAGGTTACCGATGCACTGTCGCGGAACCCATGCGAAGAAAGCTCACCCCAAGCTAAAGAAGGCTGGATTTGGTTCTCGCAGCAGGATGTTTCTAACTCTCAACGGTACGATTCAGATTTGGCAGCGATAATAACGTCACTCGAAGACACGCAGAGTAACTCAAAGTTTATCCTCCGCGGAAAAACATTGTATCGACGCCATTGGACCAGTAACCAAGAAGAACGCCACCTTTTAGTGATTCCGTCAGCCATGCGTTCTGAAACCCTGCATGCCATCCATGATGCCCCCGAAGGCGGACACGTAGGCCGGAGAGCTACTCTTCGGAAGCTCCAGGAACGTTTCTGGTGGCCGAGGTTGGAGAGAAGCGTTCAGTCGTACGTGGCAAGCTGCGAGGTATGCCAAAAGTATAAGCGTCGGCCGGGTTGCCAACCTGGACTACTCACGCCTATACCACTCCCTGATACTATTTTCGACACCATCGGGATAGATCACGTCGGTCCGTTACCAACTACAGCCGCCGGGAACCGGTACATCGTAGTCGCAGTGGACCACTTTTCGAAGTTTGTGGAAGTTGCTGCGGTGCCCTCTCTCGCAGCTGGCTTCGTAGTCAACTTTCTACGTGACCGTTTTGAATGGAAGCACGGCCTACCAAGAAAGATCATTTCAGACAGAGCAACTACCTACCGCAGTCGTGAACTCCGGTCATACCTCCGAAACGCTGGTGTCGAACACCATTTCACTTCAGCATACCATCCACAAGCGAATGGCTTAACGGAGAGATACAACCAGACCTTACTGACTCGACTCGTTCCTTACTGCAAAAACAACAAACCAAAGGAAGCAGACTGGGATGATCACCTACAAGCAGCCGCATACGCGATTAACACGGCGGTCCAGGTTTCTATTGGAACTTCACCTTACGAAGTTGTCTACGGGCAGATTCCAAAACTGACTGCCGTCCAGAATTTGAGCACCCCCTTGAAAGTCGGACGCACAGCTTCACGACAGACCACCTGTCGTATCATTCGGGCTAGGGCACGAAAGACAGCTACAAACGCGCAAGAGACCCAGAAACGTTACTATGACCGCCGCCACCGACCAGCGCCACAATACAAGATCGGAGATGAGGTGTGGGTCCAGCGATGCACGCAATCGCCAGGCAAAAAGCTCTACTCGAAGTACGAAGGACCTTTCATCATCACTGAAAGGCTGGGCGAGAACACGTGGCGTGTAGCTCATCCGGCATGTGAAACGAGTGCGGACAAACGCAGGAAAAACAATTTTTCTGTGCACGTCTCTCGTATGAAGAAAAGAGAGCTTCGACAGAACTGACAAATTACGTTTCGTGTGTTCGGTTTTTATGAAACGCACTAACGCAGTGTGGTCGAATGTGATGACCGATGTCGAAGAGGCAGTACTGGGTTGTGGGTTGTGGGCTGGCGACCGGCTCAGAACAGAAATAGAAAAGCGAGCCCAGCGAACGGCTGTTGTGTCTGTTTCTCTCTCTACAATATATATATATATATATATATATATATATATATATATATATATATATATATATATATATATATATATATATATATATATATAATTTTTTACGAATTCGTCCCAACGTGGGAGCTAGCGGCCCGCTTCGGGCTAGGACACTAGCGCGAGCTATTGGACCTTAAAGGGGCCCTGCGACACAATTTGAGCAGGTCTTTGTCATCGGTTCTTCTGGTACTGTGGAAAGCACCGATATCGTTGCTCAAGTCGCAACGCCGAAATCAAAGCTGTTATAATTTTAATTCACGGGATAAACTACCTTGATTTCGGACTATGGCGACAGACATCGGCTATTTCTGTTACAGGAAGTGACGACATGTCATGTGACAGTGACGACAAAAACCGTTCGTTTTTCATTGGCTTGACGCGACACGTGACGTGGAATATTCATACGGTGGTAGCTAGGCCGTACGAGTGAATGCTAAAAACAATAAAAACCCTTTATATACTTTCTCAGAAAGCAATAACTTCTGTTTCTAAATGACGTATTTTCAGAGCAACGAAACCAACCCTAGGTGTCCTGTGCAACTAGGTGCAGGACAATGCATTCCGGTGTTTTGCCTTTTTCGGTGTTGTCTTGGTGGTGTGCACTCGTTGATCGTTCATCGCACCTAAAATCTGCTGCTTGGCCTTTCGGCGAAAGTACACTGTAGTGTAGTGCCACACCCGTGTAATCGCCTGCGTGCGTGGAGTATGGTGCGCATTCGATGCGCAGTTGCTAGATGCGCGAGCTGTGGCAACACTCCTGCTGGTGTATCGTTTCACCGGCTGCCAGCGAGCAATGAGCGACGGTAATTGTGGCTACAGGAGCTTGGTCTTGAGAGCGAAAAAATTGCAACTCGCAAAGTGTGCTCCTTGCACTTCACTGCTAGCGCCTAACCATGGTAACGACGCCTTCAAAAATAGCAGTAGCAAGGTACTGTGTGAAGGCCACCATGAGGTGACATTTTCGGTAGGTCTTTATGAGACGCGCGCGGTGATTGGAAACGGCCTTTGACGTCAGCGGGAGAGTGAAATACGAAAGAGAACGTTTCTCGTCGTCGTCTTCTTTTGAACTTTGAGGACTCATAACTTAACTTTTCCTGCACCAATTTGCATTATTCTTGTTGTATTCGTCTCGAAATTTATTACTATACGCGTTCCGGTGCTAAATAAGGCGGTCGCAAAAGTGTCGCAGGGCCCCTATAATAAAGTTCTTTCATGCATCCATCCATCCATCCAATGATGCACAATGTGCCGTATTCAAGAAATAGTTCATTATATTTTTTTTCTTTCTTTCTTTCTTTCTTTCTTTCTTTCTTTCTTTCTTTCTTTCTTTCTTTCTTTCTTTCTTTCTTTCTTTCTTTCTTTCTTTCTTTCTTTCTTTCTTTCTTTTTTTTTTGGCGTAGTCGGGCGTAAGTGGTCATTACGCGGTAGATCACTTACGCGTCATTTGTTGTGTCGTGTTACGAGCAGACGCTGTCAGCATGAACAAGAATATTTCGACCAATCATTAACAGCTGTCCGCCGCGGTGGATCAATGGCCAGGGTGCTCGGCTGCTGACCCCAAGGTCGCGGGTTCGATCCCGGCCGCGCCGGTCGCATTTCGGAGGAGGCGAAATGGTAGAGGCCCGCGTACTGTGCGATGTCTGTGCACGTAAAGAACACCAGATGGCCGACATTTCCAGAGCCCTCCACTACGGCGTCCCTCATAATCATATCGTGGTTGTGGGACGTTAAACACCACATATTAATTATCATGAACAGCTAACGACCTACAAGGACGGAAGGAAACAATGCGGGGTAATCTTACGTCATACTCGCCCACATTTTCTGTCCTTACACAGTTCACGTAGGCGTACTTATCTGGAGGGGCCGCATGGGAGGAGTAAAGGGCCACTTCCCCTCTTTTCCCTCCACACCCCGCACAAGCTGGGAGTAGTAGGAAGGCGACGAACAACAACTAGTATATAAGTGCATAGTCATTCACAATCTCATGCAGGGCGTCCCAGCTATCACGCAGCGCGATTTAAAAAAGAGGAACGTCGTCACGCGAAGCACGCCTACTGCATATTGTTCCCAGCATACTGTATTAGCCACTACTATCTTTTCTCGTGAATGAGAATTAGTTAATTAGTCCTAATTGATTAGTTAATCAGTCCTAAACATCCGTGAGGTAGGGATAATCATAGTGGCATACAATCCAGGGTAAGGAATCTGCAAAACTCCGACGCATGTTGGCGCTCGTCTTGTACCCTTGCCAAACTGCGGAACGCGGCCCCTGGTAACCGACAAAAGGAAAAGCGTTTGGTTGCAGTAAGCTGATTTGAGGGCGCTGCTTTCAATTGCGGGTGGGAGCGTAGCCACGTGTTATTTTTAATATTTCGCATGCTTTGTTTATCAGTCGCCAAAAATGAGCACTTAGAGGTCACTTGAGCATGCTTATAATTAGGACTAATTAACTAAACTTCATTAACAAAAATTAGTACTAGCTACTACAGTATATTGGGAACAATATGCACTATAGATGTGCTTCCCGTAGCGACGTTCCTCTTATTTTAAATTGGGCTGCGTGATAGCTGGGACGCCCTGAATACACAACCAGCTCAATGTGGTTTCCATAATAATTAATCGAATGAACATCGTTTTCTTCTTTAGAAACACTTTATATTAGAGTGCTCTTACTGTAAAAAAAATCAACTCGGCTTATTCTGAATACTTCTGCGAAGTACACTGCTTTTTCCAGCTGCATGTATTCCGTAATAACAATATATAATATGTATTAATGAGAAGTTACACTTCATAGCGAGGGTCTCGTTCTGGCAGACTTGATGCCTTTAGGTAGTGTGCGAGGGATTATTAGTTAGCTGCCAGCTCGTAGTAAGATCACGCGAAAAGAGTGTTCCACACTCGCCGCAACGGCAACATGCGGCGCCGGCTGACGCTCCCACGTTTAAATGCACATATATACCCTATAAAGCGGACGGAGGGATGACCGCCACCGTAGCTCAGTGGTAGAGCATCGGACGCGTTATTCGAAGGTCGCAGGTGCGGTCCCCTGCCAGCGACAAGTTATCTTTTCGTCCATTTTTCTTTCTTCACATTGACATTACAATTACTTCTAATAACATCCCCTATACTTCCCTTGGCAACACTGTCTGTTAGGTCTCATTAATAGTATGTTTAACAAAGCAAACGAGCCCTTAAATCTACCCAGTTGAAAATCCCACCAGAGTGTGTTTGGTGTGTTCTGGTGTGTGTTGGTGTTAACACCAGAATACACTGGTGTGTTCTGGTGGACGCACCAGCCTGGTGGGATGTGTTTTGGTGGGAACACCAGCCTGGTGGGATGTGTTCTGGTGGGAGCAGGATGTGTTCTGGTGGGAACAGGATGTGTTCTGGTGGGAACACCAGCCTGGTGGGATGTGTTCTGTAGGGAACACCAGCCTGGTGGGATGTATTCTGGTGGATACACCAGCCTGGTGTGATTTTTTCTCGTGGATACACCAGCCTGGTGTGGTGTGTTCCGGTGGATACACCAGCGTGGTGTGTTGTTTAGCCAAAAAACCACTCCGGGTTAATTGGTACGGTAGTACACTTTTAGCAAAAAAAAAAATGGAGCTCACAGGCTGCTCAAGAAATATATTTTGTGTTTGGGGCTTACCGTAGGCGCGAGCACAAGGGCGGCAGGGGGGGGCGGCGCCCCCCCCCCTATTCACCTAAGAGGGGGGTGCAAAGTCAGCCCAATACATTGACATAATAGGCAGGTTGACACTACCCCCTGAAGGGGAACCCCTGCGCACGCCTATGGGGCTTACAATTGGACTCAGAATTTCTTCAACCGAATGCACTCGGACTCAGACTCCCCTAAAATTTTCCTCAACCAGACTCACTCAGACTCACTCACCAAAATATTACTTAGCCGGACTCATTCAGACTCGTGGCTGGAACCGAATCTCAGCGAGTCGACTCATGACTACGTTAACTTATAATTAGCTTTTCCGACCTGGGTGTCAATTCTATTGTTTCCTTGGCATGTGTTAACGCTCTCCACACACTGGAGCCAGGAAGCATGTATAACATATTTTACTTTGGTTTTGAAGATTTTGTCGACCAGCATCTGCAAGACAAACCCACCGTAATAGACCTTATCATGACGAGATAGCACCGCTCGCTGGATTTGCAAGTGCTGCGTCTGAGATGCAACCAAAATTGCTGTTGGAGCCACTGCATGTCAATTCACCTTTCATTGTATACGTGCGACACGTACAACCAACAGCAACCTACAGAGTGCTGCAAGAACATCAAGTGTTACTGTCCCCTCATGACTTAGACCTGCGTCACACTGTTTACACGTCACTATGATAACACCTCCTCGATATGGAAACCAAAAATGTTTTTTTAAGGAAGCGGTATTAAAAGTATGTGAAAGGCGCTCGGAACAACTATACATTTTTTTAGTGTTCGTGAACCAGAACTTTTATTAAGAGCAACAATACGAAAACTGCTAAAATTTGTGTCACTACTCCTTTAACGCTATCTAACATAATAGGTGCCCTCCACTGCCCCTTTTGATCTCGTACCTTCAGATATCAGTTATTAATGGTTGCAATCCAGTAAGCACATTTTTATTGAAAGACAACTCACACGAGATCATGGGCATCGGCAGGGGGTCAAAAAGGGGCACTTGCCCCCCTCAAGCCACTCAAGCACTTCCCCACACCCAAGCTATCCCAGTGCTCTCCCCCTCTCCCAGTCGCGATGCGTTAATGGTTTGCTCCCCCAAGAGAAAATTATGCCAACGACCATGCACGAGATACATTTATCAATAACTTCCCGTGAAAGAGATTGCGCGCTGAGATGAAGGCAACCCCCCTCCATAACTCATGCCTCTGATCAATAAGTATTTAGCTGGAGTATGAACTCTCATGCATTGAAGTATGCCAGTAGACACAGGTATAAACATGAGCCGACATAAGGCTGATAGTAATGAAGTTGAGTAGATAGGACCATAAGTTGGCAAAAAAAATGGAGCTCACGCAGGCTCATTCAAATATATTTTGCGCTTATGGCTCACTCGAACTCAGACTCACCAAAATTTTTCTCAACCGCACTCACTCGGACTAAATCTTGCCAAAATATTACTCTCCTGAACGCACTCCGCCTCAGACTTGTTGCTTCATCTGAGTATGAGTGAGTCGACTAATGAGTGAGTTTGCTGACCTATGTATATCGCTCTCTGGTATGCTGTATTCTCTTGGACAAACCACATCCTCATGTGGCACCACACAGCTAGTCTGGCCAGGTGCTTTCCAGAGCATTAAAGAACACGAGACAGCCCCTACAATTTACTGTGAACACGAAATCTGTACACATTGTGGAACTGATGACAAACAAAAGGCACAGAAACTGAAGCCAAACAGCAATGTGTATACTTTATTTCAGAATACATGTTTAATTACACCAACACAAAGCTTTTGTACTACAATTGATATGTACAAGATACTATATAAACTGTCGTAGGCAAATGTTCATGCTTGATCATAGCAACAAAATAACCGAAAAGTTCAACAGAACGTTGTGCAAATTAGGTACTTGAATATAAAAGCACCCAAATTCTGCATTGTATTGTATTGTTGCATTGCCCTCACATAGGAATAAATATTGAAAACTCGATTTGAAACATTCATTAATTCCAAGATGGTGTGCATGTTTGGTGCACGGCAAACACATATCCGTATATATGCGAGAGGGGCAAATTGACGTGGCATCCTAGGCCCAATGACAGCAATGGATATGGCGTTCAACAGCGCAGCACATTGCACAATGTGAAGAGCCACACAATCATTGTGAAAATGTATGAAAGTTTCTTCTCTTTTCTACGTGAAGACATGACTGTCCCATGAGTACAAGCTTCTATTGACTGCAGTGCCAACAGGTGCTGCAGTTTGCAAATCAAACAACTTTATATTTGGCGCTTCAAAGACTCACCAAGACTTTAAAAAGAGCATAGATGATATGGCTTAGAGTTAGTGAAATGTGCATTAAAAGGTAATGATGTAAAAATTTTCAGTTGTCGTTTTTTTAGCGTCAAATGAAAGGCCAAGCCCTCAAGAGCCTAGAAGGTGCACTAGTAAGCATGAGTGCACCCTGAAAAATGAAGTACACGTTAGTATTAGTTCCTACTGAACCCTGACGCCACGACATGATACAAGCTTCTCATCACATCCTCGCCCAAGCTCATGATATTCTGACGTTTCCACGGTTGGCTCTGTTGGTGACGCACAAGCAGCCATTTTGTCTGTTTTGGTCCCTGACACCATCAACACTGCTGATACTAGTGCGTGAGGCAACCAGAACTTGTGGCCTGACACCACACTAGGGTCAACGTCACAAGGTAAACCAAGCTAAAGTTAACTTTAAATGTTTCCCGAGTTTCACACTAGCTCATAGTCATCTCCACATAAAAGAAATTTGTATAACAAAGCAAAGTCAGCCTTGAAAATTGGTTTTGGTACTTCTTTCAATGGATGCGAAAACATCGTTTCCAAATATTGCATTACGCAGCTTCAGCAAGCCATCCACTTGTATCCATTGCAGTCCAGTCGTTACAGCAAAATCAAGAACTAGCACATAAATTGCAATCTGCTCCATAGGTCGGCACTTTAAGGGAGTACTCACTCACCACAATTTTTTTCAGCCTTCGCACTCACTCGCGTTCACACTCACGTCCACTCACACTCATGAGTACTCACTCACGTTCACACTCACCTCCACTCACACTCATGAGTTCTCACTCACGTTCACACTCACGTCCACTCACACGCATGAGTACTCACTCATACTCAACTCACCACGTTCAAATGAGTGTGAGTTGAGTGCACTCATGAGTCAGTGTGCCGAGCTCCATAGGTCGGCACTTTAAGGGAGTACTCACTCAAACTCACTCACCACAATTTTTTCATCCTTCGCACTCACTCACGTTCACACTTACGTCCACTCACACTCATGAGTAGTCACTCACGTTCACACTCACGACCACTCACACTCATGAGTTCTCACTCATGTTCACACTCACGTCCACTCACACGCATGAGTACTCACTCATACTCAACTCACCACGTTCAAATGAGTGTGAGTGAGTGTGAGTTGAGTACACTCATGAGTGAGTTTGCTGAGCTATGATCTGCTCACAGAGAGGCCAGGAGGCATTGTGGCTCAATTTCTTGCCATACAATCAAAGATCAGCATCAGGGTTGATGACTCGAGGATCTTCAGGAGCCTCTTGACTACTTTCCAAATTACCATGAACTTTGCTGACTGTTCCAGAAAATTCATCCTGTGCATTTGGTTCATCTTAGAGCCCAACAATGTCCTCAGCAAGCTCATTTGAATTTGCCTGCATAAAAAAAAAAGAGAAACAAAACAGCAGTGAGATGGTACTCAGAAGTTATTCATTAACGTTAAATCATCAAGTGTAAGAGGCACAAAAGCAAATTTGCAGACAAAGCAACAAGCGACATGACTGAGTTAGCTTTTGCCTAGAAGTTGAAACCCACGAAAGCGGCAGCTGTCCAATGTTGCCGGTATGAAGCTGGCATGACACGTGCTCTAACAAGTTAACCATATTTGTTTTTTTTTTTGGCTGTTTGCTTCTTCCACGTGACAACCAGTAGTACGTTATATAATGTACATACTATTCCAACTTTGTGCTACTGACTGGTCTCATAGAAATTCTGGCTAACGAGCAATGTATTCTAGATTTCTGCAACTGAGCAATCTAGCAAGAGAAACGAGTGATCTGGTCATGCGACAGTCCATTTCCTTGCGTGTCACTTTTGAATGCAAAAATAGCTCTAATGATATTTGGGCTTCAAGCACTCGCAGTATGACAGCTAGCAGATGTGAAATTGACAATAATTACAGCAAAGTGATGCGAGCACAAAGAGATCACAGATGCTGTAATACCGAACAAGTCATGAGAACAAACCATTCATGGTTCTGGCAAGAAAAGCGTATTAATAAATCTTATCTACACCAATTTACTCTGACTATCATCGTCCTTTTGACAGCTGCTCAGAATTTTGAGTAGCAAGCAATACCAAATGAAAAAAAGGGGTTAACATCACAGCACAGCTCATTTATTATTCCTTGAAAGGATTTTTTATTGGGATAGTTTTTTACACGTGAAAAGTACACAGTAGCTTAAACGGAAATAATACAGGCTAGGAATCATTGTTCCCGTCTCAGCTTTCACTACTGAGCATTACTACATTCCTTTCATTAAATCAGGGACATTTGCTCAATGTAGGTGCAATGCTGTTTCAGAAGCCTCTGCATAGCACTAATGTGTAAATGTTTGTATGAACACGGCCAGTAACTCATTTTCTTTGTTGAAATGTGTCCCTCATTGCAAGTGCATGGAACATTCCTCGCACACCTGGTGTCTTAGATTTGCTACTAATAAATGATATCCGAGCCAAATGGGCACTTTTGAAAGGCCATCCAGTCGATGACCACCGAAACATTACTATTACCTCTGTCAACACCGTGCAATTGCGTGTCAGGTGGTTGCATTTGCGTGCCAGGTGCTTATTACTTCATTCTTCGTCGGCAGAAAGGAAGGAAAAATAGGGTACAAAAAAATAGGGACAGAATCCGTTGCTTAAATCTTCATATTATAAGCAAGCCAAGTGGAAACAAAACTGTCCTAGATGTGGCAACACTTGTGCGAGTTAGCAGACGACGAAAAAAAAAAAAAGCAAAAAGAACTTCCTCGCAAGCCCACTTGGACAAGAGTTGAAGAGAACGGGCGGCAGTGGTACTGCGCAGGCATTAAATCCTAGATATCGCCCCTCATGTATTAACCACAGTTTCGTGGCCAGTCCCCCGTAGTAAGAGCCGAAATTCAAGGGCAAGCAAGTACTCCCTCCCTCTCGCCCCCTCCCTCACGGGATGCCCACTGACAGCCCCCCCCTCCCCCCAACCCCCCAAAAAAAATGAATGCACACTACCCACACACTACCTCTCTTTAACATACAGGCACCGACCCCGTGTTCTTTTCACCACCCCCGCCCCCCTTGACGCAGCGCCGTGCTCCCTATTGGGCTGCAGAGTTAAGCGTTATTGCCACAATTAACACTACTACTACTCTCACCTCTCCCTCCCGCATTTGTGGGATCGAAATTCTGGACAAAACGCTCGCACCGTGCGCCCAGCTGATACACAGATGTGAAACAGCCGACTGCATCGCCCCGAGGAGGAAAGCTGTCATTTACGACGAAAGAAGCTGTTGCCTCACATGAGCGCGAACGTAACGGCTCCCGTGTGCGAATTGACATTGATAATGCCGGGCGCCGAGAGTCATTTTAAAACATAACTTACCTGAGAAGCATCTAGAGTAGCAGACGATTCTTGTTCTGGCTCCACACAGTCTGTAGAGGAACTTCGATGTTGAGTCGGTTCCAAATGGAACCGATAACGCCAGTTCGGAGGTGGAACTGGTGGAACCGACTTCTTCGTGACGGGCCAACACTGCCAACACCTCGTTGGGCGTGGGCCCGGACCCGAAGCCCGTCACTTCTGTACTGACGGATGATTAAGACGCACAGAACACGCAACGTATATTCAATATCATACAAATCCGGTTGTTAATCACTTTGCAGCCGATTGGCGTTGATGGCCGTAGTGTGTAAGACCACCACACAGTACGTGGAGGCTGTTTCGCAACGTCGCGAGTTCAAACCTCGTGGGTTCTTCTTTTTTTTTTTTAGTGCTCTTGTTTTTCTTTTTCTTCTTTTTTTTTTACATTGTGTGACTACTAACCGGACTGCTTCGAAGGAACCGCTATTTCTTTTTAGACAACAATTAAGCAGAAGGCTGAAGCCGCTTGAAGCTGTACTCGAATGACCCGAAACATCGTTGCATTACATCGTACAGGAATGAAGGCAATCCGGCGTGGTATTTCCAAATATTGATTTATTACGTGGAGAACGCGCCAGGTACCAGCCCACGAAAAAATAGTGACAATCGTTAGCGCTCCGTTGATAAAATAGCCAGCTTTGGTGTCGCCCGAAACCGGAACTGATTGTATAAAAGCTGTGACAATATAATAAATCATTCTTCAGTGCTTTTGCAACAACTTTGTCACTACTTGATTTATGATTTAGAGCTCAAAGAACTTTCAACTGAAACAAGCAAAGTTAATCACAGTCAAGAAAATATAATGTCAAGTACACAGGCCAGCATACCACTTAGTTAGCGGTAAAACACTCATTTTTATGGCTCTGTTAGCAACACTGACGTTGTTGTTTTTTTCTT
>JALIZH010032595.1:0-25783 GCA_030522465.1 Rhipicephalus appendiculatus
GCCGTTCGCTGCGGTGTATAGTGCCGGATGCATTTTTTTTAGATGCGAAGCATCTTATGCTCGGGGCTCTGTCCGTCCCTCCCGCGTCCCGCGTCCGGCCACTGTCATGAAGTAGGGAAGCACCCATTATGCGAACCAGAACCCTGTAGTAATATGAAGGCCGTCAACCCTAACACAGTCATCAGAGTCATGGCCGAGAGCACAGGGAGGCTGCTTAGCAATGGCCAGGCAGGTGGTGTCTGTCGCCCAGGTTGACCCCAAATCTTGCATGCATGTATTTGGAGGGGGGCTTAGTCCTTCCCGCGTCCCACACCACCACAGCGCAAGCGCGTCCCCTCCCCCTCTTTCTCCTAAGCTCACCCCCTTTCTCTCCTTTAGGAATCGTGTACTCTACGGAGCGGACCCCGCGTCCCCTCCTCTGTGCTCTCCTACGCTCACCCCCTTCCTCTACTCTAGGAATCATCTACTCTACGGAGTGGCGCATGCGCGTCCTCTGCCCCTCTGCCCTCTAGGAATACTCGACTCTACGGAGCGGTTCCGGCGTCCCACAGGGCATGCGCGTCCTCTCCCCCTCTGTCCTCTTGGAATCATCTACTCTACGGAGCGGCTCACGCGTCCCACCCCCACAGCGCATGCACGTCCCCTCTCTCTCCTCTCCCTACGGTCTAGGAATCTTCTACGGAGTGGCGCGAACGACAGGTGGTGTGACAGCTGCTTACTCCGCTGGGGGGCGCCACGGTAGTTCCGCGGTATGAAAATGACGGAGCGCGCGCGCCTCATTCTCTCTCCTGCGCAGCGCCGCGATGAGCGCCCGGACCACTGCCGTGAAGTGAGAGCGGCGACGTTCCTCCCGCTCCAAGCTAATTATCTCCCCGCTGCTTCGCATCCACACAAGGTCCCCTTTAGCGGGAGATGGGGGAACTTTTTACTTCCTCAGTTCCTAGTCATGGAGCAAAAAAAATTCCCCATCTCCCGCTAAAGGGAACCATGTGTGGATGCGAAGCAGCGGGGAGATAATTAGCTTGAGCGGGAGGAGCGTCGCCGCTCTCATTTCACGGCAGTGGTCCGGGCGCTCATCGCGGCGCTGCACAGGAGAGAGAATGAGGCGCGCGCGCTCCATCATTTTCCTACCGCGGAACTACCGTGGCGCCCCCCAGCGGAGTATGCAGCTGTCACACCACCTGTCGTGCGCGCCGCTCCGTAGAGGATTCCTAGATGAAAGGACGGGGGGGGGACCGTAGAAGAGGAGAGAGAGGGGAGGGGACGTGCAAGCCGCTCCGTGGAGTAGAGGATTCTTAGAGGAGAGAGGGGGAGAGGACGCGCATGCGCTGTGTGGATGTGGGCGCCTCTCCTTAGAGTAGATGATTCCTAGAGTAGAGGAAAGGGGGTGAGCGTAGGAGAGCATAGGGGAGGGGACGCGCATGCGCTGTGGGACGCTCCGTAGAGTAGGGGATTCCTAGAGAAGGAGAGAGAAAGGGGGGTGAGCGTGGGGAGAGAGGGGGAGGGGACGTGCATGCGCTGTGGTGGTGTGGGACGCGGGAAGGAGGGACGGACTAAGCCCCCTCCAAACACATGCAAGCCAGATTAAGGAATGGGGTCAACCTGGGCGACAGACACCACCTGCCTAGCCATTGCTAAGCACCCTCGCTGTGCTCTCGGCCATGACTCAAGGAATGGGGTCAACCTGGGCGACAAACACCACCTGCCTAGCCATTGCTAAGCAGCCTCTCTGTGCTCTCGGTCATGACTCTGATGACTGTGTTAGCGTTGACGGCCTTCATATTACTACAGTGTTCTGGTTCGCATAATGGGTGCTTCCCTACTTCATGAAAGTGGCCGGACGCGGGACGGGGGACGGGGGACGGCGGACGGGGGACGCGGGACGCGGGACGGACACGGGAGCCCCGAGCATAAGATGTTTCGCATCTAAAACAGCGTGCACCGTGCGTGTTGGCATTAGGGACGTTCTTGGGGGACACCACCTTGCCGTATTTGCCGCTCACCAAGAAGTCGCGCACGTGCTCCTTGTCCGCGGTCACCTTTGGAGTTGTCATCGTGGCATCCTTCATGGCCTCCGCCGCAGTCGCTGCTACAGCCTTTCTCGTGGCCCCTATTCTGGGCGCTGGCACCCACGGTAAACGTCGGTGTTTCCGTGCTCGCCTTTGTGCTTCAGTGCCGCGGTCTGGTCCTCTGTGTCGGCATCCAACTCATGGTCACCGCTCAGCGCCTGCTCGGCTTCGACGTCAACGCCAACCCTTTCCCTGTTGCCCTTCAGATCGGGTTCCCCACGGCTCTTTTCCGCCCCACCACCGCCGACGTCTTTCTCCTCCTCTGCGACCTTTTCCTAGCCGCACTCGGCCTGGGGCTTGTAGCGCCGCGCAAAAGAAGACAGCCGCGTGGCTCGTGATGCGCGAGCCACGAGGTGATCAGAACGGCCCGGCTCTTGACCTGGCTGGACGCGGCAGCCGCTACCGCTTAGCTACGCCCGAGGTCCCAATAAAGCTGGGACGACGGCGCGGCCTTGTCAGCCGCCGTCACGCCTCCTTGCACTACAGGCTCTTGCGCCGGCGCGCATCCTTGCCAAACCGGGGCCGCCGGCCATCGTCCGAAGTCTGAGCTTGCGGCCACCACGCCCCTCACTGACCTCGCAGTAGACTGCTGATTATCAGTCTCCCCACGCCGCGCAGTATACTGCGGTTGCCACGTCGATGCGCTCCACTGCCTCCAGAAGGTGGTTCAGTGCTACCTCCATCCTTGCTGGCAGCACAGATAGCAGTTTCTCGGTGGGCGCCAGATGTAGTGGTACGTTGCCGTCTGCCCCAAAGAACGAACGCCGTCAGAGGCTGCTGGGGAACTAGAATCTTATTTATTAGTTAAAACAAACTTGAACACTTAAGCAAAATTACAGCAACGCTTCCGGCGCCTAACCTTGGCCCCGGCGGGCGCACGCCGCGTGCACGAACCCTCCCCGCAACAGTCTGTCCGCCAGGCTCGCATGTCTGTCCATGGTCACGCGGGGGAGCATGCGCACTGCCGTCGGATCATGCCTCGTGTCAACGATACTCGTGTCGCAGCCATTGGGGGAGAGGGGGTTTATCGGCAGCGACTCTCACAACGTATAAAAGCGCTCGCCACAGTTCAGCCCGCTCAGGGCCCGTATTCTGAAACGATCGTGAAAGGCGACAGTATCGCCTTTCGTGACGTAGAATCGGGTATGTTCAATAACTGTATCAACATTTGCCCGTGACGTCATTGACGCACTGGTCATTGGTGTTACGAATGTCTCGCAACACAGGAGTGAGCGTACTGTACGAGCGCATAGCGACACGAGTGTGGCGTTTTCGAGCGTATACTGGATTCTACGCAGTGGCTACGCTTGGCTGTGGCTACTTGAATTATAAGACGAGTGGCAAGTTCTTTCAACGTTTCTTGTGTAGTTGTTTAAGCCACAGTGCAACATTTGAAGAATGCTGATGAAAGTTTAACAAGGTGTACCCAGAGAGTTCATGCCCCCGCATTGACATCGTCTCAATATGTTGCCGGTGTGCGATAAACCACGCGAGAAATAGATGGTTGATGCTGCTGGCTCGTTCAAACGACGAAAAACACGCGCTCGCAAAACAAAGATTACTGAACACACACCAAGTTAATGCTCGCTGAAAGCTTCAGTGTACAAAAATTCTGTGCGCATCCACCAAGGATTGAATACTAGAAGCTACTGTCTGTGTCACCGAAATGATTTACCTATACCACAAACCCACAGGTGATAAGGTGTGTTCGTTTATTCCAGACATGTCAGGAGTACCGTAGAGCACCGTCACGTCGACGGAAATACCTACTTTTCTGGTTTCGCTCACTAGCCAATCAGTCCGCAGCAAAGACGACACTTTTGCAATTGTCGCCTTTTGCGAAGGTCTCTAACATATACACATAGCCCCAGTAGGTGAAAGTACGGTGACTCAGATTGGCAGAGATAATAACGTTCGTCGGCGCCATGCACAAGCGTATACCGGACGATCTATCAGTCACAGAGCCGTCGGTGTAAATGGCACGGCGAGTGCTATAGCTTGGGTTAATATGTTCTGAAGCAAAATATGTCAACGGTTGCACAGGTCTGCTTTTTTTACTCTTGAACCCCTGACAATGTCGTGACTGTTGTGCAGCAAGATAGCTGTCGTGGGGCCCCTGTCAAAATCGATGGCTTTTCATAATTCAGTTGATGTAACATCCGAATCTCAGAAGTGCTTACTGACGCAAGAGGACGGTTCTGTACCCTGCCGGCAAAACGCACACAGACTCTGAAGAACTCTTGCTTCAGTAGCACGGGAGCCGAAAAGCGTCGACTCTCTGTCAAGGTTCCCACATTCGATGTGTTTCTTGTATTTTTTTTTTTTTTTTTGTGAGCCTAGCACACGCCGTGACGCTTTTGCTTCCATGATAGTGGGCACCTGAAGATTTCGTTTGGCGAGGCACTGTAGGGCAGCAATGCTGGACCTCAGGAGAGCTTCACATAAAGCCGTGGATATGCGTAGTAGAGCATTCACGTAACAGCCACCAACTTTGCTTGACATCATCAGAGAAAGGATTCTAGGCCAATGCCTATTTTTTTCCCTTATGTTCTTGTCGCCCCACTATGATATATGAGCATGAATTAGAGTTTAAGAAGGACGTTTATCGTGTTTTTATAGCTCCCATAAATGCCTATTTCCGGAGCTTTTGCCTAAATGCAAATAAGTGGTATAAATGCCTATTTTCAAGATCGGTGCCAATATGAATCCTATTTAGCCGCAAGTTTCGCTTTCGGGGGCAGTTTCAGACCGTTATTCACATTACCAAGCAACATTGACTGTTCGGAACTCTATGGTATTCAGCGTAGTCCTATAGCACAACGACTCCTGGAAAATAACCGCTAGTAGCACTGAACTGAGACGCGCCTGCTAGTGCTAACATAGCGCGAGTGGTTGGCGAATGCGAAACCTAGGAGAGCCGTCAGGGAAAAGGAGAGTGGAGGGCAAAAGAAGGAAGAAAAATGTGATGTGCACGTGGCTTTTGTTTTGATTGAAATTTACTTAAGGTGTTCACCACCAGGGGACACACTGGCTTTATGCGATTCGACTTGGCCTGTAGGAAGCATCCCTCGCGTCCGGTCTATTAGCTATCTGGCAATCTGCTTCTGCTCTGCCCTTCTCTGTCATGGCGAAAAAAAAAAAGACACCCAGGAGTGTGTTGATTGGACACTTGACGCCCCATGTTACAAAATAAATGGATATAGTAACGTGTTCCGCGAATCGTGCTGTACAAAGGCTCGGCTATTTTCAACTGTTGGCGAAACTGTGCCATCGTAAACAAAAACATATTTTTTCCCGGTCGTTGATACACATCGAACACGTCTTCGTGTGCACTTGTTAGCATTTGTGTAAAAATCTATTGTGCCTACACTTTTGATGTTGCAGACCTAAAACGTTGTTTTACCCAACGTTTATAGTTTTACCTGCCTATTTTGGGGGGCCAAAAACGCGTTTTTTTTTCAATGCCTAAGATCCGGCCTCTAGACATCATGCAGAAGATTTTCGTGTATGACGTGAGCTTTTCCTTTAGTACTCGTACATGAGGTGGCCATATCAATGGTCGGTCAAATGTCACTCCCAAGAACTTGTGACTTGACACGTATCGGATATGAGAGCCCGCAATCTTGAATTTGTAGCGTGACATATCCCGCTTTGTAAAGGCAATGTCCCTGCGTCGGTTGAGATGTCCTTATATGTAGGTAGCATCTGCATGTGGTACAATGGTCGCAATCTACGAGTTATACGCACAAGATTGCATGAGGCAACTAACTCTGTCTTTTGCGACCTTTTCAGAGCGAAAGCCTAAAGTGGCTACTTTGGCGATCCCGTACACACTTTGCGACCTTAATGTCTCGAGAGGTCCCGCCAAATCTCGCCATAAACCCACGTGGCCTTGTCCGAACGATGACATCACGTCATGACGTCATGAAGGATGTCTGAATTTTCATCGCCGCATGGACAAGTGATGTCACCAGACAATAAGTGCGCCTCGTATGCATGCCTCACGTGCGCATCCCTCCCCCCTTCCCCCCTGATTCTACATTTATAGTGGCCGATCAGCTTCTGTAATGTTAATATAAGAAAAGTACTGTTTTTTTTTCTAGTGGGAATTGGGTCGCTGTGCGTTTAACTTGATGCTAATTTGGTAAAACGTTTTCAGTTCTTTATATAGTTAGCATGTATTGCATGGGCGCCAAGCATGACGCGTATAGCATGGGTGCGCTCACTTGATGTGACGTGATAGGGTTCAGATCTGCCATGTCCACGTACTCGGAAAGCAAGAAGCTATGTCGTATTCTGTCACGATTTGAAGTGAGTTAAAGCGCTGTAGACTAAATAAAAATTATCCTGGGCAGGTTACGTCATGGTAACAACCCATTGCATATGGTCCATTAGAGCGTCGGGATGCATTTCAAGAGATGAGAAGCGTGGCTGAAGATGACGAAGGGTTAGGTGGAGCGACAAAATTAAGAAATTTGGAGGCATAAGATTTCGGCAGATCCCACGTACCGTGGGAATCAATGATATACGAAGCATGCATCAATAAGTTTGCTATGTGGCACTTTTAAAATGAGCATAATGTCACGAGGTGGATGGAAGTAGTACCGAGTAAACATATGTGGAAAATTTATACGCATTCACGTACCTAGAAAACACGAAAAAGTGAAGACTGGTTGTTCATAGTTGCGTAACAACACCACCGCTAACGTGACCACTACCAGCGCCAGCAGTGGTAGGCGGAAATGTTGTTCTTGTAGTCCGTGACAGCGGTTACGCGCACACACATCACGAATACGCGTTCATGCGTCACGTGTGTCCATGTGCCCATGTGTCACGAATACGCGTACAATAGGCTGTTAACATTTCGTTAACATGGGAAACAGCAATGTGAAAAGTCAGCACCAGGATCAGAACTGGAGTAGTTACCATATTCGTCCGTTATTGCGGCGACGAGGGGCCTATGCGCACAGAAGGAGGACGTATAGTTAAGGTGCGGAAAAATTGATGTCTCTTATCAAGAAGCGATCAATGACACCTCCATTTCTCGTCGTGGGCATGAGGCCTTCGGAGGCCCTGTCCACATCGAAAACGTATTTCATGTACTGCGTGAACCAGGTGCTGTTGGGTTTTGAGACATCCACATTAATGTCACCGGTGATGATGAGCGGCATGCTCTTCTAGGCGTAATTATTTCTCCCAGGAGTCACTACGGTTGTGGTGTAATTGCCAAGGAACGTAGATAAGAAGCATTTCACAGAATCCTTTTGAGCTCCGGGGCTCAAGTAAATGGCTGCGAGCGCGGTGCTGTCTCCGCCGTTGTAATTTATGTGCGGAACAGTGTTGCCAGATACTACCGAGCAAACAAGCGAATACTCATCACAAAAGAAGCTCAGAAGAAGCGGAAACAATTATATTTTTTTTCATATTTGAAAGTATTTTTAATTATTGATTTAAATATGTCACTGAAATACGAAGGAGAGTGTAAAAAAGTCACCCAATTGTATTGTACAGCGCAAATATGCGCAGGCTGTGAAGGAAAGCACATAGCTTTTTACCATTGTCTCCAGGGAAGTCTCCATTCGCTTGAAGGCACGTTTGCCAGCGCATCATTAACGTAAGTTGTTGATTCCCCCCAACGTACCATTGACTCCAACACTCAACCATAGGCGTGCGCATTGGGTTAGGGGGGTCAGTGGGGGCGCAATCTGCTCCATACATTGACTTAGTAAGACGGGGGAGGGCGCTGCCATGAAACTTCGCTCCCCTTGATGGGGAACCCTGCACAAGCATTTCACTCAATTGCTCAAAGTCATCAACACTCTATTAGTGAACGACAAACGCGCATTGGTGAACGGGTGAACGTGAATACCCGCGTATCGCGGCCCGTGGTGTAGGCATATGGGTCACACGTGTCTAGAAGAAAGGGCTTGACGACGCACGCGACAGGATTTTCACGTTATTCATGTCGTGTCATATTCAGACAGTCATATTTCTCAAACTCTCTTACCCTCCCATACCAATTTTGGTCCACATTAAGTTAAAGACGTGATCACGAGAGCACCCAGACGTAGGCGGCTAGATAGATAGATAGATAGATAGATAGATAGATAGATAGATAGATAGATAGATAGATAGATAGATAGATAGATAGATAGATAGATAGATAGATAGATAGATAGATAGATAGATAGATAGATAGATAGATAGATAGATAGATAGACAGATAGATAGATAGATAGATAGATAGATAGATAGATAGATAGATAGATAGATAGATAGATAGATAGATAGATAGATAGATAGATAGATAGATAGATAGATAGATAGATAGATAGATAGATAGTTAGATAGATAGATAGATAGATAGATAGATAGATAGATAGATAGATAGATAGATAGATAGATAGATAGATAGATAGATAGATAGATAGATAGATAGATAGATAGATAGATAGATAGATAGATAGATCGCTAAGAAATGCTTCCGATTTAAAAAAAGATTTCAATGTTTTACAGATAAACCGACTTGCTCAAGGATGGGCTGAACACTTAGCGGTCATCGGTCGCCTTGCTCACATGAATAACAGCGGACACGGACAAAACGCCTTTCGATCGAAAGGGCAACGTAAGGCGAACGGTAAGGCATTACAATCTACGGCATCACAATATTGCTTTCATCGAGTTCATGGCATTCTGCACCAGATCTACAGGTTATGTCCGAAAAGCAATGTCAATGAATCGTTTAAAAAATTTTTTGCTAGATCGGTGCATTTAAACTGAAATGGTACAAAATAGATTCCTCCTGCGTCAATACATCGCTGCCTGGGAGATTTCCAGTCAAAGAAGGTGTCATGGTGGGCCTTTTCTGTGATGTCCTTTACAGTCTAGGTGCAAGCCTCTATGCACATGTGCCTCGAAGAAGCAGAAGGCAACGAATGCGTTACTTAAGTACCTAAGGTCTGTGTGGCCGCCTGTAGAATTCGCCTTTTGTACGCCTCTACAGCGCATGCGCGGCCACCTGGCGACGAATCTCGGAAACGATCTGTGGGGTGCCGTTGCAGACGCCACCTCTTTTTCCGCGGCGGCATTGGTGGTGAGAGTAGTGTTGGCACGTGCGGGTGGCACAACAAATATATTTATCTATATATCTGGTTCTGTTAGCTTGATGCCGGCAACTAACGCCGCTTATGAATGCACTTCGTGAGGCGTGCCCAACAGCAACATTCATTTTTTTTCCACTTCCCATCGGTAAAACGCAATCATCAGCGCCGCGAAGCGTAGCACGATCAGGGCTGTGAGGCGCCAAAATGAAGACGGCAGTTCGTGGCAGCCTTTGGATTCTGCAAGACAGTGCGAAAAGCAGTTCGCTAACGGTGTGTGTGCTAAGTAAATGTTATACGCGAAGAACATGTCACGTTTCCTGCAGGACGCGGAATAAGTGTGCGCTTTGTGTCTGTCTCGTTGCACAGCAGTTCAGTAGCGACGAAGCTTGAGCTACGGCTTTTTCTTTGCACGATGTGCTTTCTGTATTTGTTTTGGAATGACGACAACACCAAAGTATGGTTAACTGCGCCTTGGTTCGCTTCTGTCTGAACGTGACTAGGCTGTTGTTTACTTTGGCGTCTTCTATAGATCGGAAAACAGTCGCCGTAAATCGTCCGCTAGAACACAATGAATGCGAAATGGTGCATTTTCGTCGCCTGTCATTCACCGAGTTCAGCGGTTCATTTCTGTTGTCAAAACACATTCGCTGTTCGGCGAAAAAGGACAAAAAAAAACAAAGAAATCCGCCTGTGTTCACTGTTGACGTGACTGCCGCGCACCGATTCATAAATCTTGCGAAGTTTCCACGTGCGTGCCTTTTTTTGGTCGCCGTAGTGCGATGTTCACAGATTTTGCAGGTTCGCCGGCCAACTCTCCCACGTACCGCAATTTCGGTTAAACGACACTCGCAAAAGTACATAGCTCAAGACAGGTTCAGCGAGCCGCGTTCGATCGGCGCCAGCTATTCTGGTGTGCTAAAATCATGTAACGCATGTATTGTAGGATCACGTTCCCTCAATTTGAATGTGCAGGCCAGCAAACACTGTGGTCCAGACGCGAGGTACTCGCGATATACCCTTCGAAGCATGCCATTCAGTAAAATCGTTGCTCCGCGCTCCCGTAGTAAACCTTTGATGCAACGACGGCACGAAGCGGCCCAAGCAGAGGCCCGGTAGTTCATATGATCAGTATGAATGCCACAATAAAAAAAAATTATATTTACCCGGTTGCGCAGAGGCAGTGACATGAAACTACCTCGCATGGGGTCTTCCTCACGACTGCATGCACAATGTAGCAGCCACCCTTCATTGACGGGAGGAAAATGCTTCTCGGAACCCCACACGCGGACGCGGCAGTCAACTCATTAAACACGAGGCTGCGCACGTACCCTTCATCGCAGAATTTCTGCGCTTTTGTGGTTTGCCGGGAGCACCGCGAACCACTTGCTGCCATGAAGGCATTGAACTGCTTCTTGCTCATCATTTTCATTGATACTGGCCTTTTGGTCCACCCGTTGGTCACAGGAAAGAACCCGCCGGGCATGTAAATACTCCCAGGTGCCTCCATGCCACAACACAACACTTAGACGGGACTATCAGCACATCTGCCGCTGCCAAGCTTTGTGCTATGCAGCAGCGGTGGCAGTAGTGGCAGAGGCAGCAGGCGCACGCGACGCCCCACGGTTTGTTTCTTGAAGAGTCCGCGAGAGGGCGCCACACAGACATGCAAAAGGCGGATTCGTGTGCTCCCCGAAGTGGGCGCGTAATTCTGTCCATATCTCTCTTTTCTTCTGTTTTCGCCCGTTTATCCCTTCCGTCAGTGCAGAGTAGCAAATCTAACGTGCACCTGGTTAACTTTTCTGCCATCCTTGCTTGCCTTTCTTTGTCCCTCTTTCTCTCTCGCAATATTTCATGGCCGACATAATGCCCTAACATACAATGATCACCAAAGGCCGTCTTCATCATAGGAAAAGTTTCCACCGCAGACTTGCCGAGTTTCACAGGAAACTCGATGAAAATTCTGTATGCCTTGCTCCAACGACCACTGCATCACAACTTGCACGAGAAAAGGAAACAAGTTTCGCAGAAACGGCTGTCCTTACTCCGTAGATGGTGGCAGACAACTGAGCACTGCGCATGCGTGACCTAACTTCCCCCCAGTACCAATCTCAAGTGGTCCTAGAGCACTGCAGCTCGTAGTGGTTTCACAATATAATCACTGGCATTGCTTCCTGGACAAACGCAGCATGGCATGAAAGTCGAATAACGCACGCATTCAGCCCATGAAAGAGCGGTATGATTAGGAGAAACGAGAGCTATGAGAAGCTCAACCTGAGGTGCATCCAGTTTGCTACATTATCTAGGAGAAAGGGGGATGCAAGCGTGACTGGTACGTAAACAAAAAATGAGAGAAATTAGTCGTTTGAAGTCGTGAGATTTCACCCATCATAATAATGAGAACTAACAGACAATGATGGCAAGAAAAGTACAGGGGATGTTATTAGCAGTAAATGTAATGTAAATGTGAAGAAAGAAAAGTGGACACATAACTTACTGCGGGCAGGGACTGAACCTGCGACCTTCGCATAACGCGTCCAACTGAGCTACCGCGGCGGCCATCCCCCCGTGCCCTTTATGGGGTATATATATATATATATGCATTTAAACGTGGGAGCGTCAATCAGCTCCGCTTGTAGCCATGATGGCGAGTGTTGAACACTCTTTTTCTGCCTGTTGGCGTCACGTAGCGCGTGATCTTATTATGGGCTGGCAGTTGATCAATAATCTCTCGCATACTACCTGAAAGCATCAGGTCTGCCAGAACGAGACCCTCGCTACGAATGAAGGAAAGAAGTGGAAAGAAGTCGGCTAGAGGAAATGTTGGTAGAGCATTGGACGCGTTATTCGAAGGTCGCAGGTTCGGTCCCTGCCAGTGGCAAGTTATTTTTTGTCCACCTTTATTTCCTCACATTTACATTATATTTACTACTAATACCATACCCCTACACTTTCCTTGACATTTTTATCTGTTTGTCCTCACTATCATGTAATGGTTCGATTCAATGACCCGCTCATCTGTTCGTCATACGCAGACGCAGGTGATAGATAGATAGATAGATAGATAGATAGATAGATAGATAGATAGATAGATAGATAGATAGATAGATAGATAGATAGATAGATAGATAGATAGATAGATAGATAGATAGATAGATAGATAGATAGATAGATAGATAGATAGATAGATAGATAGATAGATAGATAGATAGATAGATAGATAGATAGATAGATAGATAGATAGATAGATAGATAGATAGATAGATAGATAGATAGATAGATAGATAGATAGATAGATAGATAGATAGATAGATAGATAGATAGATAGATAGATAGATAGATAGATAGATAGATAGATAGATAGATAGATAGATAGATAGATAGATAGATAGATAGATAGATAGATAGATAGATAGATAGATAGATAGATAGATAGATAGATAGATAGATAGATAGATAACTGGAGGAAATGAACTTCGACGTCTCAGTGCCCTACTGTGCGGCGCAGTGCCATCTGACTGCTATTGCTCGTGCTCTTACAGAGAGCACCCTTGGTGTGACATACGTATCATTTGTTTCCTACCATTCTGCCGCTCTTATACTTGACAGTACTTTTTCATTTACTTTGTTGGCAAACAGCTAAACTGTTTGCTGTCTGGCCTCTTTTGAACAATCTCCACAAATAGAGGTATGCGTACCCTTTAGCTTAGTAGCTGAACATATTTTCCGTTACTTTTCCTTGCAAGGAGTCAACAATATTTGGCCGGGTTTTTTTATTTGCAACTTTTTCCTATTATGTGTGACCTTTTATAGAAAGAGCAGTGAACAATAACAACAAGTTTTTTCTGAGCGAATTTCAATTCTTAGCTTGAGAATCATCCCATGTTTCATTATCTATGCCATCCAAACAAAAAAATAACTCCTTATTTCTACGAGGACGGTTCTCGATATCGTCCTAATTTTAAAAAACGTTTTATAGTATCTGCAAACTGACACGCATTACGTACAAAACAGGTAAAACAATCGTATAAACGTGTCACTCCATTCCCACAGTGAATAGCGCAATGCACAACTACTAAGGAAACAATGAGAAAAAATGACGACCTTGAAATGAAACTAAGCAGCTGCCATGAAACTTTTTTCACCATCTAAAAAGTGCCCAGAGGGCACGCACAAGCAAACCAAATGCCCAAATATGCTGCTAAATCACTGTGCTGATCCTGCTTTATCTTTTTAACCCAGGAAAAGCCATTGTGGACGCCTGGTACAAAGAGATCTGCAATTACTACTACCCTGATCCTGTATACCAACGTCCATTTACACACTTCACTCAAATAGTGTGGAAGGCAAGCCGACGCATCGGTACTGGTGTCGCTAAGAATCATAAGGGTCATATCTACGTTACGTCTTTCTATTTTCCAGCAGGAAACCTGGATAACGCGTACGAGATTAATGTAAACGAGCCAAATACCGGCATTCCCGGCAGAAGAGAATGTCAAGCCAGGAACAATCCATTTTTTTAATCTTGTGCATCGCTGTGCGTTTGCTTGTACGAGCTGACTGGTTGGTCTTGTTAATGAGATAACAGAGAAGATATCACTCTACAGTGAAACAAATAAAACGATTCATTCTCCTAGGCAACCCTCTGCTTCCTGTGGTTTCAAGGCTGTTTGTTACTAGATCTCACTCCTATATGGGTCGAAATTACATAAAAGTACTCCTATCCTAAACATTTCGGGTATCGATGTCATGAAAAGAAGTTTCAGGCTAGAGAGCAACGTTAGTGGTTTAGAAAACCGTTACCATGTAGGTACTTTTGGGAAAAGTGCGCTGCTGCTCCCGCATACTCACGTGTGTGTGTGTGTGTGTTTGCGTGTGTGTGTGCGTGCGTGCGTGTGTGTGTGTGTGCGTGTGCGTGTGCGTGTGTGTGTGTGCGTGTGTGCGTGTGCGCGTGTGCGCGTGTGCGCGTGTGCGTGTGTGCGTGTGTGTGTGTGTGTGTGTGCGTGTGTGTGTGCGCGCGTGTGTGCGTGTGTGCGTGTGTGCGTGCTTGTGTGCGTGCGTGTGTGTGTGTGTGTGTGTGCGAGCGTGAACGAGCGAGCGAGGTAGTCTTACGCGTATTTTCGCTACCAGTAATTGCAGCGTTGCAGCATTTGCAAGCAAATACATGTAGCCATTCTGCTGTATATACCCTCAAGGAAGTGGCTGTTACTATTAAAATTATGAAGAGAGTCAAACAATGGTATGCTTCCCTTCTTCGTAATGCTTGTATTGATCCCATTCATTTGTTTGCATCATTATCATCATAACATCGTGGCCATGATACAACCAACAGTGAACAGTGAAAGATGCTTCAAGGCGACTGTTTAATAGAAGCTGTACCGCAACTGCTGTGGTTTTAAAAAAATATTGGAGGACGCTTACGCTTCGCCTTCAAGAGCAGATCGCGATAGCGTGATCGGGCCTCGTGTGCATCGCCTTCTGAACTGCTATCCTGCTTTGATTCTCGGTGCATGCCTCAACGGTGCCGTCAGGAAACGAACGACTGTGCGCGTTACATTGGCCGTCTCAAAGTATCATTGAATGTCCATTGCGAGTACAGTTAAGTGCCCAACACTCCGTAATTATTCCTTTTGCGAATCAGCGAAAGGTCCACTACGAGTCCGTAGGGCAAGACGCGAGCCTACGCAGCTGTTCACTTCGTTGGTGGCTCTGCTGCTGACGATGTTTAAATATTTCTGAGCGCTTTGTCATAGGCGTGCTTTTAAAACACCCACTCGTTGCTCGATTCACGCCTTTTGACGCCTCACGCGATTCGGCGTTTCTGCCACGCAATACATGATGCGTTAAGTAGACTCCTTCCACTACATGCGTTCATATAGTGTTTTTTTTCCAAGGCAGTTTCAACAAATATTGTGGCTTTGTGGTAGAACACCTGCTTGCCACGCAGGCGGTCTAGGTTCGATCCGCACTCGGACCCGGAAATTTTCATTATTTAATTTATTTGCATCTTTCTCGATTTTTCGGTCACGGACAAGTTGATGATCTTTCGCTCACAACCAACGACGCCGACGCCGGAATTTCTGCGAAACAAGCTGCTTAACGCTATCGCGTTAAAATTCCTAATTCATGTACAATGACTTTGAGGAATATAATTAGACGCCTAAACACAACCAGAAGAAAGACGATGCACATGAAAAGAACGTCACTCGCCACTTTGAGGGAACATTTTTTTTTCCTCAAAGTTATGAACCAACCAGCCCAGCAACAAGTTCTTCTAGGTTTCTGCAGATTGCCCTGGAGTAACCACTCGTGTCAAAAGCGGACGCCCTTCCAGACGAAAGGTTTCATACCTTGTTTATCGCCATTAAGTCTACAGCGCTAACGACATCGTGCCTCCTATAACTAGGGCTGTCAGAAACATTACGCTACAAACAATTTGTTCCCTTTGTGAGGTCTCCTCGTCCCACAACAATAACCATCGTGTGGCTCACTTGTGTTTTCTTTCCTGAAGAGTCGGCGCTCGCCAACTTCCTACACAGTAACTTCAATGTCACGCTGATAGTACACACACTCCTTTCTTGGTCAGAAGGTAGCGTGCGCGTGGCCTTAGACTAAGAAAATGCACGCAAGATGAAAAAGTAATATTACTGCAGGACCAAAAAACAAAAGTCACACTCTCGCCGCAAGTGCGAAGCGATTACTGCGATAGCAACAAATTGGAATTACTTGCGAAGAAAGGCTAGAAGCTCACTCCTTTGGCAAACACGGCTGCTGCAGCGAGCGAAGTGACCATCGTGCGGTATATGGTTTCAACGCAAACTTTTCGGGGAAAGAAAAACGCGTACAAAGCTATGAACCATCTGTTGAACACATCTGAAAGGATAATCGCGGGAGCACATATGACTACGCCCTATAGGTCAAAGTACAGGGCCGAAGGCTCGCAACCCAACTCAGGAGAAAGACGAGCGGGGCGACGCCCTTGAAAGCGCGACCTTTGGCTCTTTGCGCCAGCTCGGGTGATAGTGAACTAGTCTCTGCCACGCTGAAGCACCTCAGAGGTCTGCGTACCACAAACGGTAAATGGTGTTCATAAACAGGCCCTTGCCGTTAGCTTACTTCAGGATGTACGCGTTCACGTCCGAATGGTTTATGGCAGGGGTCTCAAACTCATCCCAGGCGGTGGGCCGCAATCACATCATTTAAGACAGCGAGGGCCGGGTCAGGAAAAAAGTTAATGGGGGGGGATCGTACACTTCGTCTGCAAACGATACCAAAATAAAACCTTTCCATATCTCAAATACGGGTGATATCTGAAGAAGATTTGGGGCCAGGATTACATCCAAGAACATGTGGATACTGATCTCCAAAATGAGTAAAATCCGGACGCCGATTCTGAAATACTGTTTTTGTTTCACGGTTACACTTTAACACATGGTGACCACATGGGGCGCCTCACGAAAACAATGCTTTAGATCAGTCATGACTGTGTAGCTCACGCACATGCTTATCATGAAAACGTAAAAAAAATGTGGGGCGAATACAGTCGCGCGCAGGCCGCGGGCCGCAGTCGAGAGGTTCGCGGGCCGCGTGTTTGAGATCCCTGGTTTAGGGTGTCACGCCGCGGAGCGGGGAGTCGCAGATTCGATTATCCGGTCGCGCGGTTCGGAAAATTTGTTTCGGGCCTATTTTTATTTGTTGGTTATCGGAATCCGATCTCGAGATTTTCACGTCAGCAGTAGATACCATAACAACTATACCCCCGCGGCGGGTATGGACCAGGTATTTCTGCAGAACAGAGCTAAGGCAATCGCGATTCTTTTAATTGCCTGCACAGAAAGAAAACACGCGTGGCATGTTTTTTATGCACATCATAAAATAAAAATGTGTGCATATGATATTTGCGTACACACCTAAATTGAAAGCAAGCCTGTGCCAGCGAGGCGCACAACGCCTAAAATGAACGGTGAGAGAACGAAACGCATTGACGTAGACAAAATTAAATAGTGCATGGAAGTAATGAACGGCCTGGGCTGAGCACTCAACAAACAGAAAGCTGTTTGCTGCATGTTGTCTGCCTTTGTATCACATTCAAGCTTTTCTGTTGAGGGCTGTGTTTTGCTCAATGTGGCCCTCAGAGCCTTGAAAGCACTGCTCCGACAGCGAGTGTGCAAGCCACAGATCAGTTCACAAAACAATTGTATAGTTCACGGAAAGTACAAAGACACCAGAATTAGCAGTAAAGAAATTTCATTAATAAAATTGCAGTAATAAAATTAACTTTCTGGTGTAATGAGCAAGGTAATAAATTACATTTGTGGGGTGGGAAACACTGCGTAATTTTTTTAAAATTACTTGGTTGTGGCAATTTATTACATTATTCGATCTGATGAATTACCACAAACGACGAATTTTAGAGAAAATTACTCACTGCTGTCACAATTACTTTTGACTAATATAGCACAGCGTGTCCGCTCCCTGTATGGCACTTAATATTCAACAGAAAACTAAAGAGAAATAACAAAGCCAAGTGGATCGGAGTGCCAAATCTCAAGGCTCTCAATCCCAATCTCAAGGGAACGAGGCAGGCTTACAGAAAATCCGCGCATCATCCGATCTGAATGCACTTGTTTACGTGCTAGAAATAAAGCGTACACGAGTACACTTTATGAATGATGAAATTTTTTAATACCGAAGCTGTCAGAACGGGCAGTAAAATGTCCGTTAACAAAAAACTATCATCACATGAACGGGATTGTGCCACAGAAATTGGGCAAATCCGACTACTTACCGCTGGTCCACCAAAAAAGAACGCAACAGACGGACGGCAAAAAAGTATTTAGATTTCTTAAGAGACGTAACCTTGTATAGCCTTGTAGAGTATTGTATAGCAAGCGAGTAGGAAAGGGAAGTGAGGGTGTGGACAAAGGAAACGAGGAGGGCCGAGAGTAAAGCATAGCATATAAGGAATGAGAAAGACAGAAATAGAAAGAAACGCAGCAAGAGAAAGAAAGAGAGAAAATGAAAGGCAGCTTGGCACCACGTACTAGTGCGAAGCTGCCCATCAGCACCGATGTCTCTCTAGCATTGTGCCTCGAGTACAAGCTACGCTAATTTGCCGAGAAACGGTCCTGCGGCAAAGGTTTCGGCAATTCACCAATGGCTCCACGTATTCGGTCAAAGACACGTCGCTGCCTCAACTCAACGAGGTCGAAGAGCGCATAGTGTCCCCGAGGATATCTTTCATGAACATGAGACGACTGACCCTGACTACCGGCAGTAGGGGATACGGGGCCAAATGATAAACGTGCCTAGCTAAAGGAGCAACCTAAAAGCAGCCAGATTAGACATCAGAATCGTGCGGTTTCGCTATTTCAAGTCTTGCGCGACTTAGTGTAAGCTTCGCCATTTTTAAAGTAATTTCAACGTAACTACTTTTGAAAAGTAATAGTAATGCAATGTCATTACCTTTGGGCAGCTGTAATTTGGAATGTAATTTAATTACATCATAAGAATCTGTGGCCGTTGAATTTCGATGGAGGCGAAATGCTAAAGGCCCCTGTATTGTGCGATGTCAGTGCATGTTGAAGAACACCAGATGGTTGAACACCAGATGGTCGCGCACCAGATGGTTGAAAAGCCCTCCACAGCGGCGTCCCTCAATCATATCGTGGTTTTGGGGCGTAAAACCCCAGATAATATTACATTGTGAGAATCTTCAGAAAAGTAATTAATAATTTAGTTGCATTTTAGGAGTAATTTTGCCATCTTTGTGAGATACTGTGTGCTCAAGATGGAGGACATATACAGGGTTTTACATTTGTTTTCTTCTTGCTGTTCTTTTGTATTATTACTTTCGTACACAACCCTAGCGATTTTTGTGGTGCTGAAATTCAAACTGGCACGTCATGTTTGTCGGCGATATTGTTTAGTCGATGTGGTTGGTATCTTGTGGATGTAAGGAATAACCACCTGTCGTTGTTATTGCTTTTAAGTTTCCACTTTCTTTTTGCAGACGTATTACGAAGCATATTTTCAGGAATAGTCGCAATTATTGAATCGTTAAGAAAAATAGGTCACAAACCAAGCTTTGTTCAGTGTGATGTAGCAGTTGTATAGAGTGGGCACTTAACATACTGAGGAAACTATAGAAACTATATCGCGCAAACTTCAAGATTCGTTAACAGAAGGCTTAGAGAACACCTGTACAATTGTCAACAGATAATCCACCCCAGAAATTTAGCAACACACTGTAACCAATGCACATGCGTGCCTCAGTTTCAAAAGACAATTATGAAGCGGATGAAAGACGACAAGGAGGGAAAAGTTTACGGAGCCGCACTCATGGAATATCTGGGTGCCGAGCGCCGACACATGCGTCAGTGAGCCATCAATAAAATTATCTCCTGCTGAAATTGATTTCGGGGTAGGCGTTTCATAGGCGGGGTCAAGTGCGTAATCGATTTCCGCGTGCTTCTTGAATTTTATTTTATGTCGTCTACGCATGAACAATAAACCAGTAAAAGTTTGCACTCACTTCCCTTTCCCACCCCCTTGCTATAATGCATACTATACACGCCTATGCTATGCTTTCTTGCTCTCTCTCTTTTTTTTATATCTCTTTCCTTCCCTCTCTTTTTGTCTTTTTTTCTTTCTCTCTGTTTCTCCCACTGTTTCTATTTCTTTGTGTCATTAATTCCTTCTATCTTTCTTTTGCTCTTATTTCTCTCGTTCTCTCGCCCATAGCAACGCAATCATAAGGTTCCCATAAATGCTCGCAGTGCTAGCGTGCCTGGATAGCCGAGTGGTTACGACGCTCGCCTTCAGTCCGTGGGTTCCTGGCTTCGAATCCAGCCACACCAAGAAATTCTTTATTCTCCTTCTCCTCTTAACTCCTCTCCTCCTTTCGTTCCCCCCAACGCACTGCTAGGTAGCGCTCCCGGTGAAGCCAGGCGTAGCTGTACCTCGTGCTTGCCATGCAACGCGAGTTCCAGTGAACGATCCAGCGCCGAACCTCAAACTTAACCAGCTCCGCTGTTAAATACACTGGCATCTGAAAGTACCTTGTGCTCTACTATGAGAGCGCTATAAGCCGTCTCTATAAATATTAGCGCAGCCCATAGAATGGTTCACATGTCAAGCAACCTCCGCCAGCGCGTATCTCAGTGCACGTGCTCCTACAATGCAGCCGACCTACGCGCACAGATTGCCTTCTGCAGCTGAAAGAATTGCTCATCTACTTCGGTGCCTGCAAAGGAATAAAAAATATATTGTCCGTGAGATTTGTAATCGAACTTCCTGTCTCTTTGTTTAAATTGGTGTGCACAGCTTGTCTTCTAACATATATAAAAGTGAACGAGGATGTGAGCATATACACCTGTACACATACGCCAAACAGAGCTCGCTTCAGACAAATTAGCGCGCGGAAAACTCGTTAATCAAAGGCGTATCGTCATATCGCGTGAAACAGGACATCGTCTTCCTCGGATAATGTGATTAGTGAACCTTATTACTAATGAAGCTTCATGCAGGTGGTAATGAAAGAAGATGGCCTATATAGATCATATGTGTGATATTTTTAAATGCCTACTATCGTCTTCGCTAAATAAGAGAACAACTGCAGTTGTGGAGCGTCAGTTAGATATTGACACGACGCAGCAAAAGCGACTCGCGTGCTGATCAACACATGGTAGAATTCGAAACAACGGAAGTGCTTGTGATTGAGCGGCCGCAAGTGTTTTGGTTTTGTGCCTGCTGCGTGACGTCTTTAGGACCTCGATAATACCCCCCATAAACGTTTTCTGTGAACTGTCATGCCGACAGACCTGGAAAAATCGACGCTGTGCGAGCTGCGCACCGTGGATAAAAAGTATACAGCGACACGAAGCCGACTCGTGGCGAACGTGGGATCTGAGCGTTGGCAGGTAAGTACTGAACCATGGAGAAAGAATAATTCCTGCTCCGTGGGCTCAACACTTACATCGCTAGAGACACAAAGAAGCGACATTACTCGTTTGACCGCACCTCATCCTTGGTCGCCATTATTGTGAAAAAATCAAGCGTAGCCATAACCCAGCTGGTTAAAGAATGTCATGAAAGGTCCGACTATAAGTAAAGGTATGAGGGAGGTAGCACGTCGGCAGGATAACCGCTGGTCATTAAGGGTAACTGACTGGATTCCAAGAAAAGGCAAACGCGGGAGGGGTATACAGAAAATTAGGTGGGCAGGTGAGATTAAGAAGTTTGCAGGTATACCGTGGCAGCAGAAACCACAGGACCGGGATGATTGGTGGAACATGGGATAGCCCTTTGCCCTGCAGTGGGCGTAGTCAGGCTGATGATGATGATGATGATGATGATGATGATGATGACGGAGGAGAATTAGCGTCCTCCTTTACATGAATGGAGAGGGGGTTGGGGGCTGCACCCCCCCCCCCTCCCTCGTGTGAACGCCTGTGCTCTCCGGGGAGTGTAGCTACCCTCGTTTTCCAGTTAACCCTGTCAGATCCAGCGATTCCAATTGGACGGACTGAAGAAACAAAAAAAAAAACCTTTATTAAGAAAACCCCGTGCGAGGTTGCCGGCACAGGAAGGAAGCAAACAGAAAGGGAGAAGGCAGGGAGGTTAACCAGATATACTTCTGGTTGGCTACCCTACACTGGGGGGATTAGGGAAGGGGAATAGAAAGATGAGAGAGAGGAGGGAAGAGAAGGAAAAGAGAGAGAGGCAATGAAATTCAGTGCAGTGTGTGGAACTGCACCGCAAGTTAGAGGCGTTCACACAAGCCCGTCGTCCTCAAAAATCACAAGAGGGCTTTCACTGCCTTGTGGGCTGTCGAGAGATGTGGACGGTGCTGTAATAGCACCTGCACAGAAAGTGGTCGATCATCCAGTCGCCGCAATGCGTTGGCAAGTACTTGTCTCTCTGAGGCAAAACGAGGACAGTGGCACAGCAGGTGTTCGATATTTTCGTCGGCACAGGCTGTATGGAAATGTACAGAGGTCAGAGTAATCCAGAGTTGCCGTTGGGTGGACTTGAAAAGGCGCCAGAACTCACTCCAAAAGTAACCAAAGTAGCCATGTCATTTGATATTATCGCCGAATTTCTAGCCAAATAGAACAGCAGCGGTATTATCAACGGAGTCTTTACTATTGGTGAATAAATAAAACCATTTTGAACAAGTAAAACCACAAGTTTAAAAAAGAGCCATGGCGCCAACAGGAAATTTTCGTCGCCAACGGGGTCCAAAAGTAGCCAATTTGGCGCAAAGTAGCCACCAACGGCAACCATGGAGTAATCTACCCTAGAGGACAACATGGGCGCGGACCTCCTCGATGAGCGATGGCTAAACGCTCTCGCTATCTCGGATCTTATTAGTTCGGATGTGCAAACTGTGGGCAATGCAGCAGGTCCGGGAAGTGATGGTAAGGCTACGCCTCACTGCACATAATTCGAATTGGAATTATCAATTTTGTAGGCCAGCCAGCAACCACCTTGTAAAAAAAAATGAAAACGAGGTCGTTCGTTCGCTGAAACTCGTATTTATCATCTCCTCCGCATATGCAGCCTACCCGTTAGACTCAAGACAGTGAGGTCGCGTCTGAACGAACAAATTACACAAGGGCTCGCGCTGTTACCGCAGTTAGCCGAGGCATCTTCTTTAACCTTGCAAAGGCAGAATAGTTATTTCAGTTTTGTATAGAAAATGAGAATTTTTGGCCACTAGGTACTACTGTAGCCTTAAGTAATAGGTTAAGTAACACGAAAACCATTATTAAATTGTAATTACATTAACAATTATTTCAGTCACCCCTTAATTTTGAAGCAAAAGGGCGAGCACAGGCTTCTCTCATTTTTTAAACTACCATGACCCTGCGCATCTCAAGTTGTAAAAGCCCGTTCCTTACAATAAACAGAATTAATTTGCGCCTGAAAGGGTTAATCTGTATACCTTCCGAATGTTTGACTGAAAACGACGTTTGCGTCTAATTAATTGCAATAAACCTGGACAGCACTTGTGACACTGCTTTGTCGGCGTGGTAGTGTCGAAGTTTCCACCAGGCCTTGTGTTGATGGCATTCTGCGCTTTAAGCGCTGTGACATTTATAAAACTTAGTATTCGGGTCGTTGCATCATAATTTGTGAACGGGACATGCGAAACCATTCTGGCGGCTTGAACAAAGTCTAAATTTAAGTAATCGCGCAAACACTGATCATGTACCGCACTTTTTCTTTTCTTGTTTCTTGTGCTTTAGATTCTGCGTTCCTTGTTTCTTCTCTACCGACTGGGATCAGCTCATGATTGTTCTACAAAGTTTTATGGCGTAGACTGTTATGAGGCTCACAACAACAGCCGATTTTGGTGGTCATAGTTGTCCACCGCCACTAGAGAAATTATAAAAGCTTCTCTTTATAAAACTTGAAAAACGCAATTAAGGGTGACATGAACTAAGCGTGGTTTCGGCAGCAGTTGACATGCGCTTAGCTTACCTCTGACTTAGTTGGCAAAACTTTCGCGTGATCACTTCATTTTTTCAAGCACGTGTAGCGTGAGACAAGAGTCACATCAAAACATAAAAAAAAATACACCGTCACGGACACCAGGTGCGGGAGCAGCCAGTTGATTTACCAGCGCAGGCCTCGTACTTTGCTACTTCCGCTTAGTTTCTTTTTTTTTTCTCTCTCTGAACGCAGCCGCCATATTCATCGTCACAGATTTTACTTTCTGTCTATCGCTGAGGCAATGCGAGAAAAAGCAACACCAGGCGGCGCGTGATGCTGCAGCTGTCTTTATCTATAAAGAACAGGTATACCGATCTACACGGGCAGTTGGTAGCGCGCCGAGGGGTCAACAATAACTCCCCTTGAGTGCCTACCAGGTGAGCTACGTAATTTGCCATTTTCAAGTAATAATAACGATAACTATTGGGGTTTAACGTCCCAAAACCAGCATATGATTACGAGAGACGCCTTAGTGAAGAGCTCCGGAAATTTCAACCACCTGTGGTTCTTTAACGCGCACTAAAATCTGGGCACACGGGCCTCTACCGTTTTGCCTCTGTCATAATGCGGCCGCCGCGGCCGCGGTATTCGATCCCGCGACCTTGTGGTCAGCAGTCAAGCACCATTACCGCTGGACCACCGCGGTGGTTTATTGTCGTTTTCAAGAACTTCCTTTATCTTTAAGTTGAGTTGATTTTGTTCTCGTTTATGCATACTTGACATGGCAATTAACGCCAAAATGAGACATTTCACAATAGGAAAAAGGATGGATACTGGATAAGCCAAATAAGTTGTTGGTACCACAATGTTAGAAAATATTCACATGGTACCTTCATTTCCGAATTGTGTTAACAATATATATATATATATATATATATATATATATATATATATATATATATATATATATATATATATATATATATATATATATATATATATATATATATATATATATATATTTCTTCAGACACAGTGGTGCAGCACTTCCGGTTCTTTTTGATGCGATATCTTTCCAGTAACAAGCGGTTTTTTTTTTGTTTTTTTTTTCATTTCAAGTGTTTCGAAGAGTCCTGGCTTGCCCTGAATAATGCGTTGCAAGCATAAGCAAGTAAATTGTGCTTGATTTAATCCATGGTCTTGTATGCAGAAGCCGAATATTTCAACGTGCAGGGCAAAAAGAAAAGAAACAAAGAAAGAAAGCTGCAGTATTTAAGTGACTCCGCAACTGTTCGCTTTGTTTAGTTGGTGTTCATCCCCAGTGAAGACACCCCTCGCGCAAAATAATGAGCGAGGACACCACATGTCTCAACTGTAGTCAGCCATTATGAAATATCATCATCAATCTATTGACTTCGTTTAAGTTCGATCAAAGAAAATCATTTATTGGCACTTGCACTGTTCGACCCACTACCCTATCCACCCTCACATCTCGCATACGCCCGGTTTGTTTGCTTATCTTGTTATAACTCGTAGTTCGGTGCACGTTCTAAAAGCCCTTGGGGTGAAATGCAGAAAAGCCCTTGCCCTTACGTAAGCCTAGGCGTATTTACCAAAAAGGGGTGAAAGCGAGAAGGGAAGGCTAAGCAAACGGTATATTACACTCAAACAGAACCATTCTCGTAAGCTGCTACACCTTCCATGGTAGCTTAGTACACTCTAAGAAGTAGAGGAGGCAGAAGGGTATCGAGGTTGCTCCTTTAGGGGAGTAACTAACCTTCCACAGTCATTCCTCCCTTTTGGGGGGTAACTGCGAAGAGACGAACTGTTACCTCACCCCCCCCCCCCCCCCCCATCCCCTGCTACCCTCACGGTTACTCCTTAACAGTTGCTCCTTTTCGATTCTCCTCAAGGGAGAAACAGGTACATTTTGAGGGAAAAAAAAATTAGTTCTTGGTATACTTAGCCAGCATTTCGAGACTTGCTCAGGTATGTGATTAAATGTACAATCGATATAAAGGCATCACATTCAGAAATAAATTTCAGAAAGTTTACAGCAAACACACGGGATTCGAATTTTCGACCACTGGGTCAGCATGCGCGTACACCAACCACGACACCACGCCACGCAACGGCCCCCTCTGGAAGGAAACGGGGTGATGTAGGCACCGAAGT
>JALIZH010032596.1:0-22691 GCA_030522465.1 Rhipicephalus appendiculatus
CGCACGGTTCCACAGAATTTTGGGTCTCAATGCTGCGCTAAGACCCCAAATGGGTCGTTCTGCTTACGAAGTATTTACCGAATACGGCGCCAACGGTAGTCGATGAATGCCGTTGTGCCGCGAATAGGTTTTTTTAGCACTGCTGACTTACAGTACAGTAATCCCAGGAATACCGAACTATGCATGGTCGGCACGCAGCCGTTTCACTTTATAACACGCGTATCAGCCTTTCTAATCAAGCTACTGTACGCATCGAGCAACTACCGCCGGTGTCCCCATCTAAACTGGCTACGAGCAGACTACAACGGCACAGTATATTACCTTACTCACCGCACGGTAAATTACCATAATAACGAGTGCTAACCGTCGCACCGGCGGCTTCCCGACGTCGGCGAGACCGACACCACGCCAGCATCGGCCAGCTTACATAGGCCCAATGACGGCTTGCCATCACCTGCTGAATAACGGCGGGCCGGTCTCGGACCGACGCTGGCAAGCCGTCACCGGCCGAACGCCGGCTAGCCCTCGTCGGCCCAACGCCGGCTAGTCCTCGTCGGCCCAACGCCGGCTAGCCCTCATCGGCCCAACACCGGCTAGCCGACATCGGACCGATGTGGGTGAAAGTAGCGTGAGCGTGATTTGCAACACATGGGGCCAATATGGCCGCCGACGTTTGCCGACATTGGGCCAAGATCGGCCCAATGCCGGCGTGCTGCCTGGGAAGGTGGTCGATAGCCATCCAGAAATTTTGCTGATCCGTCCAGGCATGGCGGTTTCCGAGCGAGTTGATGGTATCGATCCACTCGAAGAAGTCGTCCTGGAAACCCTGGAACTCCGGTATTTCCCACGCAGCCGCTAATGGTAATGTGCTATGGCAGGATCCGGAAGTTCCCGCGCCGAAACGGGCTAGCTCCTTAGCTAGCAAGGATGTCGCCCGCATGACGTCCGTGATGTGGTTGAGCGAGGAATCCGAGGATCCAGAGGTGGAGTCCGCGGAAAATATGGAGGCCCCGCCACTCACGAAGGCGGTACAGGACCCACTGATAGAAGACGCCAAGCTGCCCAGTTGTTGCGACAGGCACGTGGCGGCGCGGATGATCTGCGCTGTATCGTCGGGTGAGCCGCCCGGGGAGCCCTTGGCGGCGGCCGCGGAGTACGTGGTCATCGCAGCAATCAGTGCGGCAGCGATGTCCTGAATCACGGGAGCGTTGTCGACACAATGAATGAAAGCGCCGTGAGATTCCCGTCGAGTCGCCGAGGAGGCCTGGACGCCTTCCCCGGACGATGCTTGTAGCGCCGGCAGGCTTGCGGGGGACGAGGAGGCTTGGACGCCATCCCTGCCGAACTGTGCTTCTTGTGGCGGCAGGCTTGCGATTTCCATGCCCTAGGATGCGAGGGCGGCGTTCCTGGATTGGCAGCCCCGCGAGGCTGAAGACGGACGAACACAGGCGGTTTCTGCTTAAGGCTTCGTCTCCCACGACTACGCCATTGTAACGAAGAAATATAGACACAACGCGCGTATGCTGGGCCGACTGTTCTATTCTCTATCTTCGTCATTCTCCTCGTTCTCGCAGTAGCCTAGCGTGCGCCCGCACCCCAGTGGCGCTGTCATCCTTACATTCGCGATGGCAAAGGCAAGATTTTCATACACTGAAACAAGTTTCATTGAAGTGAAACACGGCTGGTGGGAGTTCAGAAATTCGCAACGATACTTTTTGTCTGTACACTTTGGCTTCTATATTACAGAAATTCATAATCGGAAATCAATAATATAATTTATACATTTCATATATATTTGCGAAAATACCGAACTATTTAAGGCACCATTCACGAATGTCGTATTGGATGAAATAGTCGTGCTAGTATTTTCTAGCTACATGCCAATTTCTTGTAGCTCGAGTATCTTATATTGTAATATGGTAGAATAGCAAAGTGTCCTTGCCTAGCCCTATACGAAAAAGGGACGAACGATTTTATAGAACGTTCATTGGTCGAATAAGCACTGTTACGCACATTTGACGAACTTATTCTTTAGCCACAAACTGAAAGAAGAAACGAACACTAGAACTGATCGCTTAGTAGAGGAGAGGGATACTGTAACTTATAGCAAAATTATGACTTCACCAAGATGTTGCTAATGCGAATTTATTGTTCCAGTTTTTACAGGAAGGAACGAGGCTGTATTTGGTAATGACAACCATCTTGCTGGAAGATGGCTACATGCTTCCAGAGGACACTGAATTCCGCTGTATCAGTGCACTCACTACTAATAAGGATGAAATCGGACACACTGTTTTGGAGACAGTGAACTACAGAAATGGCACTGACGGAGACTGGTAATGTTATTTGCGTAGTGCCCCGTCACGGTGGTCTAGTGGTTATGGCGCTCGACTGCTGACCCGAGGGTCGCGCGATCGAATCCCGGCCGCGGCGGCTGCATTTTCGATGGAGGTGAAAATGTTTGAGGCCCGTGTACTTAGATTTAGGTGCACATTAAAGAACCCCAGGTGGTCAAAATTTCCGGAGCCCTCCACTACGGCGTCTCTCATAATGATATCGTGGTTCTGGGACGTTAAACCCCACATATTATTATTATTATGATTAATATTATTTGCGTAGTGCAAGCTTTTCTTCCTGGGCTATGTTCTAACGTTTACATATAAAATGCTGATTTTAAAATTACCATTGCGATATTCAGTTTTTATAATTCTTGCATTCGTAGCGTTTAGGTGCACGTTGTCATCATCATCATCACAATTCTCAGCCTGTGTTAGTCTCCTGCAGCACGAAGGTCTGTCCCAATGATCTCCAGTTTACCCTATCCTGTGCGAGCTGATTCCATTTTATCCCTGCGAAAATCCCAAGTTAGTTACTCAATTCCCGACTGCGTTTCCCATCCCTTAGTAACCATACTGCTGCTCTTACTGTCCACCGGTTGATGTTCTACGCATTACGTGACCAGCCCAGGTCCATTTTTTTACGATTGAAACAGCTAGGATATCTGCTACTCCTGTCTGTGCTCGTAACATTGAGTGATTCCTAGCATTCTACGTTCCATTGCGCGCTGCGTGGTCCTCAGCTGTTGCTCAAGTTGTTTTGTTATTCTCTATGTTTCAGCCCCTACGTCAGAGTGGGCAGTATGCAGTGGTTGTATACTTTTGGCTTTAATGACACTAGCACATTTCCTGACATTATTTGGGAATGCCTGCCGTATGAGCTCCAGTCCATTCGTATTCTTCGGTGAATTTTTTTCTTGTGATTAGGTTCTCGGGTGAGTAGTTGACCTAGGTAGACATAATCTTGTATACCACTTGTATAACGTTACAGCGCAAATAATAGACATCAACATTTACAACACCGATTTAACTGATGCTTCTGCGTGATGCAACGTTAAGATCACAAGTGTTCGGGTAGCATCTAAGAAAATCGATCTCCATGAGGATAACTTCATAGGGGCCGCAGCCGATGTAATGAGTGACGCACTAACCACCTAATAGGCATGGTCTATTAAGTATCGAACACAAATACGAGGTGTGCATCAAAGAATACAAAGTTGAATTGTCTCAGCAACAATGTATAATACAAAAATGTGTTGCCACTCGCACTTGTTACACCAGACCTGTTATACGATAAGCTCCAGTGGATCGCTTCTTGCGTAGACTGAGCGCGTAGACGAAAAGCAACACAGGAATAAAGGGATAAAGCAATAAAACGAATTAAATTTTCTTGGTGGGGATGGATGTGCAACCGGGTGACCACGCTCGGAAAGCTAGTGTCTTACCCACTGGATAACACAACCTTGCTTGCAGGAGGTGAATATATTTGAATAATATGAATGCGTTGTAGCCGCGATGCAAAAGGAACATAAAGAGGGCATAGTTTCTGTGAAGGCTAATTTGACTTTCTAGGCAGCAGAAAAAATTTGACGGCAGATCCACGAGGTGAATGATGATGAGATTGGGCGAAGCTCCTGGAAGTAATCATCGGTTAAACCGTGAAATTTCTTCCGTTAATTCGCCCGATAAAGATGACGTGAAACGATTGATTAAATGTTTTATCAAACATTTATTGCTGGTTTCCGTTGTCCTTTCATTATGACCGCTTTGTGGTCGGTGAAATGTAAGCTAAGTGGTTCTTGCACTGGTTGCAGCGGCATCCTTATCCATACGAGCACACACCGACGGCAACGAGCATCGTCAACTACAAACCTGTATCGCGATATGGTTTTGATTATAAAACCATTGCTTTAGAAAACACCTGGCGTCTTTCGTTAAGCAGCTGGCGTCTTTTCGTTTTGCTTTTAGAAAACATCTGGCGTCTTTCGTTGGTTTATTTCATCAATCAACGGCGTTTTGAACAAAATTTTTATTGTTTAATCACGCACAGGAGAAATCTCACCAGGCACTACCTTGGAGGTAAACAATGGCTGCTACTGGGAATGAGAGACAGCAGAAGTCGGCTTTTTTTTAACGTTTCCTACTGGAGCATGCCAATGACTGCTAATGGGGAATGAGAGACAGAAGAATTCGGCTTTTAGTTAACGCGCACGCTGCGAATTTTTTATTGTTCAACAACGCACAGGAGAAATCTCCCACCGGCACCACCTTGGAGGTCAAAGCGTAAGACTGGTTACGCACTACGACTACGACAACGACGAGGGACGAACGGGTGCCGCTTTAAGGAGCTTCGCCCCTAAAAAAAGACCTCTCAGGGCAACATATACAAAGGCGGAATCTAGAATCGTACATATCAGCAAAATCGCTCTTTTGCCAAAAATGTATTTTAAGGGGCTACTCAAAATGCTTACGAACGTTGAAAAGAACACTCCAGTGCCGCCCGAAAACAGCTGTCTGGGGCAGTGCTGTAGGCAGAAATTCGTTTCCAGAAGGGGGGGGGGGGAGGAATGACATTTCAGTTTGTAGGCGGGGCCGCGCACGCAAATGTGGTCGAGTGTAAGTTTGTGTTCAATGCCCTATGGTCGAAAGAAAGAAATTTAGGTGGAGGCATGTGCCTGGTGAGCCACCCCCAGGCTACGCCACTGGCCTGGGGAAGTGCGCAACCTATAACGAAACTCTGCTTACTTATCCTATGGACAGCTCCCGAAGAAGAACTTTGCGCCCTTGAGCTCTGCTGGTCAGCCACCTTCTTAGCGTTATATTGTTCGGTTTCGAAAAACTTTCTTAGTGAAAGTCCGGAGGCATGTGCCCTAGCACACCGTGGGCCGCTCCCACGTCGGGAATGTCAAGGCGAGACGTACCATAGCATCGTGGGCCCTCTGGACAGCCCAAACTTCTGCCTGCATGTCCAGACTCCTCGGAGCGCCCCCCCCCTTGCTGGCAGATGCTGTATCGGTGCCGCGTATCGATGATGACGAAAAATTTTTTTTTATTTAAATGCAAAGAAAACAGAGAGGGTGACAACCTCTGCTATAGCCTGGGCCCGCTGAACAAGCGCCCGACAGACCTCGGGGGCGCCGTCGCGAAGGGTGGCTTCACTGCTCTGGGGTACGGATTGACCGAAGGATTGGTGGGAGAGGAGGGAAGTAGGCAGCGGTGCACTCGACAGTGACGTGAAAGGTTGTGGGGGGGGTAGCGCCACATCCTGGACAGGTGTCGGTGTAGCGAGTAGGGTATATGTTATGCATAAAGTGCAGACTTGGGAAAGTTCGGGTCTGCAGCCGGCGAAGTGTGACAGCCTCCACTCGTGTGAAGGACTCTGGTGGGAAATGGTATCGCTGTCGTTGGCGTTTGTAATGCTGTGTGACTTGGTGATATGCGAAAAGTGGGGAACCTAGCTCTGTGTTGGCCGCCTCACTGCGCGGGGCTACCGGAGGGTGAGTTCTCGAGCGGCCGCATGAGCACGTTCATTACCTACAGTGAGGCATGACCAGGAGCCCAGAGCACGTATATGATGCGGCTGTTGCGTGAAGCAACTTTGGATGTGTGTAAAAGAATATAATGTGAGGTCATTGGACTGCCGTGACCTGTTCGGAAAGCCAGACATGCCGCTTGCGAATCGGTGAGTATGTAGTATGTTTCCGCGGGGAGGCTCCATGTGTGTTGGATGGCCAGGGTAACCGCCAGTAGCTCGCCCGAGTCAGTGGCTGAAGATGGAGAGGAGATCGAGGCAGCACGTACTATCTCATCAGTGCCATTAACCACCACTGCCCTTGTGTCCGTTTGCCGTGTGAGCCGCGTCCGTGTAATAGACCCTATCCTCTTCAACCTCGCTGAGAGTGCGATTCAGGTACCTCAACCGTGCCTGCCGGCAACCGGTGTTGCGCTCAGGGTGCATGTTGTGTGGAAGGGGATGTACACGAAGTACTTGAGCTATTTGGAATGGCGCGGAAGTCGCCTGCGTTTCCGGAGGTGCAAGGGGAACTGAGTGACCCAGGCGGATGAGTACCTGTCAAATTTCGTGTACATCAAGCGAGCGAAACGGCCGCGAAAGTGCCATTAGTGTGGCATGCAAGTCATGTTGACATGACATGTCATGATTTTCATATTACCACTGGTCGTTTATGCTCGTCATGCAGTCACGTCTTGCAATATAAAATCTGGTGTATATCAAGCTGGCAAAACGAACGTGCCATGAGCGTGGCATGCAAGTCATGTTGCACACGACATCTCATGATTTCCATATTACCACTTGTTATTTAGGTTCGTCATACAGTCACGTCACGCAATACCAAATTTGGTGTATATCAAGCTAGCGAAACGGCCGTGAGCGCACCATGAGCGTGGCATGTAAATCATGTTGTACATCACATGCACGTTATGATTTTAATATTACCACCTGTAATTTATGTTGGTCATGCAGAAATGTCTCATCGTACCAGTTTTGGAATATATCAATTTAAGAATACGGCCTTATTAGCACTACGGCCATGACGTGTAAATCATATTTTTCATGACAAGTTAGTCATGATTTTCATAATATGACCAGTAATTCATGTTCATCATACAGTCATGTTATGCGATACCAATTTTGGTATAAATCCCCTTAACGATACGGCCAGGAGAGCACAGAGTCGTAGGCGGATAGATAGATAGATAGATAGATAGATAGATAGATAGATAGATAGATAGATAGATAGATAGATAGATACGCTCAAAGTCGCCGAAGTTCGGTGCGCTCGGTACACAAGCCGATGACGCTCCCTGGCCGCTGCGGGTTCTCGTGATTGCGAACCGGTTCCTTGGACAGCCGGAGTCTACAGTGCGTTGCCGTAGAACGTGGCAGAGCCGGAGCGCCCGGAACACAAGCCGGCTACGCTCGTGCCCAGCTCACGCGCTCACGTTCGTACACCCAGGGCCCCTATGCCCACGTCATCGTCTCTTCTAAGGCGAAATCCTTTATTGTCTCATGCTCACGTCCGTCCGTCCGGCGTCCGTCCGGTGTCCGTCCGTCCTTCCTTCCGTCTGTGTCCGTGCCCGTCCATCCGTACGTCGATGTCCGTCCGTCCGTGTCCGTCTGTCCGTGTCCCGTCCGTCCGTCCTTCCCTCCGTCTGAGCCCTGGCACGGAGCTAGGTGGTCGCCGGGGTGCGCAAACGGACGCCGGTCGCGTCGGACACTACAGCGCTCGCGCTTTGCTTGCGTAGCGTCGCTGTGCCCAGCGTTTAAAATCATGCAAGGAAGGAGACGCGCGCATCGCGTTCCATTCTGACCGACATAGTCAGTCAGACATAGGCATAGTCAGTCGAATAGCCACAAGCTTTTGTTGAACACACTTTGGAATGTACAAAGTGTCCGTCAATTTTTATATCTTCGACATCGTTTTCCTCGTATTTCTCTTCTTCTAGTGTCGTGGTTCCACGTCATGCCATGCTTGTCGTCTTCTCCTTTTTCTTCCACATTTTCCCCCGTCAGCTTCTATATGTGACCCATGTTCAGATATCAATTCTCTATGATTTGGAGCATTAATAATAATAATAATAATAATAATAATAATAATAATAATAATAATAATAATAATAATAATAATAATAATAACAAAAGCTCCTTTATTTTTCACGGAGAAGATGAGTGAGGCTGGGAGAAAAAGCAGAGAAGCAGCTTGCCAAGCTCGTGCCCTCTCATTTTCCCCTCCACAAAATACAGTCGCGCTCAATAGACTTACAGCACGGGAGTGCGTGGCCTCACTAGTTCAAAGATTGCGCATGACTCCCACTAGCCCTCATTTCCATTACTAAACGCGTTTCTGTCACTTGGGTATGATCTCGAATAAGAAAATAATATATGTTGTTGAAATAAAAACAAGCTGAACCTATGCAAAACCTTTGAACCCGTGAGGCCGCGCGCCTGTACACTCTGGCGGGTTTACAGCAGTGCACATCAACAGCCTTATTACCAGGGTAATCGAACAGGGAGTGAGAAAAAAATATAAATAAAGGGTGGAGAAACCGGATCGTCAGTAACTATGGAAGGCGTTTTCATTGGAAATAAAATTATTAAGAACGCATTGCAACAACTTATAATGCACAATTAAACGCTGAATTTCGAGGAAGTGGGGATTTGCGAGAAATAAACTCCGTTAAACGCCGAATTGCCTCCAAAAAAAAAACTCCGAAAAATGCCCTCCGTATTTCAAGAAAAATAAAATCCGAAAACACGGAGCCCCTAATTATCGACGACTGTGCCCACCGCTAATGTAGCATTCTGTTGGTTAACTTCTTTTTCTGGGCCCAAGTTTGCCGAATAGATAGTGTAATCTCTAACGGCGTGGGTTTTGCGTTCTTCACCGTCACAACCCCGAGACAATACACAATACAAAATTACTCACTAAAAAAGCTTAAGGATGTACAATAGTATTTAAAGAAACATCCATAAAAAACTTGTCATTAAAAAGAAGTAGACATTTGGTAAAACACTAAAATTCATGTTTTTGATCACAATTTTAATATCGCAATGAGGGCGTCAAATTTTGCGGTGGCTCATACTGGGCGATTGTTATCAGGTCGCATGACCCCGAGCTGTTGAGGGGCAAATAGACTCTTCCTTCATCAAACACCGTATATCATCATAATACGATGTCAACACGCGCTGAAGTGCTAGCGCATACGCGTGTAACAGTGATCGCAGGTCATTTGTCGCGGTTCTGTTGTACTTTTATTCGGTTAATTAGCATGTCATTGTTCAGGAGCGTCTGCTATAAGTTATTCAGCTTAGCATTACTCAACACATATCTCCAGAAAGTAGAAGCGTCATCTAGCAACCTTACCATGGCTATAAAGATGTAGCCGAGCGTAACTACGCCTACAAGTTGTAGTACTTTGCCAAACTAAAAGAGAGTTAGCTTTTCTTAATTGTGCCGCTTCAGATATGATTTTTTATTGTGGATGCATGCAAATTAATAAAAAAACATAGTTGATCCCACCGTCAATAGGAATCGTTATAACACGAAAGTGTAACGTGTCTTTACAGAAGTAGTTGAATTTTTACTGTACATTGATATAAAAAAGCACGTTAACGCTTGGTGGTACAACTGTATCCCGACGACTAACGTTCATGCGCGATGATTAAACATACATTTGTGGTACCTGTAGCAGTTAACGGTGAGAGCGGAGTCAAAGAAAGGGGTTGGACAGCCCGAAGAGCGTCGCTGATTGTCCGCAGAACTTGGGCTAACGTCGCCTGCTCGCGGCATGTTAAAGAGTGAAAAAAAGTCATTTTCGCCACTAGGGCGAAGCAGTGAATGCTATAGCAAAAAATTAGTTTGTCACGCGAAGAACGACACGCAGCTCGATACTTGCAACGCGCCGCCGCAGCACAAAGAAGGACGCTCGAAAAGGACGCATAGGTATACACAGGACAAGCGTGAACTAACAACTGTCGCAGTTGCTACGTGTTCGTATTTCAGCAACGCGCTGCGAGTGTCCACAATGCAGAAGCCGACGCTCTTGTTGTTGCCTCTGACATGGCTCATACCCACTCAGGGGGGATTGGCCAAGGATTGATTATATGATTATATTGACTTTTCGACGATGTTTGATTCTTCCTTTTCTTTTAAACTGCGGCACGTGGAATGACCCCTCTGCGTCTCCTGCCACGCGGTGGCGTCTGACACCGACACCAAGTGTGCCATCTGTTCTTTTTTTCTCCTTCTACATCATGAGTGTTACAGAAGGGAGCCACGTTTTCGTGCGCATCTCAAGGGCAGTTTTCAATTTGAAAGAAACTGTAAAAGCGTTGCGTGATAGAAAACACGCTCAAGCTGTTCCGAGAGGCTGCGTACCGCGAGCGGCAAGTGGTGCATATGAACAGCTCGCCGTTATATCGCTGGCACGAGCATGGCGTGTGGTTGTGTTGGCTAGCGCAGCAGGCTGGGGAGCGAGGGGTCGCTGGTTCGAATCCCCGGTTAGGTGGTTTGGAATTTTTTTCTACTGATTTATTTTTCTTTATGCCTTTTTATATATACACATACATATACATATCCGGGACATGACGGCGTCGACAGACGGCGACGGCGACGGCAGAAATCAGCCGAGAGTGTCCATATAATTGCTATCGCAATAAAAAAATTGAAGGACACTTTGTACATTCCAAAGTGTGTTCGGCGAAAGCGTGTGGCCATTCGACTGATTATGCCATGTCTTTTTTTGTTTTACACTCTCAGTGGGATAAGACACAAACCGAATGGGTGCGTGTTTTCTTTAATTTTTTTACCGCGAATCGCAGCGAGACGCGAGACTCATCCACCTCCGTTCGCATGCGTTAGTATTTTCTCGCGCTTTGCGCATCGTGGTCGTGCAAACACCATCCGTGTTCCAGCTCTTAAATTGACGGACCCTTTGTCAATTGGAAAGTGTATTCCGTGAACGCCTGGGTCCATTGAGACGGCGTCGGTCAGATTGATTGCAAACTCTGGGCACAGCGACGCTACGCAAGCAAAGCGCGAGCGCTATCCGCCTCGTGCGCTGCTGCTTTGAGCTGTACAGGTGGCGCCACCAACGGCGAACGGTGGCGAAAACGCGGTCGACGCGGCAACGCGCGGCTCATAGGCGCCTTGCGCAAAGCGCCCGCTACTAAGCGTTTCTTCTTTTTATTCAATTTACATTCTGGTTTGATATTTGCACTGCCGACGCTGCTGCACTAGACAGCCGTGACGTTTGTTACGTCGATTGTTCTATTTTATTTGTTTGAAAATGACAGGCCAGTTTATTATTACTGTGCACGTGCGTGATGCAATACATGCGTTTCTAACGTGCATGCGTTGAAGTTGTTCGCGTGATCTGCTAACACAGACGAAATAAAAAACTGTTGCAACATAAAACAGACTTCTTGTTTTATTGAACACTCTAAACAGCACAACAACAATGTACATCGCGGTTGTATGCTTGCTTAGGAAACGCATAAAAAAGACACACGTTTTCATCTTTGTACAGCACTTAACTATACGGCCAAAAAGAAAAAAAAACCGGTTAGCTAACTTGACGTTGTAACAGGCGCCACACAGCTGCATAATAATGTGTGAATGTAAATGACCCACAATCATTCGCACTGTTTTATTTTATTATTATTTCACAGACCGTACGAAAGATTGAGGAACTTCCGAACTGCATTACAACCACATATTTCTGAAAATCTAATCACTTTCACCGTCGAAGCCACGATCCTCTATCACATGTACTTTAAATTACGCAGAAGATTACTCAGGTTTATATAGGAAATGCGCACGCGCGGCATTACTTTTATATGGGAAATGTGTACGCGTGTAGCTAGATTCTCGTATGCTAGATTCTCTTTTGGTACGTGAAACTCCACATAAAATGCGATTCTAGAAGTAATGTTCGTGGTCTAGCGAGCATAAAGAAGGACGACTACTTACAGCCTCACTTACCTTTGTAAAAACTGTATTCCAACTGCAATTCAATATTAACCGACGCAACAGAACAACCCACTTGCTACCACACAGTGCTATGAAGCAGACGCGCGAAGCCAGGCGTGGTGTTTCAACCACAGTGGTGGTTTCAAATGTAGCACAATCGTGCGCGTACAGTAACGTCGTAAAGGTTGCCGTCATATCTGCGGTTCCCACGATGTAGCACCTGTTCCCTTCTCGGGTCATCAAACCGCTGCTACGCCGAAAACTACACTCATAATTGACTGTCAAAGAAAAACGCCGTCTTGTAGGAGGCCATCTTGTACAGCCAACGAACAAAAGTGCACGACTGAAGGATCTGAAGCATTTCCGTTGATGCGATGGCAGCTGAGAGAAGTCAGGGCTGACCGTCCGACGTGTGGCCACCACCATTACACAATTTTAACTTCGCAACATCCAAGAAAGACACGACGGAAGCGACGAGCCGACGAGCCCACCCGGTCATGTTCGGTGCGCTGGTGACCGCACAGCGCGCGCTCCCACGGCAACCGAGAGAAATAAAAAATAAAGGGGGGAGAGAGCAGTTGACTTGAAGGAAACGAAGGCGGTGGAAGCGAGGAGGTGTCTAGTCGTCGGTGTGAAATATTTTCGAGAGATGGCGCTCGTTTGTTTTTGCACAACGGATGCGCAAACTTCATTAAAAATGCATGGGATCCATTGGCGGTTTGCATGAGGGTGCGACCGCGTTTGCCGAGCGGTGGCGCCATCATACCGGTGCACGAGGCGGATAGAGTCCGACGCGACCGGCGTCCGTCTGCGCATCACGGCGGCCACCTGGCTCCGTGCCAGAGCTCGCATGGACGGACGGATGGACGGACATGGACGGATGGACGGACGGACAGACGGATGGATAGACGGATAGATGGACGGACGGACGGACGGACGAACAGACGAACAGAGACAGACGGACGGATGGTCGGCGGACGGAGGTCGGACGGACACCGGACGGGCGTGAGCATGAGACATTCAAGGCTTTCGCCTTAAAGATTACACCATCTCCCGCTAAAGCGAACCATGTGTAGATGCGAAGCAGCGGGCGCTAACGCTTACACTGGCGGCGGCGTTGACGCTGGCGCTCATCGCAGCGTTGCACAGGAGAGAAACCTGGGGGGGCGCAAAGCACGCAGTGATGGACCGGTGTTTCCTACTGGAACATCCCAATCGCTGCTAATGGGCAATGAGAGACAGAAGACTCGGACTGGACACAGAGACCCGCAGTCCGCTTTTAGTTAACGCGCACGCTGCGAATTTTTTATCGTTCGACAACGCACAGGAGAAATCTCCCACCGGCACCACCTTGCAGGTAAAGATCCATTGCCATATATAAGGGGTGGCCAGTTAACGGTTGTGCGGCGCGAGCGGTCGGTTTTTTCAACCAAGAAACTCGCTAGCAGACGCTGCCTGCGTCGGCGTCGCGAGGCTACAGAGAGGGTAGCAGAGGGGAAGACGCGCATGCGCAGTGGGGGTGTGGACGCCGCGGGCAGGGGATGCCTAGAGGAGAGAGGGGGAGCGTAGGAGGGGGAGAAAGGGGGGAGCGTAGGAGGGGAGAGAGGAGGGGACGCGCATGCGCAGTGAGGGTGTGGCCTCACTGCGTCTAGAGAAAGAGAGAGGTGGAGAGGAGGTTTTTTATTTTTTATTTTTTTTTTAATGGGTTGGCGCATGCGCAGTGGGGGGTGTGGACGGACGGACGCCGGACGGACACCGGACGGACGTGAGGATGAGACATTAAAGGCTTTCGCCTTAATACAACGGCCCGACTGGAGGAAAACGCAACGCGCGTTGTGTCGCCCTTCTTGGCCGGCCGCGATTTTTTGTGGGGCGAGTCGGAACGCGAAGTTACGGCCACGCTACAGGGCCTAGCCACGCTAAAGACTCGCGCGTCGCAGAGCTACCTTTGGTATGGATGGATGCTATGAGCGACGCCGACGCTGGGGTAAGGTCGCCACCTGGCAGTGTGTTAATGCGTCGACAAAATTGCACTTTTTCTATTCGAAACGCGCCGACTGGGACGGACGCGTAGAAACGACGCTCTGCAGAAACTAATCGTGGATTTCACAGTTATGATGCATTACTTCACTTTAGCAAGAGCACTGTGAGAGGACAGTGGTAGATATAAAGGCGCGTTTGTATTGGCATGAGAGTATGTGACCGTGGCGCAGTGTTAATAAAGAAAAAAAAGACCGTGGCGCAGTGGATAGCGTGCCCAGCATCTCTTCTAGTGGACCAAGAGGTCGTAGGTTCGACTGCGGGTGACGGAACGTTTTTCTTTGTCTTCTGATCATGTGTATTTTTTGTGCGTCATTTCCGTGACGAAAATACGTCACTGAAGTCTTGGTGGACCCCGGCATAAAACACTTTCGTGTTAAAAACGGCGTTTTTTGATATCACGCCGTGCTAACGGTAGGTGCAGCCAGTGGGGATAGGTTGGGAGTTGAAGTTCTTCCACAACAGGAAATTCTGAAGTTTTGCACATGTATTTAACACGATATTGAAAACGTAACATTTGAACCCACCAGCGTGCAATCACGCCGAGAACAAGACGGAAGAACGCATCACTGCGCTGAACCTACAATTTTATCGTTGTAAACAAAGTTCTAAGAGGAAGACGACGCACGATAGGCTGGCCTCCCAACGCCCGTCTGAAATTTTCAGTCTTTTTTGGCAAAGTGGAGTTAATCTTTTAATTTTTTGTGCCTCGACCTCGACGAATGACGGTCTGGGAGTCACCGTCCTGCGAAACAAGAACAGCGACCGACTCCCGAAACGTGTCGGGCAGAAGGAGCAGCGCGGCGGCTTTCCGTTGTCGCCCGCCCTTCAGAGTGCTCTAATGACATCCACCGCAAATAGCGATCATCAACAGTCAACATCAGGCCAGTCAACATCAGGTCAGCATGCTCAGTCTGTAGACCATAAAGAAGATGAACAAGCAAGGAAAAGACTGCGTGAAGATGATGCCGAGTGAAGGGCATCTACAGAAGACAACGAAGGTATGGGCCAGTCAGCTTTCACTGTTTTCTCATATAAAAAGAAAAGAGCCGAAGGTGTTCCTGTCATATTCAAGCCAACCCAACCTGATAGAAGCTTCTGGAAAGTCAACCCAAATCTCCCGGCTTCTGCAGTCGTGACAATAGCTCAAGAAAAAGTATTCAGTCATCGCCTCAACAAGGACGGAAGCGTCATGGTGACAATGTCTTCAGTTCCTGCAGCCAATCGCCTCCTCGCGGTGACAGAACTCGCCGGTGTTGCTGTAGAAGCACATGTTCCACATTCCTACTCGGCCACGTACGGGAGGATACAGGACGTTCCTGTTGAGTACTCGGATGACGACCTCAAGGAGTATTTGAGTGAACAAGGAGTCATATCTGCAAAAAAGGCAAGTTGCATACACCCCAAACGAAGATGGCGTAGTAACGGAGACCCGAAGGCGCTCGGTTACTACTACTAATTCTCTTAAGACGCCCCTTTACCAAACCGAGTGTGGTTTGGATTCTGCAGTTATCCTCAGTGCTTCAGATGTCAAAGACATGGACGTATAGCGAAATATTGCAAAGGCCCCGTCGGCTGCAAGGTATGCGCTGGTGCACATACGCACAAGGAGTGCACGTCCCGTTCTCAGCCTCGTTGTGCAAACTGTGGGGGCTGAGCCCGCTGCAGCATATGGCGGGTGTCCTAAAAGGAAAGCAGCTACTCCAGCACGGGCAATGGAGCAATTCCAGGGAAAAACGCGAAAGCGAGGAGAACCACCACCGAATCCGGATGTGATGTTCACAACTACAAATCAAAAGCAACAAGACGCAGTACAGCGCAGCGACACGTCTTCGAAAAAGTCCTTTGCATCAGTCGCGAAAGGGAACCAGAAGAGGCCATCATCTGCAAAAAGCCAAGAAACGTCCTCAAGAGATCTAGATGCAAGTCAACAACGAATGCCCCCCGAGGTCGCAGCAGAACAGGAAAACGTTCATGTTTGAAAATGTAGTTGAAGCGCACCGAAACACACACTAGTAGAAGAAGACACAAGTAGAGGCAGACAGGATAGCGCTTACTGAACGTAAACCAACCGGCTCGGGTCCGGCGTGTCTCATCGTAGGTAGCTGGCCCCACCGCCGTTCCCCTTGCCCATCCTTAGCAGAGAGGAAGGTGCTCGTAGGAGAGATATTACAGACGTTTATTTACATTGATTAAGAAGATGAGTAAAAGAATACAAAATGTATTCGGCTTTTATAGCGCCGCGTTCCCAACCCTGGGCGCATTGTCCGCATCTTTAGCCAATACGGCTCTCGATGGCGTCGAAGCTCCACCCACAAGAGTGGGGAAAGACGTCGAGTAGATGCACGTGGAGAGGGCACAGTCCAAGACCTTATGGTAACGAAGAAATATGGTAACGCAAATCACCACCAAGATTTTGCATATGACACCAAGACGTTTGTCCACGTCCGATGACCTTGGCTTAGCCTGGTTCCAAGAACTCTCCCGGCCAGGGGGAAGAGACTAAAAGCGGAGGTGGGGGAGGGGTCGTAATCTTCGAAAAGACCGGCTCCCTAGGACTCGTATTAAAATTTGCCCCTCTGCGCTCGTGCAGAAGAATGCAGCGGCAGTCGGATTAGTCTCGCTGTCGCCCCAAACAGCAATTACCACGGTGGCCTTGATGACAGCTTGGTCCCCTAGTTGCTTGGAAAGTGTCCAGCAACTTCATCTCCCCGCCGGCACTATCTTGCAAGAAAGGGCTGTTCGCGACCCCACCGCTGGATTTCTGGACACCTGACCACGACGCACGCACATGGGCTGACGAGAAAAATGGTGTTAAACTTGCGCCCCCGAAGGGCAGCGAACCCGGGAGGAACTTTTGATTCACAGAAGCATTCTCCGCTGCGTCTGCCATGATACCTTCCAAGGCCGATCGTAACAGATGGCAGCACCGTCAACGACGTCTCAAGTATGCTAATTCCCATGATGTTCTCGACAATAAAGGCTCTTCTCCGTGCCAACCCATCGATGAAAAGCATCCCAGAGGTAAGGCAGTCCTGGCTTTTGAACCACTAGTGACGACTTCTTTCACGGCGCAACGCCGTGATTCTTCTGAGTAACAACCATGGCTTCGCTACCAATGGGCTCACCGGCAGTGTCCATCGACAAGCACTTCCGTACATGTACTATTTTCCAGTGGAATGCTCGCGGTTCGCAATCAAAGTTACCGGACTTTAAGTATCTTGCGCGAATGAACTGTTTCCCTTTTATGGTTATTTCCAAGTCTTGTGTTCACGGGCAGTTTAGGTTAAAAGAGTATTATTTTCGTCCTTCCAGGCGACAAATCGGGATTCGCCGACTCCTCGTTGGGTTTAGAAACGACGTAGCTGCATCTGTGATTGACGTAGGACCACATGACAAGAATGAATACGTTTGCGCAACCACAGTTAGTGCATCTAAAGTGTTTAACCTGATCGGCGACTACTTGGAACCAGGCTCACCGTTTGACGCTTCAAGACTCAAAAACTTGTTGATAAGCACCCAGCCTCCACATATTATTTGTGGCGATTTTAACACATATCAGATTTGGGGCATTTCATATACATGTGCTCGAGGTGCTCAAAACTTATGGCAAGATACAATATAGAGCCATTAAATGATGGCAGCATAACTTATCTGAAAAATCCGAAGACTGTCAGCTGTATTGCTGTCACATTCGTATCAAGTCAAGAAGCCCCGATGTTTGGCTGGTGTACAGACTTTGAGACTCCAGGCAGCGATCACTACCCGATCCTCATCTCCGCTCTTCATCTTCGGACGTCGCCCAAGAAAGTGACGCTGAAGACGGTAGACTGGGAAGCTTACTCAGCAGCGGTAGACAGAATCATCACAGCTTCGACTATGAAGGCGGAATAAATACCGACAATAGCTCATTGTCCTCAACAAAGCACCCGCTCCGTCGTTAAACGTTGTAATGTACCAGCTATCGACGAAGAATTCGAAAGATTATGTGCCATTAGAAGGCGTGCTGAAAGGAAGGCTCTACGAACCAAAAATATTGAAGACCTCAGATTTGGCCGACAGGCACATACGCATACGGCGTTACCCAACCAAACTGAACCGAAAAAGGTGGGAAGATTTTTGTGGAACGCTGGATATACGAAAACCGCTGAGCAAAATCTGGCGAGTCATTAGAGGCATTCGCAAAGAGCCGCAACAGCTATACCCTTTTATAGCGTTGTCACTACATGAGCGAACATCGCTGAAAGAGGTGGCAGAACAGTACTGTAGGCTCCTTTCCAGTGGGGCAAATCCTTCTCTGAACAGTGCAAATCATCAGTCTCATACACCCCGAGTGACCTTTCCTGATTTAGAGGTGCCTTTTACAATTGAGGAGCTCATGGCAGCAATCGGTGACACGAACAAGAGATCAGCACCTGGACATGACGGAGTGAGTTATGCAGCACTCGCAAATTTAAGCCACACACCCCGACTACGTCTTCTGGTGTAGTACAACGCATCATGGATAAATGGGGAGGTTCCAACGGAATGGAAGATTGCGAAAGTTATCCCTATATTGAAGCCAGGAAACCAGCCAACAAATTACGCCTCCTTCAGACCCATATCTCTACTCAGTTGCGTAGTGAAGCTATTCGAAAAAATGATTCAGAAACGACTCACTTGGTTTCTAGAAACTGAGAAAATTTACCCGGAGGAAATGAATGGCTTGCGTCAAAATAGGTCTGCGATTGATAATGTCATTGCCTTGATTTCAATTGAACAAGAGTTGGCCTGTGGATACACACCTACTGCGTTATTTTTGGACTTTAAGACAACGTGTGACTGCGACTATCATAAAGCAATACTCGACGCTTTGGAAACCCTTGGTCTTGGAGGACGTTACGCATGGATTGTAGACCGTCTTCAAGGACGCCAACTTTTTATGTATACTACGGAGGTCCCTACAGCGTTTCATGCCACCGAAAAGGGAGTCCCACAAAGAGGTGTATTAAGCCCGGTATTATTTAATCTAGTTCTTATCCACCTGAAAAGAAACCTGCCCCGTGGCGTCAGCATCACACTGTATGCGGACGATATCTGTATTTGGAGTGCGGCACGTTCCCGCAGGAACACCCAACAACGTCTCCAGAGAGCGCTGGCAAATATATCGGCCTACCTGAATTCAAGAGTAATTGATGCTTCCTAAATTGTGGGCTTCTAGGCGATCAGCCATTTCTGATACGGCAGTCTGATCTTTTATCGAGGTTATCGAGGTGACCTGCCTTTTCACGCTGCCACATTTCATTGTTGTCTGGATATGAACGCATGGCCAGCATTGTTGCCTGTAGTAATTGAAGTGTTGCACTGTAAGCGTGCATGGCGGTCCCATTTCCAGCATAGAGAAAGGAAACCGAAGGGAGCGTTGCGTAATGCGATAGAAAGAAAGGAAGAAGGAAAGTAGTACGTTAGGCACGCACGTGCCAAGCGTCACTGCCCCTATTTTGCCGATAGGGCATGGGCTCAATTTTTTTATATTTTGCGGGCTTTCTTTGCAACGCGGAAAAAAAAGTCTTCGTTTGACGTATCATCACGAAAGCATTCAATAGGAGTTTCTGAAGGTGCTCTGTAATTATGCTTACCGCAGTTAGGTCATAGAGCCAATATTTAAACAAGTCTGTAGTTTATAATTAATGAGTTAGTTCACGGGAAAAATCGCTTGAGTATCTGTAGGCTGGGGCTAACAGTATGTGTTCGGTTCAGTTGGCTTCCGACGCGCCTTTCATCTTTAAAGTCTTGGCTCAAGTCAAGTCATGTGGGAGTACCTGCGTACCTTAGTTGCCCAACTGCATATTCTATCGACATTAATGAAAATATAAACGTTAAATCACCATAATTATAATATAGAGTCCGAATTTTATTTATTGCACATTTACCTGCACATCTCCTTACAAATATTTCTACAGGACTTCGACGCAGGTGAAAGCTTCTTTGATTTTTCTTCTTTTTATGTGATGCCCCCTTCATAGTAGAATCTGGATAATCTAAGATCTCCCTCCCTCGTATATAGTAGTACATAGTACGTTTCTGTTTTTTAGGGAACAATATAGCCAAATGTACGAATTTGTGGAATTAGAAGGCTACCGGAATCGCATGAAGCTTATTGACATAAATGGTAAGGTTTATTTATATTCTCCGATTGCATGTTGACATGGCAGGGTAGAAACGTGATCTTTGAATGAATTTAGTTCGTATCTGTTATCTAAAACGCAGAAAACGATTAAGATATTAGGCAAAGCAAAATAATAATTATACAGCTGCATATAAATGGAATGTGGTGTATCGTCCTACAGTAAACCGTCACAAAGCAGCATTCTGTGTGCGTGCGGGCCCGTGCACGTGGCAAACAGCAGTGCAAATTGCTTGCGAAAATATGGATGTACATATCGTTAAATAGGGCCAATGGGATTAATCGGTTATCACCAGAACTTCAGAACGAGTATTTCTGTATGGATCAAAAATAAATGAGACAGAATGATAGTAGTATATCGTCTGAGCTCGAAAAGAAAAAAAATCTGAGCTCGGAAAAAAAAAAAAAAAAAAACCTTCCTACGGGACTCATCAACATGCTTAAAATGCACTGCAAGTAAAGTAACTCGACGGCGGTGTATTTTTTTTTCCAAGAACAGACATTTGAACGTAGTGCCATTTTGGCATGTCCAAAGCGTATCTATATATGCTGAAGGAAAGTGCTCGCTTTCGAAGAGCGATTAACTGTGAGCGTATCTGCGATTAATGGAGTAGCCATCCTTAAGATATGACCGTACGCTGACGGTAATGAACTCCGTACGTATCAAACAAGGGAGAAGTTTGGGCAGAATGGAGCCTTAAAGTATGGGAAGTGGTTCAACAGGGATGTCGCTGTAGCCAACGCCTCGGTAAGAAGGCTTGCTCTGGCGAAGACAAGTCCGTTAGTTCAAACTTTCACTCCAAAAACATTCCCTGTTCAACAATTTAGCATGTACTATCCGCGTCAAATGAAACCGGAACAGCGGCAAGCATTCACAGTGGTATAGTGCGCGCCGTCCAGTTCACACTATGGACAGGCGTGCAAGTATGCGAAGTGCTGCCGAACCGGATGCGCGCGCCTGTCAGTGGTGATAACTGGACGGCGCGCACTATACCACTGTGAATGCTTGCCGCTGTTCGGGTTTCATTTGACGCAGATAGTACATGCGAGTAACGCAGCTGTTGTGCTAGTATAGCAAATACGCTTAACAAATTCGAATTATTTGGCGATGTTACCACAAAAATAGCAATACACGGAACGAGCAACCCAAGGAATTATGAGTAATAGTGCATTATTCAGAAGCAACACTCTTGTGTAGAAAACTATCGCATTCTGGACAATTTTTTCCCAACCAGAACCTTTTCAAGCGGCATGCATGACAGGCGAACACTTGCAGGAAATAAATTCACGCTATTTGAAAGCATGCAGAGTTACATAAGGCAAGTGCACGTAAATTTGAGGCATTAAAAAATGGAAAGACAACACGAAACATGCACGCAGGCTATGAAGTAAATCAGTGACAGGAGCGTGAAGTGGTGAACCTGATGACGGACTGCTATCTTGATAGGTTCAATTATTTACCGCTAAACTTTAAGCTACGTTTAACAAAACGGTACTAAAGCAGCATTTTATTGAAATAACCTTAGAATGACCGCATGTCTGATACATCCAGTCAAGAATATAATGCGACATTTTACGCGTTTGTACATGTTCGCAGAAATTCTGGCGGCGGCGGCGGCGTCGTTGGTTGTGAGTGAAAAATCATCATCTTGTCGGTCACCGAAAAATAGAGATACAAATAAAATAAATAATAAAAATTTCCGGGTCCGCGTGAGGATCGAACCCAGGCCGTCTGCGTGGCAAGCAGGTGTTCTACCACACAGCCATGTTTCTGCTTGGGATTACGTTGAAAATAACTTCCTCTGCTTGGGAATGCAGTGAAAATAACTTTCATGCTTTAAAACACATGCGTCCTGAATACAGGCGTCACAATACAACAGGTACTATCGCAGTAATATTGCATGGTACAAGCGTACATTGCCATCGGGTGTCAGAACATGTGAATATCATGACATCGTGGTTCAAAACCGGCCACCCATCACAAAATACACACACGTTACTGCGCGTTTTCCCTTAAGGCCACGTAGTGGTTGAATAGCAAGTTCGAAAACATTTACCGCTCATAATTTCTCGTGCTTTAAAGCGCGCTACCCATTACATAGTGTGCACTAAGTGATTGAAGTACGCACTAGGTAGGGACAGGATATCGCTGTCGCGTTCAACTCTTAAAGGCGAAGCTTAAGGACCCCCATTTTTTTATTGTCTGCGATGTTACAAATCCAAATAACAACATTGATAAAAAGTGGTTGAACAGGGAACATTGCTCCATCCGAAATTCCGACCATAGTTCTTGCCTTCGCCAAGGCAGAAACTGACTTCCGTAGCAACGTTATAGCAACGTTTTTATCTATGCCTTGCTCACTCTCCCCTGACTTCTTGTTTGGAGGAGAAGAGAACGCTTGCTGGAAAACAAGGGAGAGTAAGGGGCCGAGGAGGCATGTCGGGAACAACGTTTGGCGGGAGAAAGATGTACGGACAGCAAGCCACGAAACAAAAATTGGCTGCGAACCAGGGAAGCTGTTGAATGCGACCACTACCTACAAATGCTGATTGTGATAGGCGGGTGTCAGACAAATTTCCTATGCAGCAGCCATATGCAGCTTTTTTTCGACACCATCGCTTTAGTTCGCGTGAACACCACGTTGTGTATCGAAAAAA
>JALIZH010032597.1:0-18331 GCA_030522465.1 Rhipicephalus appendiculatus
CGTCATGATGCAGCCCTACAGTTCTTTCGTGATGACTGAAACAGGCCCCGCAGTCCCACCGGAAGGAGTTCCGTACTCTAGCGATACCGATGCAGCACACTCTCTTGAATGCGCTACACTTCGGCAGCCCGGTTAGGGTACCGGCGCCATATGTCAGCTAGGCTTCAACCCACTTTCTCCCAGGATTCAGGGTAATCCCGCGTATCCTACTACAAGGCCGTGAACCTGGTGGTAGTTTATAGGTTATGGCTATGTTATGTACATCCAACTCACGATGCATTGTATACACAACAGCGTAAGGTGCCTAACCACTACCGGCATTTGTGAACACTTCACTCAAAAAAAAAAATTCAGGTGATGCCCAATCTCATTATGGCAATCGCCCAATCTCATAACTACACAATTACTGCACGGGGATAAGTCAATGCCAATTATTTTAACTGTTGTCCAAGTGTTGCATGCGAGGCATGCGGAAGCTCCTCGCGCGTCCAAACAAAAAAAATGCGAGCCATGGGACGTTGTTGTATCTTGAACCGGGTAGCTTACCCAGCGTCATGATGCAGCCCTACAGTTTTCGTGATGACTGAAACAGGCCCGCAGTCCCACCGGAAGGAGTTCCGTACTCTAGCGATACCGATGCAGCACGGCACTCTCTTGAATGCGCTACACTTCGCAAGCCCGGTTAGGGTACCGGCGTCATATGTCAGCTAGGCTTCAACACACTTTCTCCCAGGATTCAGGGTAATCCGCGTATCCTACTACAAGGCCGTGAACGTGGTGGTAGTTTATAGGTTTTGGCTATGTTATGTACATCCAACTCACGATGCATTGTATACACAACAGCGTAAGGTGCTAACCACTACCGGCATTTGTGAACACTTCACTCAAAAAAAAAAAATCAGGTGATGCCCAATCTCATTACGGCAATCGCCCAATCTCATAACTACACAATTACTGCACGGGGATAAGTCAATGCCAATTATTTTAACTGCTGTCCAAGTGGCGCATGCGAGGCATGCGGGAAGCTCCCTCCTCGCGCGCGTTCAAACAAAAAAAAAAGGGAGCCATGGGACGTTGTTGTATCTTGAACCGGGCAGCTTACCCAGCGCCATGATGCAGCCCTACAGTTCTTTCGTAATGAATGAAACAGGCCCGCAGTCCCACCGGAGGAGTTCCGTACTCTAGCGATACCGATGCAGTACACTCTCTTGAATGCGCTACACTTCGGCAGCCCGGTTTGGGTACCGGCGTCATATGTCAGCTAGGCTTCAACCCACTTCCTCCCAGGATTCAGGGTAATCCGCGTATCCTACTACAAGGCCGTGAACCTGGTGGTAGTTTATAGGTTATGGCTATGTTATGTACATCAACTCACGATGCATTGTATACACAACAGCGTAAGGTGCCTAACCACTACCGGCATTCGTGAACACTTCACTCAAAAAAAAATCCAGGTGATGCCCAATCTTATTACGGCAATCGCCCACTCTCATAACTACACAATTACTGCACGGGGATATGTCAATGCCAATTATTTTAACTGCTGTCCAAGTGGCGCATGCGAGGCATGCGGAAGCTCCTCGCGCGTCTAAACAAAAAAAAAAGCGAGCCATGGGACGTTGTTGTATCTTGAACCGGGTAGCTTACCCAGCGTCATGATGCAGCCCTACAGTTCTTTCGTGATGACTGAAACAGGCCCGCAGTCCCACCGGAAGGAGTACCGTACTCTAGCGAGACTGATGCAGTTCTCTCTCTTTAATGCGCTACACTTCGGCACCCCGGTTAGGGTACCGGCGTCATATGTCAGCTAGAGGCTTCAACCCACTTTCTCCCAGGATTCAGGGTAATCCGCGTATCCTACTACATGGCCGTGAACCTGGTGGTAGTTTATAGGTTATGGCTACGTTATGTACATTCAACTCACGATGCATTGTATACAAAAACAGCGTAAGGTGCCCTAACCACTACCGGCATTTGTGAACACTTCACTGAAAAAAAAATCAGGTGATGCCCCATCTCATTACGGCAATCGCCCAATCTCATAACTACACAATTACTGCACGGGGATAAGTCAATGCCAATTATTTTAACTGCTGTCCAAGTGGCGCATGCGAGGCATGCGGAAGCTCCTCGCGCGTCCGAAAAAAAAACGCGAGCCTTGGGACGTTGTTGTATCTTGAACCGGGTAGCTTACCCAGCGTCATGATGCAGCCCTACAGTTTTTTCGTGATGACTGAAACAGGCCCGCAGTCCCACCGGAAGGAGTTCGTACTCTAGCGATACCGATGCAGCACACTGTCTTGAATGCGCTACACTTCGGCAGCCCGGTTAGGGTACCGGCGTCATAAGTCAGCTAGGCTTCAACCCACTTCCTCCCAGGATTCAGGGTAATCCGCGTATCCCTACTACAAGGATACCCGTGAGCCTGGTGGTAGTTTATAGGTTATGGCTATGTTATGTACATCCAACTCACGATGCATTGTATACACAACAGCGTAAGGTGCCTAACCACTACCGGCATTTGTGAACACTTCACTCAAAAAAAAATCCAGGTGATGCCCAATCTCATTACGGCAATCGCCCACTCTCATAACTACACAATTACTGCCTGAGGATAAGTCAATGCCAATTATTTTAACTGCTGTTCAAGTGGCGCATGCGAGGCATGCGGAGCTCCCTCGCGCGTCCAAACAAAAGAAAAAGCGAGTCATGGGACGTTGTTGTATCTTGAACCGGGTAGCTTACCCACCGTCATGATGCAGCCCTACAGTTCTTTCGTGATGGACTGAAACAAGGGCCCGCAGTCCCACCGGAAGGAGTACCGTACTCTAGCGAGACCGATGCAGTTCTCTCTCTTTAATGCGCTACACTTCGGCACCCTGGTTAGGGTACCGGCGTCATATGTCAGCTAGGCTTCAACTCACTTTCTCCCAGGATTCAGGGTAATCCGTGTATCCTACTACATGGCCATGAACCTGGTGGTAGTTTATAGGTTATGGCTATGTTATGTACGTCCAACTCACGATGCATTGTATACACAACAGCGTAAGGTGCCTAACCACTACCGGCATTTGTGAACACTTCACTCAAAAAAAAAATTCAGGTGATGCCCAATCTCATTATGGCAATCGCCCACTCTCATAACTACACAATTACTGCACGGGGATAAGTCAATGCCAATTATTTTAACTGCTGTCAAGTGGCGCATGCGAGGCATGCGGAAGCTCCTCGCGCGTCCGAAAAAAAAACGCGAGCCTTGGGACGTTGTTGTATCTTGAACCGGGTAGCTTACCCAACGTCATGATGCAGCCCTACAGTTCTTTCGTGATGACTGAAGCAGGCCCGCAGTCCCACCGGAAGGAGTACCGTACTCTAGCGAGACTGATGCAGTTCTCTCTCTTTAATGCGCTACGCACTTCGGCACCCTGGTTAGGGTACCGGCGTCATATGTCAGCTAGGCTTCAACCCACTTTTTCCCAGGATTCCAGGGTAATCCGCGTATCCTACTACATGGCCGTGAACCTGGTGGTAGTTTATAGGTTATGGCTACGTTATGTACATCCAACTCACGATGCATTGTATACAAAACAGCGTAAGGTGCCTAACCACTACCGGCATTTGTGAACACTTCTGAAAAAAATCCCAGGTGATGCCCCATCTCATTACGGCAATCGCCCAATCTCATAACTACACAATTACTGCACGGGGAGGGATAAGTCAATGCCAATTATTTTAACTGCTGTCCAAGTGGCGCATGCGAGGCATGCGGAAGCTCCTCGCGCGTCCGAAAAAAAAACGCGAGCCTTGGGACGTTGTTGTATCTTGAACCGGGTAGCTTACCCAGCGTCATGATGCAGCCCTACAGTTCTTTCGTGATGACTGAAACAGGCCCGCAGTCCTACCGGAAGGAGTTCCGTACTCTAGCGATACCGATGCAGCACACTGTCTTGAATGCGCTACACTTCGGCAGCCCGGTTAGGGTACCGGCGTCATAAGTCAGCTAGGCTTCAACCCACTTCCTCCCAGGATTCAGGGTAATCCGCGTATCCTACTACATGGCCGTGAACCTGGTGGTAGTTTATAGGTTATGGCTGCGTTATGTACATCCAACTCACGATGCATTGTATACACAACCATGTAAGATGCCTAACTACTACCGGCATTTGTGAACACTTCACTAAAAAAAAGCCGGACATCCCACGCACTGTGGGAATTTATCTAATGCGAAGCAGCCAGCAAGGGGCAAATCGTGCTGGACATAATATGCATGCCATGATTTACATGCTAGGACCTCTCATTTATGTTCGTCATGCAGTCACGTAGCGCAATACTAATTTCGGTGTATATCAAGCTAGCGAACTGGACGCAAGCGCACCATGAGCGTGGCCTGTAAAGGGCAGTGTAGATGACATGCATGCCAAGATTTTCATGTTACCACCTGGCACTTATGTTCGTTATACAGTAACGTCCCGCAATACCAATTTAGGTGTATATCAAGCTAGCGAAATGGCCGCGAGCGCGTCATGAGCGTGGCATGCATGTCATGTTGCACATGACATGTCATGATTTCCATATTACCACTTCTCATTTATGCTCATTATACAGTCACGTCATGCAATACAAAATTTGGTGTATTTCGAGCTAGCGAAATGGCCACGAGTGGGTCATTAGCGTGGCATGCAAGTCATGTTGCACATGACATGTCATGATTTCCATATTACCACTTGTCATTTAGGTTCGTCATACAGTCACGTCACGCAATACCAAATTTGGTGTATATCAAGCTAGCGAAACGGCCGCGAGGGTGTCATGAGCGTAGCATGCAAGTCATGTTGCACATGACATATCATGATTTCCGTATCACCACTTGGCATTTAGGTTCGTCATGCAGTCACGCCACGCAATACCAAATTTGGTGTACACCAAGCTAGCGAAACGGCCGCGAAAGTGTCATGAGCGTGGCAGGCAAGTCATGTTGCACATGACAAATCATGATTTCCATATTACCACTCGGCATTTATGTTCGTCATACAGTCACGTCACGCAATAGCAAATTTGGTGTATATCAAGCTAGCGAAACGGCCTCGAGCGCGACATGAGCGTAGCATGCAAGTCATGTTGCACATGACATGTCATGATTTCCGTATTACCACTTGGCATTTATGTTCGTCATACAGTCACGTCACGCAATACCAAATTTGGTGTATATCAAGCTAGCGAAACGGCCGCGAGCGTGTCATGAGCGTAGCATGCAAGTCATGTCGCACATGGCAAGTCATGATTTCTGTATGACCACTGGGCATTTATGTTCGTCATACAGTCACGCCACGCAATACCAAATTTGGTGTATATCAATCTAGCGAATCGACTGTCAGCGCACCATGAGCGTGGCATGTAAATCATGTTGTACATGACATGCATGTCATGATTTTCATATTACCACCTGTCATTTATCTTGGTCATGCACAAATGTCCCATCGTACCAATTTTTGGGCATATCAAATTAAGAAAACGGCCTTAGGAGCACTACGGCCATGGCGTGTAAATCATACTTTTTCATGACTAGTTAGTCATGATTTTCATGATATGACCAGTCAGTCATGTGCGTCATACAGTCATGTTACGCCATACCAATTTTGGTATAAATCCCATTAACGATACGGCCAGGAGAGCTCAAGTTCGTAGGCGGCTAGATAGATAGTCAGATAGATAGATACGCTCAAACTCGCCGAAGTTCGCTAAGAAATGCTTCGCATTTAAAACTCCAGGTGATGCCCAATCTCATTACCGCAATCGCCCAATCTCATAACTCTGATTACCCTGAATCCCAGGATTCAGGGTAATCCCGTATCCTACTACATGGCCATGAACCTGGTGGTAGTTAATAGGTTGTGGCTACGTTATGTGCATCAACTCACGATGCATTGTATACACAACAGCGTAAGGTGAACTACCCCTACCGGCATTTGTCACGTGGGTCACGTGGGTGTGACGTCGACGAAGGCAGCAGGCGACGTGTCCAAGATGAAACTGTTTATTAAGAGGCCGAACTTGTGGCCGGTAAACAGAAAGTAAGATTACAGCAATACACGCTGGCACTGATGGCGGCGAGCTGAGCGTCGGCCGTCGATCAACCGGCAAGCGGTGAGAAGCGCGTCGGCATTTATACGTGCGTCATAGAGAATATTCCAAGTCTTATCACTCGTTGTCGCACAAGCTCTGGAATAAGCTCAGGTGTTCGCGTCTTGCGCGCAATCTTAACAAAACGATCTACAGTAATCGCGAAGCTTCTAGAACAGTCAGGCGCGGTTTGCGCTGAGCATTGCTGACAGACTTTGAGGGCGAAGAACCGAATAGAGCAAAATAAGAAACGCGCGTGAGCAATGCCCCACTCTGAAAAAGCATCGGCCCGATGCTTAAAACAGAACATGGGAAAAAATGCATGCAACAATAAGTCACAACAACAAAGAAAAGAAAGTACAACAATAAAACAATAAGTGAAGTCCTCAGGTCCGCTGACGGCAGCGCCATAATACGGCTTGAGGCGCACGACATGGACGACTTCAGGGTCGCGCACGACGCCGTTGGGAGTTAGTAATGCCGTCCGGAACGACCTCGTAGTCCAGAGCACCGAGACGTCGAAGCACCTTGTATGGCCCGAAGTATCGCCGAAGAAGTTTTTCACTGAGTCCGCATCGGCGGCGTATCGGCGTCCACACCCAAACGCGGTCGCCGGGCTGGTATTCCGCAAAGCGTCGTCGAAGATTGTAACGGCGGCTGTCGGTTGTCTGCTGATTCTTGATGCGCTGGCCAGCATGTCGGTGATAGTCTTATTTAGACGCTCGGTCAGGCCATTGGTCTGTGGGTGGTACGCGGTGGTCCGGCGGTGGCTTGTGTGGCTGTATCCCAAAGATCGCCTGAGTTAAGTCAGCCGTAAACGCCGTACCTCTGTCGGTGATGAGAACCTCTGGGGCTACGTGTCGAAGGACGATGTTCTCAACGAAGAACTTGGCTACCTCAGCGGCGGCACTGCCCTTGGGCAGGGCTTTTGTTTCGGCGTAGCGGGCGAGGGTGGTCGGTAGCTACGACGATCCATTTATTAACGCAAGTCGACGTTGGGAAACGGCCCCAGGAGGTCCATGCCGATCTGCTGGAACGGTCGCCGAGGAGGGCTCGATCCGGGTGAAGGAAGCCTGCTGGTCTTGCTGGCGGTGCTTCCGTCGCTGACAGTCTCGGCACGTCCTTACGTAGTGGGCGACGTCGGCGGCAAGGCGCAACCAGTTGGCCTTTTCTTGTACTCTTGCGAGCGTGCCGGGAAAGTCCGAAGGTGTCCAGCCATCGGGCCGTCGTGTAGTGCCTGGAGGACTTCTGGTCGCAATGCTGAAGGCACTATGAGAAGGTAGTTGGGCTCGAAGGGGCGAGAAATTCTTCTTTATGAGAATGCCGTTTCGTAATACAAACGACGTGGAGTCCCTCGCTTGACCGCCTTCGGAACAATGGCGGTCTTGCCTTCGAGGTACTCCATAAGGCCCTTGAGTTCCGGGTCGGCGCTCGCTGTCGTTCGGCGAAGTCGTCGGCGCTTATGGTTCCCAAGAAGTCGTCTTCCTGCGGTCATCTTGCGGCGGCGGTTCGACGGGGGCGCGAATAAGCAGTCGGCGTCAGAGTGTTTTCGTCCGGACTTGTAAACGACGGTAACGTCGAATTCTTGAAGTCTCAGACTCCATCTTGCGAGACGACCTGAAGGGTCCTTCAGGTTAACTAGCCAACACAAAGGCGTGGTGGTCGCTCACAACTTTGAAGGGCCTTCCGTAAAGGTAAGGGCAGAAACTTTGACGTAGCCCAGATAGTGGCGAAGGCACTCCTTTTCAGTTGTGGAATAGTTGGCCTCTGCCTTGGATAGCGACCGGCTAGCATAACTGATAACCCTTTCCAGTCCATCCGTCCTCTGCTACAAGGACGGCGCCGAAGTCCCACACTGCTTGCGTCGGTGTGCACTTCTGTTTCGGCGTGATCGTCAAAATGCGCAAGTAACGGAGGCGTTTGCAGGTGTCGTTTTAGGTCTTGAAATGCTTCCTCCTGCGGCGTTTCCCATTTGAACTCGACGTCGGCCCTCGTAAGGTTGTAGTGGATGGTTCGGCGATGCGGGCAAAGTTTTTGACGAACCGCCTGTAGTAGGCGCACGAGGCCCCTAGAAATCGACGCGCGGCCGCTAACGGCGGGTGGCGGGGAATATAGCGATGGCGGCTGTCTTCTCTTCTGAGGGTCAGAGGGCGTACTCCGGACCTTGCTTATCACGTGGCCCAAGAATAAGAGTTCCTCGTAGGCGAAGCGGCACTTTGTGTCTTCAAGGGTAAGTCCGGAGGTCTTGATTGCTTGAAGTACAGCCTCAAGGCGCCGCAAGGTGTTCGTCGAAGTTTGAAAGCACAACGACGTCGTCCAAATTACACAAGACAAGTCTGCCACTTCAAGCCGGCCAGTACGGTATCCATAACGCGTTGGAAGGTCGCGGGCGCCGAGCCAAAGACCAAAAGGCATGACCTTGAACTCGAACAGGCCGTCTGCTGGAGTTATGAAAGCAGTCTTTTCTCGGTCTCTCTCGTCGACTTCGATTTGCCGAGTAGCCTGTCTTGAGGTCCATCGACGAAAAGTACTTTGCGTTGTGGAGTCGATCCAGGGCATCGATCTATCCGTGGGAGGGGGTACACGTCCTTCTTAGTGATCTTTTTCAAGCGACGATAGTCGACGCAGAAACGTAGCGTCATAATACCTTCTTCTTCACCAAAACCACGGGAGACGCCCAAGGGACTCTTGGACGGCTGGATTATGTCGTCGCGTAGCATTTCGTCGACTTGCTTCTTCAGGACGGCAGAAGAAGAACGGCACGCTACGTTTCTGCGTCGACTATCGTCGCTTGAAAAAGATCACTAAGAAGGACGTGTACCCCCTCCACGGATAGACGACGCCCTGGATCGACTCCCACCAACGCAAAGTACTTTTCGTCCCTGGACCTCAAGACAGGCTACTGGCAAATCGAAGTCGACGAGAGAGACCGAGAAAAGACTGCTTTCCTTAACTCCAAAGACGGCCTGTTCGAGTTCAAGGTCATGCCTTTTGGTCTTTGCTCGGCGCCCGCGACCTTCCAACGCGTTATGGATACCGTACTGGCCGGCTTGAAGTGGCAGACTTGTCTTGTGTACTTGGACGACGTCGTTGTGTTTTTCTTCAAACTTCGACGAACACCTGCGGCGCCTTGAGGCTGTACTTCAAGCAATCAGACCTCCGGACTTACCCTGAAGACACAAAAGTGCCGCTTCGCCTACGAGGAACTCTTATTCTTGGGCCACGTGATAAGCAAGTCCGGAGTACGCCCTGACCCTCAGAAGAGAAGACAGCCGCCATCAGCACATTCCCGCCACCCGCCGACAAGAAGGCCGTGCGTCGATTTCTAGGCCTGTGCGCCTACTACAGGCGGTTCGTCAAAAACTTTGCCCGCATCGCCGAACCACTCCACTAACCTTACGAGGGCCGACGTCGAGTTCAAATGGGAAACGCCGCAGGGAGGAAGCATTTCAAGACCCTAAAACGACACCTGCAAACGCCTCCGTTACTTGGTGCATTTCTTGACGATCACGCCGAAACAGAAGTGCACACCGACGCAAGCAGTGTGGGACTCGGCGCCGTCCTTGTGCAGAGGACGGATGGACTGGAAAGGGTTATCAGTTATGCTAGCCGGTCGCTATCCAAGGCAGAGGCCAACTATTCCACAACTGAAAAGGAGTGCCTCGCCATCATCTGGGCTACGTCAAAGTTTCGCCCTTACCTTTACGGAAGGCCCTTCAAAGTTGTGAGCGACCACCACGCCTTGTGTTGGCTAGCTAACCTGAAGGACCCTTCAGGTCGTCTCGCAAGATGGAGTCTGAGACTTCAAGAATTCGACGTTACCGTCGTTTACAAGTCCGGACGAAAACACTCTGACGCCGACTGCTTATCTCGCGCCCCCGTCGAACCGCCGCCGCAAGATGACCAGGAAGACGACTTCTTGGGAACCATAAGCGCCGACGACTTCGCCGAACGACAGCGAGCCGAACCGGAACTCAAGGGCCTTATGGAGTACCTCGAAGGCAAGACCGCCATTGTTCCGAAGGCATTCAAGCGAGGACTCACGTCGTTTGTATTACGAAACGGCATTCTCATAAAGAAGAATTTCTCGCCCCTTCGAGCCAACTACCTTCTCATAGTGCCTTCAGCATTGCGACCAGAAGTCCTCCAGGCACTACACGACGGCCCGATGGCTGGACACCTCGGACTTTCCCGCACGCTCGCAAGAGTACAAGAAAAGTACAACTGGCCGCGCCTTGCCGCCGACGTCGCCCACTACGTAAGGACGTGCCGAGACTGTCAGCGACGGGAAGCACCGCCAGCAAGACCAGCAAGGCTTCCTTCACCCGATCGAGCCTCCTCGGCGACCGTTCCAGCAGATCGGCATGGACCTCCTGGGGCCGTTCCCAACGTCGACTTGCGTTAATAAATGGATCGTCGTAGCTACCGACTACCTCACCCGCTACGCCGAAACAAAAGCCCCTGCCCAAGGGCTGTGCCGCCGAGGTAGCCAAGTTCTTCGTTGAGAACATCGTCCTTCGACACGGCGCCCCAGAGGTTCTCATCACCGACAGAGGTACGGCGTTTACGGCTGACTTAACTCAGGCGATCTTGGGATACAGCCACACAAGCCACCGCCGGACCACCGCGTACCACCCACAGACCAATGGCCTGACCGAGCGTCTAAATAAGACTATCACCGACATGCCCGCCAGCGCATCAAGAATCAGCAGACAACCGACAGCCGCCGTTACAATCTTCGACGACGCTTTGCGGAATACCAGCCCGGCGACCGCGTTTGGGTGTGGACGCCGATACGCCGACGCGGACTCAGTGAAAAACTTCTTCGGCGATACTTCGGGCCATACAAGGTGCTTCGACGTCTCGGTGCTCTGGACTACGAGGTCGTTCCGGACGGCATTACTAACTCCCAACGGCGTCGTGCGCGACCTGAAGTCGTCCATGTCGTGCGCCTCAAGCCGTATTACGCGCGTCAGCGGACCTGAGGACTTCACTTATTGTTTTATTGTTGTACTTTCTTTCTTTGTTGTTGTGACTTATTGTTGCATGCATTTTTTTCCCATGTTCTGTTTTAAGCATCGGGCCGATGCTTTTTCAGAGTGGGGCATTGCCACGCGCGTTTCTTATTTTGCTCTATTCGGTTCTTCGCCCTCAAAGTCTGTCAGCAATGCTCAGCGCAAACCGCGCCTGACTGTTCTAGAAGCTTCGCGATTACTGTAGATCGTTTTGTTAAGATTGCGCGCAAGACGCGAACACTCGAGCTTATTCCAGAGCTTGTGCGACAACGAGTGATAAGACTGGAATATTCTATGACGCACGTATAAATGCCGACGCGCTTACACCGCTTGCCGGTTGATCGACAGGCCGACGCTCAGCTCGCCGCTATCAGTGCCAGCGTGTATTGCTGTAATCTTACTTTCTGTTTACCGGCCACAAGTTCGGCCTAATAAACAGTTTCATCTTGGACACGTCGCCTGCTGCCTTCGTCGACGTCACACCCACGTGACCCACGTGACAAATGCCGGTAGGGGTAGTTCACCTTACGCTGTTGTGTATACAATGCATCGTGAGTTGGATGCACATAACGTAGCCACAACCTATTAACTACCACCAGGTTCATGGCCATGTAGTAGGATACGCGGATTACCCTGAATCCTGGGATTCAGGGTAATCAGAGTTATGAGATTGGGCGATTGCGGTAATGAGATTGGGCATCACCTGGGAGTTTTAAATGCGAAGCATTTCTTAGCGAACTTCGGCGAGTTTGAGCGTATCTATCTATCTGACTATCTATCTAGCCGCCTACGAACTTGAGCTCTCCTGGCCGTATCGTTAATGGGATTTATACCAAAATTGGTATGGCGTAACATGACTGTATGACGCACATGACTGACTGGTCATATCATGAAAATCATGACTAACTAGTCATGAAAAGTATGATTTACACGCCATGGCCGTAGTGCTCCTAAGGCCGTTTTCTTAATTTGATATGCCCCAAAAATTGGTACGATGGGACATTTGTGCATGACCAAGATAAATGACGAATTGGTAATATGAAAATCATGACATGCATGTCATGTACAACATGATTTACATGCCACGCTCATGGTGCGCTGACAGTCGATTCGCTAGATTGATATACACCAAATTTGGTATTGCGTGGCGTGACTGTATGACGAACATAAATGCCCAGTGGTCATACAGAAATCATGACTTGCCATGTGCGACATGACTTGCATGCTACGCTCATGACACGCTCGCGGCCGTTTCGCTAGCTTGATATACACCAAATTTGGTATTGCGTGACGTGACTGTATGACGAACATAAATGCCAAGTGGTAATACGGAAATCATGACATGTCATGTGCAACATGACTTGCATGCTACGCTCATGTCGCGCTCGAGGCCGTTTCGCTAGCTTGATATACACCAAATTTGCTATTGCGTGACGTGACTGTATGACGAACATAAATGCCGAGTGGTAATATGGAAATCATGATTTGTCATGTGCAACATGACTTGCCTGCCACGCTCATGACACTTTCGCGGCCGTTTCGCTAGCTTGGTGTACACCAAATTTGGTATTGCGTGACGTGACTGCATGACGAACCTACATGCCAAGTGGTGATACGGAAATCATGATATGTCATGTGCAACATGACTTGCATGCTACGCTCATGACACCCTCGCGGCCGTTTCGCTAGCTTGATATACACCAAATTTGGTATTGCGTGACGTGACTGTATGACGAAGCTAAATGACAAGTGGTAATATGGAAATCATGACATGTCATGTGCAACATGACTTGCATGCCACGCTAATGACCCACTCGTGGCCATTTCGCTAGCTCGAAATACACCAAATTTTGTATTGCATGACGTGACTGTATAATGAGCATAAATGAGAAGTGGTAATATGGAAATCATGACATGTCATGTGCAACATGACATGCATGCCACGCTCATGACGCGCTCGCGGCCATTTCGCTAGCTTGATATACACCTAAATTGGTATTGCGGGACGTTACTGTATAACGAACATAAGTGCCAGGTGGTAACATGAAAATCTTGGCATGCATGTCATCTACACTGCCCTTTACAGGCCACGCTCATGGTGCGCTTGCGTCCAGTTCGCTAGCTTGATATACACCGAAATTAGTATTGCGCTACGTGACTGCATGACGAACATAAATGAGAGGTCCTAGCATGTAAATCATGGCATGCATATTATGTCCAGCACGATTTGCCCCTTGCTGGCTGCTTCGCATTAGATAAATTCCCACAGTGCGTGGGATGTCCGGCTTTTTTTTAGTGAAGTGTTCACAAATGCCGGTAGTAGTTAGGCATCTTACATGGTTGTGTATACAATGCATCGTGAGTTGGATGTACATAACGCAGCCATAACCTATAAACTACCACCAGGTTCACGGCCATGTAGTAGGATACGCGGATTACCCTGAATCCTGGGAGGAAGTGGGTTGAAGCCTAGCTGACTTATGACGCCGGTACCCTAACCGGGCTGCCGAAGTGTAGCGCATTCAAGACAGTGTGCTGCATCGGTATCGCTAGAGTACGGAACTCCTTCCGGTAGGACTGCGGGCCTGTTTCAGTCATCACGAAAGAACTGTAGGGCTGCATCATGACGCTGGGTAAGCTACCCGGTTCAAGATACAACAACGTCCCAAGGCTCGCGTTTTTTTTTTTTCGGACGCGCGAGGGAGCTTCCCGCATGCCTCGCATGCGCCACTTAGAACAGCAGTTAAAATAATTGGCATTGACTTATCCCCGTGCAGTAATTGTGTAGTTATGAGATTGGGCGATTGCCGTAATGAGATGGGGCATCACCTGGATTTTTTTAGTGTTCACAAATGCCGGTAGTGGTTAGGCACCTTACGCTGTTTTGTATACAATGCATCGTGAGTTGGATGTACATAACGTAGCCATAACCTATAAACTACCACCAGGTACACGGCCATGTAGTAGGATACGCGGATTACCCTGAATCCTGGGAAAAAGTGGGTTGAAGCCTAGCTGACATATGACGCCGGTACCCTAACCAGGGTGCCGAAGTGTAGCGCATTAAAGAGAGAGAACTGCATCAGTCTCGCTAGAGTACGGTACTCCTTCCGGTGGGACTGCGGGCCTGCTTCAGTCATCACGAAAGAACTGTAGGGCTGCATCATGACGCTGGGTAAGCTACCCGGTTCAAGATACAACAACGTCCCAAGGCTCGCGTTTTTTTTTTCGGACGCGCGAGGAGCTTCCGCATGCCTCGCATGCGCCACTTGGACAGCAGTTAAAATAATTGGCATTGACTTATCCCCGTGCAGTAATTGTGTAGTTATGAGAGTGGGCGATTGCCATAATGAGATTGGGCATCACCTGAATTTTTTTTTTTGAGTGAAGTGTTCACAAATGCCGGTAGTGGTTAGGCACCTTACGCTGTTGTGTATACAATGCATCGTGAGTTGGACGTACATAACATAGCCATAACCTATAAACTACCACCAGGTTCATGGCCATGTAGTAGGATACACGGATTACCCTGAATCCTGGGAGAAAGTGAGTTGAAGCCTAGCTGACATATGACGCCGGTACCCTAACCAGGGTGCCGAAGTGTAGCGCATTAAAGAGAGAGAACTGCATCGGTCTCGCTAGAGTACGGTACTCCTTCCGGTGGGACTGCGGGCCTGTTTCAGTCATCACGAAAGAACTGTAGGGCTGCATCATGACGGTGGGTAAGCTACCCGGTTCAAGATACAACAACGTCCCATGACTCGCTTTTTCTTTTGTTTGGACGCGCGAGGAGCTTCCGCATGCCTCGCATGCGCCACTTGAACAGCAGTTAAAATAATTGGCATTGACTTATCCCCGTGCAGTAATTGTGTAGTTATGAGAGTGGGCGATTGCCGTAATGAGATTGGGCATCACCTGGATTTTTTTTTTGAGTGAAGTGTTCACAAATGCCGGTAGTGGTTAGGCACCTTACGCTGTTGTGTATACAATGCATCGTGAGTTGGATGTACATAACATAGCCATAACCTATAAACTACCACCAGGCTCACGGCCTTGTAGTAGGATACGCGGATTACCCTGAATCCTGGGAGGAAGTGGGTTGAAGCCTAGCTGACTTATGACGCCGGTACCCTAACCGGGCTGCCGAAGTGTAGCGCATTCAAGACAGTGTGCTGCATCGGTATCGCTAGAGTACGGAACTCCTTCCGGTGGGACTGCGGGCCTGTTTCAGTCATCACGAAAAAACTGTAGGGCTGCATCATGACGCTGGGTAAGCTACCCGGTTCAAGATACAACAACGTCCCATGGCTCGCATTTTTTTTGTTTGGACGCGCGAGGAGCTTCCGCATGCCTCGCATGCAACACTTGGACAACAGTTAAAATAATTGGCATTGACTTATCCCCGTGCAGTAATTGTGTAGTTATGAGATTGGGCGATTGCCATAATGAGATTGGGCATCACCTGAATTTTTTTTTTTTTGAGTGAAGTGTTCACAAATGCCGGTAGTGGTTAGGCACCTTACGCTGTTGTGTATACAATGCATCGTGAGTTGGATGTACATAACATAGCCATAACCTATAAACTACCACCAGGTTCACGGCCTTGTAGTAGGATACGCGGATTACCCTGAATCCTGGGAGAAAGTGGGTTGAAGCCTAGCTGACATATGACGCCGGTACCCTAACCGGGCTGCCGAAGTGTAGCGCATTCAAGAGAGTGTGCTGCATCGGTATCGCTAGAGTACGGAACTCCTTCCGGTGGGACTGCGGGCCTGTTTCAGTCATCACGAAAGAACTGTAGGGCTGCATCATGATGCTGGGTAAGCTACCCGGTTCAAGATACAACAACGTCCCATGGCTCGCATTTTTTTTGTTTGGACCCGCGAGGAGCTTCCGCATGCCTCGCATGCAACACTTGGACAACAGTTAAAATAATTGGCATTGACTTATCCCCGTGCAGTAATTGTGTAGTTATGAGATTGGGCGATTGCCATAATGAGATTGGGCATCACCTGAATTTTTTTTTGAGTGAAGTGTTCACAAATGCCGGTAGTGGTTAGGCACCTTACGCTGTTGTGTATACAATGCATCGTGAGTTGGATGTACATAACATAGCCATAACCTATAAACTACCACCAGGTTCACGGCCTTGTAGTAGGATACGCGGATTACCCTGAATCCTGGGAGAAACTGGGTTGAAGCCTAGCTGACTTATGACGCCGGTACCCTAACCGGGGTGCCGAAGTGTAGCGCATTATAGAGAGAGAACTGCATCGGTCTCGCTAGAGTACGGAAGTCCTTCCGGTGGGACTGCGGGCCTGTTTCAGTCATCACGAAAGAACTGTAGGGCTGCATCATGACGCTGTGTAAGCTACCCGGTTCAAGATACAACAACGTCCCATGGCTCGCGTTTTTTTTTGTTTGGACGCGCGAGGAGCTTCCGCATGCCTCGCATGCGCCGCTTGGACAGCAGCTAAAATAATTGGCATTGACCTATCCGCCTACAGTAATTGCGCAGTAATGACATCGGGCGATTCCGGTAATTAGATTGGGCATCACCTGGATTTTTTTTTAGTGAAGTGTTCACAAATGCCGGTAGTAGTTAGGCATCTCACGGGGTTGTGTATACAATGCATCGTGATTTGGATGTACATAACGTAGCCATAACCTCTAAACTACCACCAGGTTCACGGCCATTTAGTAGGATACGCGGATTACCCTGAATCCTGGGAGGAAGTGGGTTGAAGCCTAGCTGACATATGACGCCGGTACCCTAACCGGGGTGCCGAAGTGTAGCGCATTATAGAGAGAGAAGTGCATCGGTCTCGCTAGAGTACGGAAGTCCTTCCGGTGGGACTGCGGGCCTGTTTCAGTCATCACGAAAGAACTGTAGGGCTGCATCATGACGCTGTGTAAGCTACCCGGTTCAAGATACAACAACGTCCCATGGCTCGCTTTTTTTCTTTTGTTTGGACGCGCGAGGAGCTTCCGCATGCCTCGCATGCGCCACTTGAACAGCAGTTAAAATAATTGGCATTGACTTATCCCCGTGCAGTAATTGTGTAGTTATGAGAGTGGGCGATTGCCATAATGAGATTGGGCATCACCTGGATTTTTTTTTTTGAGTGAAGTGTTCACAAGTGCCGGTAGTGGTTAAGCACCTTACGCTGGTGTGTATACAATGCATCGTGAGTTGGATGTACATAACATAGCCATAACCTATAAACTACCACCAGGTTCACGGCCTTGTAGTAGGATACGCGGATTACCCTGAATCCTGGGAGGAAGTGGTTTGAAGCCTAGCTGACATATGACGCCGGTACCCTAACCGGGCTGCCGAAGTGTAGCGCATTCAAGAGAGTGTGCTGCATCGGTATCGCTAGAGTACGGAACTCCTTCCGGTGGGACTGCGGGCCTCTTTCAGTCATCACGAAAGAACTGTAGGGCTGTATCATGACGCTGGGTAAGCTACCCGGTTCAAGATACAACAACGTCCCATGGCTCGCTTTTTTTTGTTTGGACGCGCGAGGAGCTTCCGCATGCCTCGCATGCGCCACTTGGACAGCAGGTAAAATAATTGGCATTGACTTATCCCCGTGCAGTAATTGTGTAGTTATGAGAGTGGGCGATTGCCGTAATAAGATTGGGCATCACCTGGATTTTTTTAGTGAAGTGTTCAGAAATGCCGGTAGTAGTTAGGCACCTTACGCGGTTGTGTATATAGTGCATCGTGAGTTGGATGTACATAACGTAGCCATAACCTATAAACTACCACCAGGTTCATGGCCATGTAGGAGGATACGCGTATTACCCTGAATCCTTGGAGAAAGTGGGTTGAAGCCTGGCTGACATATGACGCCGGTACCCTAACCAGGGGTCCCGAAGTGTAGCGCATTCAAGCGAGTATGCTGCATCGGTCTCGCTAGAGTACGGAACTCCTTCCGATGGGACTGCGAGCCTGTTTCATTCATCACAATAGAACTGTAGGGGCTGCATCATGACGCTGGGTAAGCTATCCGGTTCAAGATACAACAACGTCCCATGGCTCGCTTTTTTTTTGTTTGGACGCGCGAGGTGCTTCCGCATGCCTCGCATGCGCCACTTGGACAGCAGTTAAGATAATTGGCATTGACTTATCCGCCTGCTTTAATTGTGCAGTAATGAGATTGGGCGATTCCGGTAATGAGATTGGGCAT
>JALIZH010032598.1:0-16040 GCA_030522465.1 Rhipicephalus appendiculatus
CGTGTGTGTGTGTGTGTGTGTGTGTGTGTGTGTGTGTGTGTGTGTGTGTGTGTGTGCGTGCGTGCGTGCGTGCGTGCGTGCGCGCGCGCGTCTGTGTGTGAAGTGTCCTTGGCTTTAGTAGACCAAATACTACTTCGTAGTATTTGGTCTACTGTATATGTATATATATATATATATATATATATATATATATATATATATATATATATATATAGTCTGTTGAAGGGAGCGTAAAAAAAAAGTCACAGTTTCGCCACTAGGGCGAAGCAATGAATGCGATAGCAAGAAATTAGTTTGTCACACGAAGAACGACAAGCAGCTCGATACTTGCAACGCGCCGCCGCAGCACAAAGGACGCTCGAAAAGGACGCATAGGTATACACAGGACAAGCGTGAACTGACAACTGTCGCAGTTGTTACGTGTTTGTATTTGAGCAACGCGCTGCGAGTGTCCACAATGCAGAAGCCGACGCTGTTGTTGTTGTTGCCTCTGACATGGCTGATACCTAATCAGGAGGATTGGCCAATGATTGATTATACGATTATACGACTTTTCGACGCTGTTTGATACTTCTTTTTCTTTTGAACTGCGGCACGTGGAATGACCCCTCTGCGTCTCCTGCCACGCGGTGGCGTCTGACGCGTGCCCGGTGTTCTTTTGTTTCATTCTACATCATGAGTGGTACAGAAGGGAGCCACGTTTTCGTGCGCATCTCAAGGCCAGTTTTCAATTTGAAACAAACTGTAAAAGCATTGCGTGATAGAAAACACGCTCAAGCTGCTCCGAGATCTGCGTACCGCGAGCGGCAAATGGTGCATATGAATAGCTCGCCGTTATATCGCTGGCACGAGCATGGCATGTGGCTGTGTTGGCTAGCAGGCTGCGGAGCGAGGGGTCACTGTTTCGAACCCCCGTTAGGTGGTCTGGAATGACGGCGTCGACAGACGGCGAAAATCAGCCGAGAGTGTCCATATAATTGCTATCGCAATAAAATACACGCAAGAGCCGAGACACAGGAACACCAACAATATTTAGTGGTGCAGGATTTTATTTCATTGCTTATGCTTGAAAAAAAAATCTCTCAGTGTTGCCTGGAGTGTTTCCTCATGCCCGAGCAACAGAGCACGAAGTGTTTTTCGAGCACTTGCAGCTTTATATCATTTTAAAATTCTAGTGCCGCCCCGTCCGACACCATGGCGATACCTTCGCAAGATATTCGCTGGTTGCGCAGGCGTCCCGGAACAATAATGTAGGACTGTTGGCATAGTGTCGGACCATGCTGCTCGCAGTGGACGGTCGAACGCCTCGCAAAAGTGAAAGTGCCCCCCGAAAGCGGTCGTCGGAGAAAAGCAGCCCTGCTCCACCAACTCAAAATATCGTCGCTTTCGGACGCATTGGCGCAGCCAGGCAAGATCTATTCAACGGATAGCAACGCGCAGCTGGGAACGGCGTCAGGCACAGTAACGTGATTGCTTTGGCATCCACAGTTGTAGGCGTGAAAGAGCGAAGCACACGCCACAGGACCAGCGTAACGAGGCAGACTGCGAACCTTGCGAGCTGCAACCAGCTCCAACACCTCGCGACAAATACCGAGGATGATGAGTCGACGCCAACGTGAAAGGCGGAAGCAAACGTCAATCTCGACGGCCTTACTTTCACGAGCAATTGCGTCGTAGACACCATCTTCGTTTTCACTAGGGATATCGAAGGCCTTGTTTTTGTTCGCGGCAACCGAGAATACCTGTCGCTTGCGTCTTTCGTGCGGCTGATCGTCTGGTCAAGCAGGCAAAGCGGCGTCAAAAGTACGCATGGCCGCTGTCTTCCATGGTCGCTCGGCCGGGACCGGAGGAAAACGCAAGAGTCATGAACGTAAAAACGGCGTTCTGCTTTTTATATATGAGAGAGAGAGAAAGAAGGGTAATGCCGAAGGTGCCTTTCGTTCGCAAATAAATGATTGGCTCTCAAAAACTCATTCTTTGGTGATGAATAAGCTGACATTGTGGGATTTACAAGTGCCTATAACACGCGGTGAAAGCACTGTGGCAACAGGTTGCCACATGATTGTCTCATATTTGGCAAAAAGAACACTTCACCTAAACTGTGGCTTCGTTATCGCAGTGTAGCGATCGGAGTGAAAATATAGCACACCTGCTCGTTGAGGTACACAAAAAGCTTTAATTGAGGAAATTTGGTTATAAGCGAGAAAAAAGAAGTTGCGAATGTGACCGACATCGGCGGCATCAACAGGAGTGATGTAAAATACCATCGTGATGATGTCATTTTGATGTGACATCACCTGACGTCACATGACGACACCACATGTCATCACTGCTTGCCCAAAGGTGAGTCTACCGAGGAGTCCCTCCAACACCACGTTGCGTGTGGAAAGCTGTCGGGTCGGGGTCAATACAATCGACTGAAGAAAAAATTAAATGGCCTTCGCCTTGCGGTCGTCATGGGCAAATGCATAAGAGGACTTGCGACTTGCGGTGCTTTCTGGAACCTTCTGACATGTGGCAATGCCTATTTCACGGGTGCCCCATTTTTAGAGGAACGCCTCTTTATTCAGCCGCGAATAAGTATGTCTTTTATTCTTACAGCATTTTTTTTTCGTCCCTTAGTCATGCCAAAAAAGATACGTCGAAAAGGCCGCACTACTATTTTGTAGCGCGTTGTTGAAGCTTCTAAAACGTGGCAGGTACCACAGGTGCCCACTGTTGCGTATTTTATCCGTTCATCGTACAGGCCAAAGGTTCTGTGAAGCTGTACATTGGAACAAAATTTTGGCCATCAATACGGTAAAGAGGCAAAGGGGGTAAATAGGGATAAAGAGGCCAGACTTTCTCAACCGCTACTCTGGGAAAGTGAAGACACATTACAGGTTGAAACGCTTCTTTTTTTGTCCAACATGAAACAATTTCAAGGCATCCTTATTTAACGTTAAGTTTGCCTGATTTTTCTATGTCTCATAACGGGAAAAATAATATGTATTAGACCAGCAATTATCATAGGGTCGTACATCCGGCGCCTTTCCATTAACTTTTCCACCACTGAATTTTTTATGACGGGCAAAGAATTTTCTTCCTTGTACGTTTTGTTTTCCTACCACCTACACAGTGTTAAAACAATGTCCTCTGAGCGCCCCGGGAATCGGTATATATGAAAAACGGCGCCACATGCTTTATAAAGTAAGCCATGGCTTAGTGGTTGCAAAGTCCAATATGGCGAACTTTGATACTGCATTTTCATTCTAGCTGTTAAGACGTGTAACTGCAAAAACTGGCATGCAGGTAACCATATACAGTCCGGACGCGCCTATATCGACCTCGCCGAAATACAGGAGTCAGTTCGATGCATTTCCATAATTCTATACAAATCTTCAAAGAATTAACCATACTTCCGGAACGAATTTCCGCGTGCAAGTTGGCTTCACAACACTGCTCCAGAATAATGGAAGGGGGGAGACTTGAAGACAATACACGGTGACTTATCTTTCGCCTTATTTTCCGCAGTTTGCTTTGGGGGGCGCGGGTTATGTGCCGGGCGACGATTTCTGCATCATGAGGATAATGAGCGGCGCCGACTGTGAGCCTTTCGGTAATCTCATGCAGCGGAGGTTTTCTCTGCATTATTGCAGGACACTCAATGGTCAGTGAAAGGCGGCGTGCGCGCTCAATTTGATTCGGTGGCGACGCTGTTATGTGACTGGCATCTCGCGTCAGCGTGGGACGCCTCTTCGCCAGAGTAGGGCCGCTTCCAAATGGACCAACGGTGTTGCTCAGCCGCCTACCGCTTCGAGTGCCCTGGCACCGACTAATAAATCAGCTGCAATAAGCTCCACAGAAAGGAATCGACGTCGACCAGCGAATGTTGTTCAAGTGGGTGCTTCGGTGCAGAGAAACATGCCAGCGGGAAAGCGGAACTCCTTCGCACGTTCACGATTCGAGCTAAGAACTCTGCCCTCGCGTTCCTTGAAGCGCTGTGTGGCAGTGTACGCATGAGCAAAGACGTAGGTTACCCTCTTGCTAGGGGGGCGCACGTTTTGCCGTTTCTCTCCTCGAATGACAACGCTTTGAAAAACTGCAGATCGAGTACCATTGTCTAACTTGTGCATGTTGACGCCATCATTGCACGGGATTCACCATATGCTGTGCCCAGGTGTATGCAAAAACTTTGAACGCAAATAAACGACGCAGGACCAAGAAAGAGAAACACACACCACAAGCGCTCACTCGCAACTGAATTTTATTAGACGAAAGAACGTATATATATATATATATATATATATATATATATATATATATATATATATATATATATATATATATATATATATATATATATATATATATATATATATATATATCACATCGCGCATGTCACCAACATACCAACTAGCCCACCTAGCTATATTGTGCCAGGTGTATATTAAATAATATAGCTACCACGAAGGTTTAATCATGATCATGCACGTCAGTCGCAGGGATGGACCTGTGCCACCCGGTGTCAACGTGGATGCGTCCAAATGAAGGGGTGTTATACCTTCCAAACACCAATAGAGATTGTGCAAGCTCTCGTATATCAACGCACCATAAACATTCTACTACTACTGTGAGGACACGTTTCACTTTCGTGTTATACGGTTTCCTATGAAAGAAAGATCAACCGTTTTTTCCTCTACGTTCGACTGTGTTGTGTATCTCCCCAGCCTTGTGTAGAACCGCCAGGTTATCCCGTTTCACGGCTGCCTTTGCGTTAACAAAGAGGAAAGAAGAAGCGAACGGCGAAACTGCAAGACGGGCCAATAGGTGCGACGACGAGGAATCATGGGAGAAGACACGCAATGACAAGTTGTAAATTTCTACTCGCTTTCTGGGGCGCACTGCTAATGACACCGCGAACACCGAAATTCACGCGGGAATGTCCCCTTCCGTGAGGAGAGGCCAACTTCTTGTCATGGAAAGTTAACTTGTGGGGCTTCTCGCCGGGCCCCTATGTTCAGTATATCAAGTGTTTCGGCTTTTTTTTCGATATAGCCGTAAATATTTTTATGCGTTGACGTTAAAGCATTGTCGTGTTCCAATATAGTTCAACATGAAAAATCATCCGTCTACCCGGGATGCAATATAGTCGGGTTTGAATGTATTAGTTAAGTACATTCGCTACTGATACACAGCCCTTGATTGTATATGAATGGCCTCTATGTACATTATTCGACGCCTTATGGGATATTTTATCATAATAGATTGCCGAAATCTACTTTACCGCACCACAATTATTTTCGCCCATGCCTGCACGAGCAAGATGCCACAAATACACTTCATCATCACCATCGTCTAGCTCCTTCATGCACAACTCAGATAGCGCAGCAAATGTATTCAGATGCCCTTTTATAAAAGTTCGCTATTGAAATACCTTTGAAAATTACCAAGGAAATCCAGGCTGATTACTCGAAAAGAGTAGCGGTAAATTGAAAGCTGACACAAGCAGCGCGGCTGTGCGCAATCATGCTATGCATCCAGAGCTTCGACAACCACTGAGCCCTGGCTTCATATATTTAGGACATGATGATTGCGAATTGCTCTGGGCGGTGGTAAACCTTACGAAGACCCACTTTTCAAATAGGCCCTCCAACATTTTCAGAAGCAACAGCTAAAGTTATGATAACTACCGAATTGATAGTGAATAAAAACATGTCATCAAAAATTTTGGTTGCGGTTACTGCGATCTTTTCATATTCAGCCACCTTGCTTTTGAAGTTTCAGAGTCCGAGAATAACGATGGTGGAAAAAAAGGCTCTTACCTACGCTGGTACCACTCCATTGAAGATACCTCAGACTCTTTTAATTCGTTGGAATTCATTTATCTCGCAATTTCTAGCCATTCTGGCTCGTGTATTTATTATAGTCCACCAAGACCGAAAGGGTAAATGAAGTATATTGCCGCAAGTTGTTCGACACCCTCTGAAGTCACACGCCGCTTCCTGCTTTTGTGAATTCCGCCACACCCACTGTCAAGCAAAGCACGCCATGCAACGCTGGACTGCGCGTGTCACGACCGAACGCGCTGGGAAAAAGAAGACTGGCGGCTCGAAGGAGCGGCACGCGACGACGCGGCAAGAAGAAGAGGCCAACGAAGTTCGGAAGAGCTAGCGTGGAACAACCCTTGCGAAAAGCTGTGTGTGTTGAGTTGACGGGCACAAGTTCGCCCTAAATAAATAGTTGTTTAGCAGCAGGCGCTGTATTTGTTCGCTACAAACTGGTGGAGGTGCTGGGTATGATTCCAAGCCCACCTCAGGCAAGGGAGCGTTACCCAGATCCCTTAAGGTTGGAGCCAGCGGAATTGACTCCTGTACACCAACGCACGAGTCGCCGCCTACGTGGTGAGCAGCCCGAGTTTGGCGCCCTCTTCGATTCTTCGAGACCAGTGGAGACCGTAAGTTCGTACGCCACTACGATGGCCGCCCAAGCGACACCTTTTCCGTCTCATATCGTCGTGGATCCACCCCGAACACCAGAGGTCTTCCACGGTGATATTTTCGAAGATTCCGAGGACTGGCTCGATGGCTTTGAGCGCGTCGCCAGGTTGAACGGTTGGGACGAAGCTAGGAAACTTCGTTACGTCTACGTGGCACTGCAAGATTCTGCACGCACGTGGTTCGAGAACCACGAAGCGTCCTTATTGTCGTGGGACGACTTCCGAAGGGAGTTCCTTGCCACATACCCAAACACGGACCGCAAAGAAAAGGCAGAGGCCGCTCTTCAGATGAGAAACCAACGGAACAACGAGAGCGTCGCCATGTACATTGAAGACATGTCCCGACTCTTCCGCCGAGCCGACCCGAACATGGCTGAGGAGAAGAAGTTGAGGCACCTGATGCGCGGAGTGAAAGAGGAGCTTTTTGCAGGATGGTGCGTAATCCGCCCCGTTCTATCGCTGAGTTTAGAACAGAGGCAACGATGATAGAGAAGACACTGCAGCAGCGCGCGCGCCAGTATAACAGGGACGTAGGCGTCTCATCAGTTAGCGCGGTGTCAACAACCCTCACGAGCAACATCGACGTCTTGCGGGAAGTGGTGAGGGCTGTCGTAAGGGAAGAGCTGCAGAAAATGCACATGGCTCAAGGTACTCCAGCGATACCTTCACTTGCGGACGTTGTCCGCGAAGAAGTGCGGCAAGCAATCTATCAACCCCAGCCTCAGGTTCTGCAGCACGCACAACGGGAGCCTCAGCCTCAGTTATCGTACGCGCAAGTAGTACGACAGGATCTTGGACGCACGAACCGGACGGCACCGACTGCCGTTATGCCCCCCGACATTTTCTCCTAATACGCCACTACCCATGCCGGAAGCAAGACCACGTAAGAGCGATGTATGGCGCACTGCGGACCGGCGCCCCCCTCTGCTACCACTGCGGAGAGGCAGGTCACCTTTATCGGGCGTGTCAGTATCGTCGAGTGGGACTGACTGCGTGGCTTCCCAGTCAATGCACCCTGCCCGCGGAACGGTGAGCGCCCCTACGAAATCGAAGAGTTTTTGTCCTCGCGCCATACGCCTCAGGACACCCAGCAACGGGAGTCGCGGTCAGCAGCACCAATGCGCTATCGGTCGCCGAGTCCTCGTACGTCATCAAATTTCCCAAGACCACGTTCACCTAGCCCGCGGCGGGAAAACTAGAGCCAGCGACCTGTGGAGGTAAGGCCGCTGATACTCAGAAAACTGAAGACCCTCCATCGCTAAGCCGACGAGACGACGGCATTTACGCAACTACAGACAAGTGCAGTAATAGTGACGTTACCTCCGAACTGCTAGTCACCATCGACGACGTCGAGGCTATTGCGCTTATAGACACCGGTGCAGATTACTCCGTGGTCAGTAGCGTCCTCGCAAAGAAGCTGCGAAAAGTGCTGACTCAATGGACCGGACCTCAGATACGTACCGCTGGAGGGCACTTAGTCAGCCCCGTGGGATTATGCGCCGCAAGGATAGGAATAAGAGGATTCATGTACGTCGGCAGCTTTATTGTTCTTCCCGAATGTTCCCGTGAGCTGATTCTAGGCATGGACTTCTTGCAAGCAAACAATGCAGTCATCGACTTGCAAGAATCTCAAGTTTCGTTTTCTACGGAGAATGCTGTCGCTATCTGTCACACGGAGCCACCGATCGTTTCACCTCTCCGCATTGTGGAGGAAGATGTGACCGTGCCGCCACGCTGCAGTGTGACGGTTCTTGTGAAGAGTGAAGTTCTCCGTGACTGCAATGGACTAGCAGACGGAAACATCGGAATGCTACTAGAAAAGGGACTATGCGTGGCAAGAGGTCTGGTGAGCCTTCGTGATGGATGTACGGATGTTCTATTAACCAACTTTGGCAATGAGGTGCAGCATGTAGCGAAGGGAACATTCGTAGCATCCCTACATGAATATGTGCAAGTCTCGGATGTCTGTACTCTTGATAAAGCTTCCGAGAAAGTAGGAAGTGTACTTCAATCAGTTGACATTGACAGAGAGCTCTCATCACCACAGAAAGAGCAGATTGTGGACCTCATCAAAGAATTTGCGGAGTGCTTTTCCACCTCGTCGAAAGTCGGACGTACTCCCGTCGCAAAGCACCGCATCGTGGTCGAAGAACACGCTAGACCTGTACATCAGCGTCCATACCGAGTAGCGCCAAAAGAAAGGGAAGCCATCAAGAAACAAGTGCAGGAAATGCTCGAGGACGACGTGATCCAGCCATCCAATAGTCCGTGGGCATCACCTGTAGTGCTGGTCAAAAAGAAGGACAACACTCTGCGGTTTTGTGTTGACTATAGAAAACTGAACCTCGTCACGAAGCGTGATGTTTATCCACTGCCGCGGATCGATGATACCTTGGATAAGTTACGCAACGCTCACTTCTTTTTCATCATTGGACTTAAAAAGCGGATACTGGCAAATCGAAGTGTACGAACGAGATCGCGAGAAGACGGCGTTTGTGACACCCGACGGGCTATACGAGTTCAAAGTACTTCCTTTCGGTTTGTGCTCTGCTCCCGCTACCTTCCAGAGGATGATGGACACTGTCCTCTCCGGACTCAAATGGCAATCGTGTCTCGTTTACCTCGATGATGTAGTGGTTTTTTCCACTACCTTCGAGCAGCACATACACCGACTGAGAACAGTACTTGATACCATTCGCGCGGCAGCACTGACTATCAAACCGGAAAAGTGTCACTTTGGATTTCGCCAGCTTCGGTTCCTCGGGCACATTGTTAGTGCGGAAGGCGTCCGCCCAGATCCGGAAAAGATTACAGCAGTTGAAAATTTTCCGAAGCCGCAAGACAAAAAGGCCGTGAGACGATTCCTGGGACTCTGTGCCTACTACAGACGCTTCGTCGAAAACTTTGCTAAGATCGCTGAACCTTTGACACGGCTAACAAAAGAAAGTGTACCTTTCGCCTGGCGGGAAGAACAAGAAGAAGCTTTCACAGAGTTGCGACGCCGTTTGCAGTCTCCTCCTAAACTTGCCCATTTTGATGAAGACGCCGACACAGACGTCCATACCGACGCGAGTAACGTTGGTCTCGGCGCCATCCTTATTCAATGGCAGAATGGAGAAGAAAAAGTTATCGCTTACGCGAGCCGCACTCTATCGAATGCTGAGTCCAATTACTCAGCGACAGAGAAAGAATGTCTCGCAGTTATATGGGCGATCAGCAAGTTCCGACCGTACCTGTACGGGAGACCGTTTCGAGCGATCAGCGATCATCATTCGTTGTGTTGACTGGCGAACATCAAGGACCCTTCAGGAAGACTTGCTAGATGGAGCCTGCGTCTGCAGGAACATGACATCACCGTCGTCTACAAGTCGGGTCACAAGCACAACGACGCGGATTGCCTGTCGCGTGCACCTGTAGAGTCTTCATCATCTGATCAAGAACAAGATTTCCCATTTCTTGGAGCTCTGAATGGGTCCGACATGGCTCGTCATCAGCGATTGGACCCGGAGCTACTCCCGCTTATCCAGTACTTGGAAGGCCAGCAAATTAAGGTACCACGAGTTTTCGTCCGTGGATTGTCCTCCTATGTTCTCAAGAATAACGTCCTCTACAAGCGAAACTTCGAACACAGCGGCGAGACATTCCTGCTTCTCGTACCAGCATCACTGAGAGCATAGATCTTAGAAGCGTGTCATGATGACCCATCGGCTGGCCATTTAGGTATTAGTCGGACTTTAGCAAGAATCCGCCAGAAGTATTATTGGCCTAAATTAATGGATTCGGTGCACCACTATGTCAAGTCATGCCGGGATTGTCAAAGACGCAAAATACCGCCATCGAAACCAGCGGGCCTATTGAAACCCATAGAGCCGCCAAAGGGGCCATTTCAGCAAGTGGGAATGGATTTACTTGGTCCATTTCCTGTTTCATCATCGGGAAAGCGCTGGATCGTTGTGGCAACAGACTACATGACCCGTTATGATGAGACGTCACCTCTCGTAAAAGGAACGGCGAATGAGGTAGCTCAGTTTTTCGTTACACAGATCGTGCTACGACATGGTGCACCGAAGGTTATCATTACTGACAAGGGAACAGCGTTTACTGCCCGTTTGATGCAGTCTGTAATGAAACTCACGCATACCGACCACAGAAGAACTACGGCATACCATCCGCAAACAAACGGATTAACCGAAAGGCTGAATAGAACGCTCGCTGACATGATCTCCATGTATGTGGACGTGGAACATCGGACATGGGACATCATTTTGCCTTATGCTACATTTGCATACAATACCGCAGTACAAGAGACGACACACTTCACACCATTTCAACTTGTTTATGGTCGGACGGTAACAACGACCTTAGACGCGATGTTACCTGTCAACGATTCGAATGCGAGTGACCCGGACATCAGCGATTACATAGAAAGGGCAGAAGAGGCACGGCAGTTGGCAAGACACCGTATCATTCAACAGCAGGGCGCCGACGCAAGTCGATATAATCTGAGGCGAAGAGACGTACAGTACAACCCCGGAGACAAAGTGTGGGTGTGGACGCCAGTACGTGTGCCTGGCCTATCTGAAAAGCTGATGCGGCGCTATTTCGGCCCTTACAAGGTACTTCGCCGATTAAGCACTTTAAATTACGAAGTAATCCCTGAGGGTCAAGTGTGCTCAACGCGACGCAGGAATCACCCAGAAGTCATACATGTAGTACGAATGAAACCGTACTACGAAAGGCACTGAAACAGAGAACTGCTACATGTGCTCAAACATCAGATCAATTCTACTCTTCGAAACCGTTGGCCATCCGCACGCATCGGGACGATGCGTTTCGGGAGGGGGACTAATGCCGCAAGTTGTTCGACACCCTCTGAAGTCACACGCCGCTTCCTGCTTTTGTGAATTCCGCCACACCCACTGTCAAGCAAAGCACGCCATGCAACGCTGGACTGCGCGTGTCACGACCGAACGCGCTGGGAAAAAGAAGACTGGCGGCTCGAAGGAGCGGCACGCGACGACGCGGCAAGAAGAAGAGGCCAACGAAGTTCGGGAGAGCTAGCGTGGAACAACCCTTGCGAAAAGCTGTGTGTGTTGAGTTGACGGGCACAAGTTCGCCCTAAATAAATAGTTGTTTAGCAGCAGGCGCTGTATTTGTTCGCTACAATATATAGTTTCTTAGTAATTGCTCGAAATTTCGTGTGAAATGTTATGTACGACACAGTTTCACTACAGGGCACACAGGTCTACATGCCCACTTGATGTCACCATTTGTGTTCCTAAAAAAGTCACTCGAATGGCTACTTCCCAATTATTGCAAATTAGTTCCACGGAAATTTCGCAAGGTGGCGGAGGGGTCAAGAGAAGAAAATTGACAGCCAGCCGTCTGTAGCACGAAGCCACATTATAATTCGTATGGGTTTCCTTGTGGATTCGTGCTACAAGCGGGTTGTTGTCAATTTCTCTTTATTTGCTACTCACAAGTTCAGGTATATTAACATGAAATTTTTAGCAGAAATTAAGTTGGTAGGAAAACCCCAAGGCACGCGTGAGGTGCAATGACCCACTTGTAGAGACGCGCATAAATACACCCACCATGGTGATCCAGTTGTTGGGGTGGTCGGCTGCTGACATGAAAAAGGCGAGTTCGATCCAGCCGTGCCAGTCATATTTCGGTTTAGATTAGATGTATGGGGACTGCATAATACGTGACTTTCGTTCATCTTGAAGAACCCCAAGTAGTTGGAAGCTAACCGGAGCCCTCCAAAGCATCTTCTCTTATATCGTGACTCCTATAGTCCTGAATCGTCGTGGGTTGCGTCCGACAATACTTTTCCTTGTGCTCTTCGTCCACGTGAAAACTGCCTTATGGAGCTTTTACTCGAAGAAATCTTGAATATGCCTCAGCTATTTGGAGCCCGCATCAAGCATACCTTATTGACATATTAGAATCAATACAGAACCGTGTGAAAACATTAATTTCTTCCAGGTGCGGCCGTGATGAAAGCTTCAGTATCATAAGGTCGTCCTTAGGACTCGAGTCATTGGTGTGCGGCCGGAAAATGGCAAGGCTGTGCCTTTTCTGTAAGCTATACAATAACAACAACATCCCGCAGCTGCATGGTACACCTCTAAACCTCCAAGCCGTCCATCTCGTCGCCTTTTTAACTCTTGTAGCATCGAGCGGGTCTTCCTTCAACCAACCATTTTTCCCGATCATCACTGCGAAGTTTAAGATTTTACCAGACAATGTTGTCACCGAACGTAACATCACTTGTGTTTGAACAGTTGCTTACCGATCAATTGATGCTGTAATATTCACAATGACTTTACACTTTATTCCTTACCTTCATCGTTCAGATTGTGACCTTTTATCTTGCATCTAAATAAGCACTGCCTTTCAATCAGACAGGTGCTTCGATGTTATGACCCGAGCAGTTTCATGTTTCACTTCCTATGCAAACCCTCTCCCCCCTTATGTAAAACCCTGACAGGGGCTTTGAAGGGAAAAATAAATAATGATGATGATGATGATGATGAGCCGCTTAGAGCCGTTAAAGCCTCCAAGCGTCCAAATCAACCAGAATTACTAAACAGCGCCACGAAACAAGACGATAACACGAGGTAGTTTAGTAATTATGAATCCCTACCAACTAGCCCAGTTGTCAGTTCTTCCAAATCAATCATATATAGATAAGTTGTCATGCCAACACAAGTAGTTCTGCACCTGAGATCCCTTCTCGGGGACACGTTTTCAGACTCCTTTACCGTGAAGCTTTTGAGTGCTAGGATGACTGAATACATGTAGGCAAGATTTAGGTTGCCAACAACTCCGACAGAGCTACCATGTTGTTTCAGAGCACGACGAGAATCGCTGTGGGCGACTCCTTGAGTAAAACGTCTCAGTTCGTTTTATTTCTGCAGTTCTACGCACGTCTTTGCCATCACGTTCGCACGTCCCCTTAAGAATGATGGTGATAAATGGTGTTTCATGGCGCAATGACCAGTAATGGCCAAAGGGCACCAGATCTTGATGTCGGATGAGGTCAATGGTTACATTTAATGGCGGTATAAAGGCCTAAAATCTGGACACGAAAGTGCGTAAAACATAAATAATAAAATCATGACAGTAACGTGAAGCGTGCATGATGAGAATGGATTACAAGTGATCGTGGTGCTAAAAAAAAGTTAAGATCGTGGTGCTAAAGAAAGGTCAGTGATCGTGGTGCTAAAATATAGAAATGTTGAATTAGCATGAATGCCCCCTCAGTGCCCTGGATCCCAAAGGCCGGGAGGCAGGTGCTCCCTTTTAATGGAGGAGCAGTAGTGTATCAACCTCTTTTAGGAGGCTGTGCCACTGCTCTACAGTGTTAATGACATTCAAACTACTCACTTCATTTAAAAATGCTGTCAGCGTATTATATTCAAAACAAGGTTCTGTACTAACAAGCATTGCTGAGTGAAGCGGAACCTCTAGCTGCTCCGCCAATAAAAAGTGCTTTTTCCGGTAAGCCTCTAGCTGAATGCATGTGAGAAGTATATGAAGTGGAGCAATTGGCTGGCCACGGAAAGCTGGACAAACACAGTACAAGAGGAGTATGTGTTTGCCGTGTGCGTTTCCATTTCTAAGCCGACAGAGTGCGGTAGCTGTGCAGTTTTTTTTCCTTTTTTTTTTATGCGGATAGCCAGCAGCCTAGCTATTGTTCCGATGTAGTCAGCTGGATGGATGTAGCCACATGGTCAGCGAACAAATTTCATTCCATCTCGTGCTTTCCTGACAACCAGCACACTACGACATGTTGTCTGGACGCGCACGATATGCACATCGTTGAATTGAGTGATATAAATACATGATTTCCATGCTTTTCACAGTTTTCAAAGCTGTTGCGGCACTTAAGGGGTCGATGTATGTAACTACCATTGGTATAATTCTTTCATTGTGTTCTACGGCCGTAAACAACGCGTAAGCCTAAGCTTTAAATATGTTTCTCGTGGTAGGCAGAACGCCGACATGCGAGAAGACTGGGCCAACCGCTGCGTAAGACGCGCCAGCATGAGACTTCGAAGCATCAGTGTGACATTCTGGGCAGTCATATTAATGCTGCAGCAGGACGAAGTACATCCACATGTGTATGTGTGGTGCGTGTTCGTAGCAGTCTGTGAGCTGCCAATGTCAACGTGAGGGCTACATAGCAAGGGGGGCATAAGGTGGTATCCAAGCAGTGGCATCGTCGTTTCTTCAGCTAGCTCTATGACCCGCAGTGACAAAGGGCCGGTGTGCCACTATGGGCCGGTTTAGAAAACGTCAGAACTGGGAAACTCATTTATTGTCCAGTAAGCGGGCGGCTCATTGTTTGCGTTCACTCAGAAAATACATGACGGACAATTACGTTCTCTGCCGACGAAGTGACCACTCATCCGATTCAACATAAACGCTTCCTGCTGGGCTTGTTCTAAAGACGCCTGTGGACAGGCGAGTGCCTAAATGGGACGTGAACAAGGTTTAACATATTCGCAGCAGTTGGATTGGCTGACTTCTAAGCTATGGCTCCATAGTCTAGTCGTCCACGTAAAGGCTTTTATACACGTGCATGAGACACTTTCCATCACTACCCCAGCTTGTGCGTGATAGCTTCTTTCAGATATTCAGCGTTTTCATACACTGATTTCTAAGAAATTTTATGCGCGTGAATTAGGCGTCTAAAAATATGCTTTGAAATTTATGTTCTGTGCTTATGGACATGCTTTCATCCTGCATGACTATTTCATGGTTAGGCTGCAGGCCTCTTCTAGAGAAAAGGACACAGGTGTTTTTTCGTGGGTGCAGTCTGAATGCGTTCTCAACAGCTCACTTGGAGACCTTGTTGAGACTAAAGTGGGCCTTTTGCTAACAGATTGCGAGAAAACGTGATTGAAATCATATCTCCACATCTCCAGCATATCTTGAATAAAACAAGTTATGTGGGACGCAAAAAAGGAAGAGAATTCATTTTTATAAGAAAGAGCGTATTGTTGAGCACCCCATTCTGTGGCACAGCGGTTTCCAGTATAAATATTTGTGACAAAACATTGTCCACTCGAACACGGAATTCTATATACAGATTGTTTTTCATGAGAACGACTCAGACGGATACGTCCATCTTCCACCGAGGTACCTGGGGAAGAAGTTCATCTTGGTTCGGAGTACTCTGGATTATTGGGAAGTCGTAACTCCCACACGAGTTTTTTTTAATATCTTCACTTAAAATAAGGTAAAAGAGTCGGCAATGGGATCTTATCGTTGATAATGCCAACCTAGTGGTTTTTACTGGGTATGGTGTGAAAATGACGAACCCAACGTCCATTATGAAGATTAATACTACGGCGGGAAAAACCGAAGGTGAAGACTAGAGCAGATGCGTTATGTCGCGAGCACGTGCTGTTCCCATACGTTGTACTATCGGCGTCAAATGTAACGCGAACAGCGGGAAGAATTCCCAATGGTATAGTCTTCTCTGGACAGACGCGAATATGCGCAGCGCTGCCAAACTGGATGTGCGCACCTGCACATGGTGATGACTGGA
>JALIZH010032600.1:0-16637 GCA_030522465.1 Rhipicephalus appendiculatus
GTAATGCATTTGTCCATAAACAATACTTCCTCTCCGTGTTCCTTGACATCGAAAAAGCATACGACACGACGTGGCGCTATGGAATTCTCCGTGACTTGTCCGGAATGGGTGTCTGTGGGAACTTGCTCAAAATTATTCAAAGCTACTTATCGAACCGTACGTTCCGTGTCAGGATTGGTAGCGCCCTTTCTAGGAGTATTCATTCAGGAAACTGGGGTACCACAGGGTGGCGTACTTAGCTGTACCCTTTTTATTGTAAAAATGACGTCCTTGCGTTCCTCAATTCCAAAAGACATGTTTTAATTCTGTGTATGTTGATGACGTGCAAGTAGGATTCAGATCTTGCAACCTAACTATCTGTGAACGACACGTACAAGTTAGCCTAAACAAAATATCAAAATGGGCTGACGAGAATGGCTTTCGGCTTAATCCGCAGAAAAGTTCCATTGTCCTTTTTACTAGGAAAAAAGGTGTGGTCCCAGATCCAGCCATTGAACTTCATGGACAACGCTTAGCGTTGCATGCAGAGCAAAAATTTTTAGGTGTTACACTTGACTCTAAGCTTACTTTTATTCCTCACATAAAGTACCTCAAGGCCAAATGCTTGAAAACAATGAATATCCTGAAGATCCTATCGCACACCTCATGGGGTAGTGACAGAAAGTGTCTCTTTAACGTTTACAGAAGCCTCGTTCGATCGCGGCTAGATTATGGCGCCGTAGTTTACCAGTCGGCTACACCCAGCGCTCTCAAGATGCTGGATCCTATCCATCACTTAGGCATACGTCTCGCCACCGGTGCCTTCAGAACAAGCCCGATCCAAAGCCTATATGTAGAGTCAAATGAATGGTCTCTCGATCTACAGCGTTCGTACTGCGCTTTCAATTATTTTCTGAATGTACAGTCAAACAAACACCACCCTTGCTATCCCACACTCAATGATACCTCATCTGAACTACTGTTTCACAACAAACCCACAGTGAGGGGAGCCATTCTCACTTCGTATAAGGAGGCTTTGTGAAGATATCACTGTTCCACTTCTTGAGCATCGCCTAATGGCTGTACCTGAACTTTTCCCGCCATGGTTGTGGAACATCGTTGATTGCGACACGTCATTTATGGAAGTGACTAAACACGCTCCAGAAGCACACATTCACATGCACTTTCTTGAGCTGCAGTCGAAATACTCCTGCTCAGAATATTACACGGATGCGTCTAAGTCCCATGCCGGCGTGTCTTATGCAGCTGTTGGTCCGTCCTACTCTGAATCGGATGTTTTGCATCCCAATACAAGTATCTTTACAGCAGAGGCGTATGCCTTATTGTCTGCTGTCAAACACATTAAACAATTAAAAGTGGATAAGGCGGTTATATACACAGACTCACTGAGCGTGGTGAAAGCTTTAATGTCATGCCGCAAACACAGAAATCCAGTAGTCGCGGACCTGTATTCACTACTATGCTCTGTTTACACTTCTGGCCAACATATAACAGTGTGCTGGGTGCCTGGGCACAGAGGTATTGAGGGAAATGTACTGGCGGACCAAATCGCAACATCATTAAATGCAAACGCAAACAACTCCTTCATCGCTGTCCCTGCGTCAGATCTAAAGCCATACTTGCGAAAAAAACTACGGACCCACTGGCAACACAACTGGGACTCTGAAACCTTAAACAAACTCCACATAGTTAAGCCACAGCTAGGACATTGGCCATCACTTACGAAGTCAAGACGAAGTGATGTCCTATTCTGTCGCCTCAGAATAGGGCACACTTATGGGACGCACAGTTTTTTGCTGACTGGTGATGAACATCCACTGTGTGGTAAATGTAGTGAAAGACTTACTGTTCAGCATGTTCTCTTAGAATGTCGTGAAACGGAAGCTGAGAGGAAAAGACACTTTCCGTTAGCGTACAAAGAATGCATACCTCTCCACTTGGCTCTCTTCCTAGGCAGAGAACCACTATTTAGCATGAAATCCGTTCTAGCTTTTTTGAACGACGTCCGCACGCTCGACATTATCTGCCCTAGTAATCGTAACACGCCCTCCCACGAGAGGTCGTAGTTGCGAGGTTATCCATTGTAATGGCACATGCCTCCCGGCCCTTATGCCCAAGGGCACTGTGAGGCTATTGTGCTACTTCGTCATCTATTAACTCGTCATCCTTTAACACTCTACATCTCACGCTCATAGCATCCCCCTTCACTACAGCCACCATCATAATTTTAAGTGTTCATTATCTTAAGCCCCCTTTGAGCTTCGATTTTTAGGCCTATATACAGCCACTGCATGAACCATAAACCAACGCAATATACATGAACACAGTATTGGCGCTCTTTGGCCAAACCATGGCCCTTGCGCCACTAAACACTATATATCATCATCATCAAAACATGAGCTTCTAGCAACTGTGCACAGCGTCGCCATGAAGTCACCGCTTGAAGAAAGGAACCACTGCGTCTCGGAGGGGACTGACTGCTTAATGAAGACCTGGGCTGGCAACAAGAAAGGCAAGGACTTGAGACCCGTGATCCCCCACTTCGAACAGAACAACCTCAGGTTGCTTCAAGGAGATAAGGAAGGTGGGTTTGTTATTGTACCCTCTACTGCGTTTGACTTAAAAGCGTCTGAAGCAAATGACAAGAACTTTTAAGATTTCAGATTTAAAACCTGGAAAAGCAAAGGCCGTAGCTCTTGGCAACATGAATAAGCTCAATTTCGACTGTTTGGAAAAGGAGATCCGCAAATGCCGACAAGACGTCCTGCGGGTGTTCTTCACCGTAAAAACGCGCAAGCCTGGCTATCCTTTTAGGGCAATAGTGACTGAAGAGGCTTCCTGGCAGAAGCTGGTGTCAAGCTTTCAGCAACGCACCATGGGGGCGTCTTGTGCCGGAAGATCCTTTCGCGGTACAGAGCTCGCTTTGCCTTGTGAAGCACCTGAGCAGTGATTTCCCCAGTGCGAATGCGGCTTTTTCCGTGGACATTGAGGATATGTTTTATTCTGTATACCCCACGATGAACTTTTGGAGGCAGTGCGTGAACTAATTGGAAAAAGCGGGACTGTCGCGTTCCAGAACAAGTGCGGAATCTCCTCGGGAGTCTTTCCTGGAACTTCTTAGTGGGTACTTCAGGTCCACAATTGTGCAGTACGGAGACAGTAATGTAGTTCAGAAACAAGGCATATGTATTGGGTTGAGCGTCGCGGCATTGTTATGTTGAGTGTTTTTAGCTAAATTCGATTCAGCCCTAAGGATGCACTTCATGATGCACGTGTCGTCAAGGTGTATAGTAACGTAGATGATTTCTTATTCTTTTTTGAACATTTTACCTACTGACCAACTATCTGATGTGGCAGATGAAATTTTAGATGTTTTTAGAACCTGTTCAAAAGAATTTGGCATTCACTAAAAAAGTCCCAGCTGACAAGACCATTAGGTTTCTAGATTTAGAGATATCTTTTTTACATAACGGACACGTATGTTGGAAGTACGCCCCGAGGTCTAAAAAGGCGCTGCTTGCCTTCGAATCCGCACACTCCATGTTGACGAAAAGGAGCATTGTAAATCGGTGTTTTAGGAATGCCATGAGCAAGAGTTGTCAGCACGTCATGAACCAGAGCCTGATGGAGCAGGTGGATCGGCTGGAAGCATCTGGTTTCCCGTCATCATTTTTGTTGTCGGTCGGCGAAACGTTGGCAAGAAAAATAAGAAAACCACAGGCCCGGCCACTAGATGAGACAAGAAACATCGAGGTGATGCCGTATTTTTCACAGGACGTTTCACGGTCTAAAACGAGTATCGCGGAAGTTTGGCGTGAATCTAGTGTTCTCAGCACCACGCAAGCTTTCTGGCCTTTGTGCACGTATCTCAGGCGGCGAGCGCAGACCTGCCCGCAACACTAGTCACCGAACTGTTTTCACGAAGTACAGTATGGGTGTAGTCTATTACATTCCCACGACTTGCGGGCACGTTTATATCGGCCAGACTGGGCAGTGTTTAAGTAAACGCCTCAAAGAGCATGCCTATTGTGTACGATTGGGCACAGGCAGCAACCCTAGCGTTGCATGTGAAGGCTTGCAACGGCTGCGAAGACCTTTGTTTCGCGAGACCTGTATTCTAGGCAGGGGGAAAATAAAAATTCCCCCATCTCCCACTAAAGGGAACCATGTGTGGATGCGAATTAAGCAGCGGGGAGATAATTAGCTTGAGCGGGAGGAACGTCGCCGCTCTCATTTCGCGGCAGCGGTCCGGGCGCTCATCGCGGCGCTGCACAGGAGAGAGAATGAGGCGCGCGCGCTACGTCATTTTCATACCGCGGAACTACCGTGGCGCCCCAGCGGAGTATGCAGCTGTCACACCACCTGTCGTGCGCGCCGCTCCGTAGAAGATTCCTAGAGAAGAGAACGGGGGGACCATAGGAGAGGAGAGAGAGGGGGAGGGGACGCGGGAGCCGCTCCGTAGAGTAGAGGATTCCTAGAGGAGAGAAAGGGGGTGAGCGCTGGCGAGGAGAAAGAGAGAGGACGCGCATGCGCTGTGGTAATGTGAGACGCGGGCGCCGCTCCGTAGAGTAGAGGATTCCTAGAGGAGAGGACGGGGGGGGACCGTAGGAGCGGACGTGCATGCGCTGTGGGGGTGTGGGACGCGGGAGCCGCACTGTGGAGTAGAGGATTCCTAGAGGAGAGAACGCGCATGCGCTGTGGGGATGTGGGACGCGGGCGCCGCTCCCTAGAGTAGATGATTCCTAGAGTAGAGAAAGGGGATGAGCGTAGGAGAGGATAGGGGGAAGGGACGCGCATGCGCTGTGGGGGGTGTGGGACGCAGGGGCCGCTCCGTAGAGTAGAGGATTCCTAGAGGAGAGAAAGGGGGGTGAGCGTAGGAGAAAGAGGGGGGAGGGGACGCGCATGCGATGTGGTGGTGTGGGACGCGGGAAGGAGGGACGGACTAAGCCCCTCCAAGCACATGGAAGCAAGATCAAGGAATGGGGTCAACCTGGGCGACAGACACCACCTACCTAGCCATTGCTAAGCAGCCTCTCTGTGCTCTCGGCCATGACTCTGGTGACTGTAGTAGTGGTTAACGGCCTTCATGTTACTAGAGTGTTCTGGTTCGCATAATGGGTGCTTCCCTACTTCACGAAAGTGGCCGGACGCGGGACGGGGGACGGGGGGACGCGGGAGGGACGGACAGAGCCCCGAGCATAAGATGCTTCGCATCTAAAAAACTAGCAGTTGTTCCGTGTACGAATACAACCGATGAGCGAAGCTCCTTTGAAATGGGACGCACGCGGCGTTTCATTGTCCAGGCAACGGACAACCGCTGGGCAGACGGCAGGGTTAAGCAATGGTTTCGCCCGTTCGCCGGTTTGAGGGGAGGGTCAAATAAAGAGGGGAGAGGGAGACAAATCGGCCTCCGTTTCACATGCGTTCGCATTCTCGCGCGTTGCGCATCATGCAGAACGCCATCCGCGTTCCAGCGCTCACAAAGCTCATTTGTCCTCCTCACCGTGCCAGGGAGCTTCAACGGCGATGGCGACGGCGGGGTGCCAGCCCAAGGGGGCTTCGCTCCTAAAAATTGAACGCGAACTGCTTGAGGCGTGCCATATTAAAAGGAATGGGTACGTTTGTATTAGCGAACCTTCTGCCCTGTGCATATCACAGAAAAAGAATTGAGGTTTCTTTCAGGGTGTGCCTGATTATAGGGCGGATAAGATTCAGGTTATGGCGTATGCGCGTGCGCGGGAGGAGGTGTATAAATATTTGCGGATGCGGCAATAAATTGGTTGTAAGTCCGGCAACGGCGTGTGCTTGATTGTGCCTTCTTCTTTCGCCCTTGTCTTGAGTTTCTTTGTGTGTGTGTGTGTGTTTGTGTGCGTGCAAGGGGGGTGTATCCTGCCCCTGTACAACTACGCCAGGGGCAGGATACACCCCCCCTGTCTGGCAGTTGCTGAATACCCCCACACAAAATTTACCACGCATGGTAAAGCTCCAGTGGGTGCCGGCTCATTCAGGCAACCCCTGAACTGGGTGGTCCTACTCTCTTCTGAGGACCCGGCTTTGCAGCTTGCTGCGGTGACTCGGGCTGTCGATTTCATCACGGCGAGAGGCATGGCCGTGTGGACGTGGCGTTGGACCGCGCGGTGGTCCAGCGACGCGGGGGGGGTCCAAACACTCGCCAATAATTTTTTTCTGTCTGTCTGTCTGTGATTGAATTAACGTACGAATCATTGAATCAATCAATCCGAAGCTTTATTTTCCAACATAACAGCAGACTATTGTTTTCATTGCGGCTACTCTCACTGGAATAGTATAGAATGTTTCCAACCTATATACACGCCATGTAATGATTACTGTAAGTCGGTATGAAGGGTCCTCATCACAAATTGAATGTGGCGTCGCAGCTACCGGATGTACCGACGGCGACACTGCAAAATGTGCGTCGCTTCTATGTGAAGTGCGTTCCGAGAGCATTTCGTGTACTTGAATCCAAGATCCTTTAGCATCATCTCCATCGTCGTTGTGGACACGGTTGGAATATTTCTCAAAGAACCCTTGCACCACCCTTCGCAACATGCCCAACTTCTGCGTCCGATCAGTCACAAGAAAGCTTCGCTGGTAGGGCTCTTCCCACGTTGTCCATCTGCGTTTTCAGCAATGAGCGTTCGTCCCTCACACCGGTAAGTTTTGCCATCCTCTTGATAAGTGGATCCACATTTGCACTGGGCCTGCACCCGACGCGAAACCCTTCAAGAACATTTAACAGTAGCGTAGCCAGAAATGTTTTTCGGGGGGGGGGGGGGGGGGGGTTAAACCATACTTTATGTATGTTCGTGCGTGCGTTTGTATGTGTGCGTGCATATATGCGCAAGCAAAACTGAAAAATTTCGGGGGCACTCGGGACAATGTCAGAACCCCCGCCCCCTCCCAGTGTCGCTCCCTATCTGAAGGCCGACATGGCAGTTTTCACCTAAAATAGTGCTTTTGCTTTTAATTTATGTTTATCAATAGCAACCTTGTGACATGGATGCTGAAAATAAACCTGATGTTTATTCCAGATTGGTACATGCATGTCTATTCCAATTCGCCGAATTTGTTCTCTTTGCCTGCCTCCACCCCCCCCCCACCCCCAATTCCACTCCCACCTCGATACGTTGTGCGGTCCCCGCTATGTCGTTTCATGCTACTCGGCCCTCCGCCTCTAAAGGTTGCCGACCCTTGGCCTGTCCATTATGTTCTTATTCGGAAGGCAGTGACACACAGGTGTAGCGCGCAACGCTCCATGTTACTTTCTGTCATTCAACCTCGCTGAAAGTCGTTATTTCATTTACTGCTTGCCTCCATGAGACAGTTCGGCAAAAATGAAACTCACTAAAACTTAATAAAACTTTTTGTTGGGCTAGTTGGTACATGCTTACTGAAATACGCCCTTTCTGTTCTGCCTCTAATTTTCTTCCTCGAAGGTTTGCGTCTATTTGTATTTCAGTAAGCATGAAACTCACGCTGACCGAAACAAGCTATCGCAAGATCCACTTTGACGTTTCCACCTTCGTTCCGCTACACGGAGCTCGTCACTGTGAAGTAAACGTGTAGTGACCGCACATGTGTAGTAAACAGGTGTAGTATACGTATGTGCTGCTTAAAGGGTGAACGATTTTCGACTTACAGAATGGAACCGAACAACTTTCGGGAGCATGGGATAACTAACATCAACTATATGGGACAGGGAGACAGACCGTGTAGGATTACGTTTGTCGGGAGTTCGTTAAAGGGTATGGGACTGAGCTTGTAGCAACGGTTTCATGGCTGCGAAACAGCGCGAAAAACAAGGACACAGAAAGAAACGAACATGAGCAAGCGCTGTTCAGTTCTTCGGTGTTAAGAAAGACGGAGACAGGACCAAGTCTGGCTCCGCGAAGGCAGGACATGCAGCTAGATTTACAGCCGGAGAATGGGGGAGCGTACTGTCATTTTATTCAGAGGCAAGGACAGTTGCTGCCATGTGGAGAGGGGTTGTCTCCGGTCTTAGTATCATAGCTTCGCTACCAAAAGAGGGGAAAGTATAACAACTCCAAGGTGAGGGGGAGTGGTTTTAAGGAACGACAGGCAGTAACGGCGTTCTGCCGTAACTGAATGGGAAGTTGGCCAAAAAAAATTATATCTGACGAAAAAAGGCTAGTTATCAAAAATTGGCTGTAGCTTGACTCAGTTATGCATGGGCGTGTCAGTTATGCTGAGGTACTGTCAGTCTTATCAGACAGATTTAGTTGAGCGTCCACAACAGCTTTCCGGACGCAGCCTGCCATAAGAAATGGCTGGCAGACTGCGTTCGCTGAGATGCTGCGACGCCCAACTAAATCTGTCTGTTGGTTTAGCTTGGTTTTCTGTACGGTTACGCTTCTCGAGGCGTGCGCCTCGTTCTTCCTCCGTCTCCTCGGCTTGCTGCCTCCTGTTGGTTTCGTTCCGACGAAGAAGCCTGGCTTCTTTCAGTCTCTCCGACTCACTTTCAATATCTGCCGAGGATTCCCACCGAGCCACCCCCTTCTATGTTTACGATGCAATGCCGGCTCCTCCTCTGCTAAGCTTGAACAGCGCGACTGAACGTAGACAGAGTAGAACATGCACACACACACACAACGCTGACTTTCAACTGGAAACACAGTTGCGACGCGGTTTCACTGGCTCCTCTTTTGACGTCATGCCAGATGACGCGGCGAGTGGTGCGGCCCCCGGCCACACCGAAACCGCGAGAATACGGCCAGTGTAGCTCTCGCTACAAAACGACTCCCACTAATATGCAGCTGAGACCCACTAGAGCATTCTGGCAAAATTGCAGCATCGCACTACAAATAGTGTGGCTTCCCATGACAATTCAACGCCACCCATTGGAAACAGATGGGGCCCCATTGTAAACTATTAAAAACTTAGGGAAGCCACGTGGTTGGTAGTGCGACATTGTAACTTAACCAGAATGTTACAGTGGGTCTCTGCTGCATAAACGAGCATGCTATTCTTTCTAGGCATGTCTCCTTTTTTTTTGGAGCAAGTCGTGAAGCCAGAACCATGATTTACGTGACGTCATTAGTGCTCGTACTTCTCGACTGGCCCATATACGAGAAATATCAGTTGTGAATTGTCTCCTAGCCTGCTTCAAATGCAATAAACCACCATTTCGTCTTTGTCTCGCATTACTATGGTGAGCGATCTACCGACTTCTCTTGACACTGCGTGTTTCCGACAGCGCAAGCAGAGATAACAGCGTGTAGCAAACAAGTGCAAAATACTGATAGGCTCAGGGCTTAGTGCTAATTATGTACAAGCGCTTTATGAATAATTAACTGGCGAGGAAGACATACCATCTGTTGGAAGGGGAAGTGGAAGAACAAGAAACCACTCCCTTGTCTTTGGACTCGCGGTGGTTAAGGGGGCCTTTAAAAATGCAGAAATTTAGTGAAAGGCGGTCGAGCCTGCATTGAACCAATAATTAATTTATAAATAAGGCTTTGAGGCTATTTAGAAAATCACGGGCTTCATTACTGAGTGATTCAAACCTGTCAAATCGTTCACTTATGAAACATCGTTAGTTTCAATTGACGAGATCTAGAAGGCAAAGAGTATGTCTTTCTATTCACTACTTGTCACTACCCCATAGGCGGGTACTTGTTTCCTTCGATGCATTCTAGTAATCGCCCTCGCCGTCTTCGCACAGGTCTCTTCTATAGGGGGCCACAACAACGCCGCACGTATCGACAAAGTGGTCGATGCACACTTGCGGCACTGCGTCCTTGAAACGTCGCTGCACCCAGAGCATGCACTCTGCAAGAAAGCCACAGAAAGAGCTCTGAAGATGCAGTCGCGTTAAATACGCAGGACCACTGAATAAAACCAAACGCTGGCAAAATAGCCATTACCATTGATTTTGTGGAAAGCGGCGGTAAAAAATAACTTTGACAACGTTCCCGATGAACGTGTGAGAGGATCATACTTCCTAGAGCTGCCGTGATTTTCTCATATCTGTTTACCATGCGCCATTCTTCTAGTCGAATCACCTTCCTCGTAACAACAGTATCCCACGAGAGAGGTAAATGATTCAACATGGAGACGGCAATAGCCAGCAACACCGTAATTGCAGAAGCATTTACTGTTGGGTGAGTTGGTATATATCACTGCCAATTCGTTATGTCATAAGAAAAAAATAACACTATGGCGCGATCCACTATGGTGCCACAGGCGGCTGCCCTTATAAAAATGCTCATATAGATTTATTTAATGCAAATGAGTTCTGCGGAATCCCGCAAGGAGGCGGTAGGGTTAAGAAAGGGAAAATAAACAACCACCCGTTTGTAGCGCGAAGCCACAAGGAAATCGGTACGGATTTCTCTGAAAGAAAGCTTCTTAGTTGCCGAAAAATTCGTCCCGGTCCAGGGGTTCGATCCCGAGACCAACGCCTTACCGGGGCGGTCGCACTACCAATTGAGCTAACAAGGAAGCTAGCATTGCCATTTTTTTGGGCGTGTTGGTAAACAGAACTTGAAAACATATTCAGCGCTAGCAATACAAGGACATGAGAAAGACACCACGGTGCGCTAACTTCAACAATTTTATTGTTGAAGTTAGCGCACCGTCAGCACTAGCAATACAAGGACATGAGAGAGACACCACGGTGCGCTAACTTCAACAATTTTATTGTTGAAGTTAGCGCACCGTGGTGTCTCTCTCATGTCCTTGTATTGCTAGCGCTGAATATGTTTTCAAGGAAGCTAGCAATTGGCAGCGCGAGGGCGAATTCATCGATAACTCAAAGCACATGGACACAAGAACTTTTCTTTCTCAGAAATCCGCACGGGTTTCCTATGCAGGCGTAATTATGGTACGCCTGCATAGGATCTTTTTTCCAAAGCAGTTCTGAGACCTGGCGTGGCTCTGTGGTAAAATGCTTGATTGCCTCGCAGAACGCTTTGGTTCGATTCCTGCTGGGACCATAACATTTATTCCTTGCCTTCGTAGGGTCAACGCTGCCAATGTCGGTCTTTCCTAACGCTCTCGCATTTAAATTACCAACGTCTATTCTTGCTGTTCCTCGCTAGATATAAACTGTGAAATCCACATACCACGGCCCATGGTATACGGGTATGTGGCACACGTGTCTGGAGGAAAGGGTTTGACGTCGTACGCGACGGCATTTTCACATTATTCATGTCATGACTGGACAAGCAGAATCGTCAAACATTTTTACCCTCCCATACTAATTTTGGTCTATCCCAAGTTAAAAAAAAGCCAGCAATCCCACGCACTCTGGGAATCGATGTAATGCGAAGCAGCCAGGAAGGAGCAAATTATTTTTTGCATAATTTGCATGTCATGTATTGCATGTTAGGACCTGTCATTAATGTTCGTCATGCAGTCACGTCGCGCAATACCAATTTCGGTGTATATCAAGCTAGCGAACTAGACGCAAGCGCACCACGAGCGTGGAATGTAAATGGCATTGTAGATGACATGCATGCCAAGATTTTCATGTTGCCACCTGCCACTTATGTTCGTCATACAGTCATGTCGTTCAATACCAAATTTGGTGTATTTCAAGCTTACGAAAGGGCCGCGAGCACACCATGAGAGTGCCATCAAAGTCATGTCGCACATGACAAGTCATGATTTCCATATTACCACCTGTCATTTATGTTCGTCATACAGTCACGTCACTCCATCCTAAATTTGGTGTATAACAAGCTAACAGAAACGGCCGCGAGCGCGCCATGAGCGTGTCATGTAAATCATACTTTTCATGACATGTTAGTCATTATTTTTATGATATGACCAGCCATTTATGTTCGTCATACAGTCGTGTTATGCCAAAGCAAATTTGGTTAAAATCCCATTAGCGATACGGCCAGGAGAGGAAAAAGTCGTAGGCGGCCAGATAGATAGATAGATAGATAGATAGATAGATAGATAGATAGATAGATAGATAGATAGATAGATAGATAGATAGATAGATAGATAGATAGATAGATAGATAGACTCAAACTCGCCGATTTTCGCTAAGAAATGCTTCGTATTTAAAAGGTGATCACGAGAGCACCCAGGCGTAGGCGGCTAGATAGATGGATAAATGGAATCGTAGATAGAAACACTCAGATTGTTTCCATTACGCAAAGAAGGGCTTCGCATTTAAAAGTGCGGCATGGAGGGATACACAACAAGCGCAAAGAGACCGTCTCAAATTTGCACTTTACATGGGTGTGACTGGCATGAAATATTGTCAAGCTTATTTCTGAACTAAGTTTGAAGCTTTCATAATACAATGTTAGCACCATACAAATTATTCTTTTCTCGTGCTATTATCTTGATCGCTACACTACAAGGGCCGAGCCGCCTTCTTTTCACATGTCCGGTGGTCGTTTGCAACATGCGTTCACTCCTAATGGTCCCGCCACGGGTTACCACCACCGGTCACGACTAGCTAGACCGGCGAGATTTTGAACAATAGGGCCACCCCCACCCCCCACATCTCCACCACACAGGTCGAGAGCCTGAGGGGAATAGGGCATGACCCTTGAAAGACGCGTTCGGCGATCTGTAATCTCTCTGCGTACAACTCCTATTACGACGCGTCCGACCCGCATTTCTCATGAATAAATAATAATAATAATAATAATAATAATAATAATAATAATAATAATAATAATAAGAAGAAGAACAAGAAGAAGAAGAAGAAGAAGAATAAAGGCGCGGCCTGTCAACCACAGAATATGCATTGCGATAACGATAATTTTTGCTAATCTCTGAAGGCATAATTCTTCGCAATAGTAAAGCAAATGCACGTGCGACACACAGTCAGTACCTGAAAGCATCTCCTTGCATATAATTTCATGTAATACATTGCTGCTTCACGGAGTGCTGTAACTGTCTGCATGATGCAGGGCCCATATTGACGAATCCATCTTGCAGAAAAGTAAACGTAAGAAAACTGCAGAATACACGCACACGCGCGCATACAAACACACATGAACACGCAAGCACGCAAACACACACACACGCACGCACGCACACACACACACGTTTTGTGCGTTCGGCACCTGGAGTTGACGTTGTGTTAACATCCCTCATCAGCTATCCGTCATTGAGAGTACTCAATGACGGGTGTCAATGACGTATGTCAATTAAAGATGTAAACAGTGAGAGTCCATTCACTTTGCCCAACCTCATGTCAATTAAATTTTCAGTGAGTGCACTCATCAGAAGATGCTGTTTAATTGACCATCTATTCAGTCAAAAGAGGGCTCGGTACGTGGTCAATTGAAACGCAAAGTGCATGCTTGTTAAACGGACACTAAAGGTAAATATTACGACGTTGATTGATGAAATAGCGGTCCAGAAACCTCGTAGTGCTACTTCTGTGCCAAGGAAGTGCTTATTTGGAAATAAAATCATGGTTTAGTGGTCCGCATCGCGTTAGCGCATTTCAAATCACCCGCCTGAAGCGGTCTTTCTGATGTCACTGGTTCCGCGCCCAACGTTGCCCCATAGTAACGCCAGGCGGTTCTTTTTTCTATGAATCAAACAGAAACAGACAAGCAGCATTTTATTACGTTTTGTAATGCACGGAAGGTTCCTTTTTTTTTTACTGCAGCTGATTTGATTACAAGTGATTAATTGTAGGCGGACGCTCTGACGTCATTGGGATCATTTCCTAGATGTCCTACTCGTAGCGCATGTGGTGTCATGCATATACCTTAATATCTCGATCAGTAGAGCACTGCTGTTAATAATATTGTTACCGTGTACGTGATTTGGGTATGTGCATCTGTGTAGCGGAGAACAGGGAAGTTAGTGAAGAAGAGGATGTTCAGCTAGTTAAAAAAGGTCGTCAGTGCGCATTCATTCAACACCCTTCTTCGAGTCTAACGTTACGTCGCGCCTGAATAAACCCTTTCGTAGACGTAACAGAGTGGTGGAGGTGCTGGGTACAGCACGTCAACGTACCACGGAGCCGCAACTGCTTGAACTTCGCCGGAGCCGTCGTCTTGCCGGTCTGTCACCGACAACAATCTTCATGCCCCAGGGCGAAGGTCAAGACTCAAGCACTTCAGCCACGCAAACGTCAACGCCGGCTACACCTAGGAATCACTACATCGAACCCCGCCCGTTCGCGGGAAGAGCAGGAGAAGATGTTGACGCGTGGCTAACGCACTACAAAAGGGTGAGCCGGTACAACCGCTGGAACTCTACCGAACAACTGGAATATGTCGCGCTATTTCTGACGGAAACCGCCCTGATGTGGTACGAAAACCACGAAGAGTCCTTAACAACGTGGGATCTTTTTGATGAACTGAAGAAATGTTTTGGTGACACTTACTCGAAAAAGAAAAGCGCAGAGCGGACACTGGCTCAAAGAGCTCAGACTCCGGGAGAGACGTGCACCACCTACATAGAGGAAGTTCTGAAGCTTTGTAAGATCCTAAACCCGCAGATGTCTGAAGAAGACAGGGTCGGACACCTGCTGAAGGTTATAGCAGAAGACGTGTACAATTTTCTGATAGGTAGGGAAGACCTCTCTTCCGTCTCCAACGTCCAACGTCACTGCCGTACGTTTGAGAAGTTGAAGACTCGTCGTATTGCCCCGAAGTTTGGTAGGCTGGCAAATGTGACAACGGTCCCCAGCGTCGACGTGAGCCCGCCCACCGACCTTGCCGCTACTATCCGGGCAATAGTGCGCGAAGAGCTACAACGACGAGACGTAGCGGTCGACGACACCGTCTACCATCCGCCTACCTGTCTACCCTACTACTCGGCGCCACTAGCTCCTTTGCCGCCGTCGGTATGCGTCACGGACGTCAGCGAAACTAGAACTTCGTGGCCACATCGGGACTCATTCGCGTATGACCAGCGGTATGGTCAACGCCTTCGTCCCGGCCCCGGCACGCAGAGGCGGGCAGCTACCGTTCAGCAAGCTGGCCCACCGCGTTCGGTTAGACGACCCTTCACAGCTGAGCGCTCTCAGCAGTGGTTCCGCGAGCGTCCCCTACCAGTCTGCTACAACTGTGGCGTCGAAGGCCACATTGCCAGGTATTGCAACCACCGGCAGCCGCCGAGGTACGACCGATCACCGACATCTAACCGGTCTGGCGCTGCACGTGCACACACATTCCCGGGAAACGCGTCTTACGAGACCCCAGGTCCGCTACGAAACCGTTCTCCAGCCTCTGACCGCAGTGTGACACCACCGCCTGCCCCCCGCTTCAGCCGGTCGCCGTCTCCCTCGGCCCCGCTACCCCTCGCCTCCTCCGGAAAACTAGTCGGCGCAGCCGTTGGAGGTGAGGTCGCTGGACAGTCTTCGATTTCAACAGAAATACCTCCTTTAATTTGTATTTTCAACCCCGCAGGGGCGTCTGCGAAAGCAGGCGTTTGGTGTGTGGCGACACCACGGACCCGAGCTAACGGGGGGGGGGGGGTTTCGACTCCCTCCCACGCCTAGCCGTGCGTGGCTGAGCCGTGTCCGGGGGAAAAGGGGATCCTGGGGGTTGAGCCAATGCCGGGTGATTGGACCTTTAAGGCCCCCCGGCAGAGGGGCAACACACCCCTTTGGCCCCAGCTTCACGTAGACGGCACCCCTGGGCTGACCCACCCAGGGGGAAATCGGCAGTCGCCTTTTCCTGTCTCCTTCTCTCCCTACATCTTCGTCTTTCTCTCTCTTTTATTCTTTCCTGTCTTCTCCTCTCTTCCATTTACTTCTAGTTTTCCTGGCGGCGAGGGTTAACCTTGTGTGTCATATCCAGTCTTGGGTATGAATATTGGGTTATAGCAGCGGTGTATAGCTGGCGTCTGCAGGTTCTGAAACCTGTAGCGCCCCCCATGTTGGGCTCGGTGGTGGGTGGCTACCACCGTTGCCGGAATTTCGAAACAATCCTATGGCAGACGCTTTTCCCCATCTTCCCAGATCGGCCTGTAAAAAGAGGTCGCACCGAAGTACCTTTTCAATTTAATCTCCGTACCGACTTTGACAACTTTCCTCGTTTCCATGTCCTGCACAGCGAAGGAACCTCAAGCTTGCCTAAATTGTCCCCATTCTTGGTGGCGAAAACTCTCGGAGAAACTATTGGTAAAGACTACAAAGCATCCAAAATGAGCAGCGGAGATCTCCTGATCGAACTGAAAAAGAAAGAACAAATAGAAAAGCTATATGATCTAGTCAGCATCGGCAACACTGATGTCACAATCACTGCCCATCGTTCGCTGAACACCTGCAGGGGCGTTATCTCAGAAGAAGACTTCATGAACTTGAGTGACGAGGAGCTCCTTGAGGGTTTCCAAGACCAAAATGTCATAAAGGTACAAAGAATAACAATCAGACGAAACAACGAACAACTCCCAACTAAACACATCATCCCTAACTTTCGGAACAAGCACTCTCCCCAGCTCTCTAGACGCAGGATATCTCAAGATCAACGTGAGACCATACATACCGAACCCGAGGCGCTGCTTCAAATGCCAAAGGTTCGGTCATGCATCACAATCATGTAGAGGCAAAGAGGCATGCGCCAAGTGCAGCGCCAATGACCACTCGGCTGACACGTGTGAGGAATCCCCCCTGCTGCGTGAACTGCAAAGGCGACCATCCGGCCTACTCTAGAACATGTCCT
>JALIZH010032601.1:0-18825 GCA_030522465.1 Rhipicephalus appendiculatus
TGCGCCAGGTTGTTTGGCGGACTCTTTGATAAGTGCCGCTTCACGCATGGTTGAGGAAGAGAACAAAAGCTGCTTGGTGCTAGCGGAACGGCTTCCACGATAGCTGAATGCAGACACCATGCGTAACGTGAAACAACAGTGCACAGTCCTTAGCCACGCTTTGGAGGAAACATTTGTAGCCAACATGGTTTAACTTTTAGCCCCGAATGAATTCATTCACCAAACTTGCAAGAGAAAAGAAAAATTACACCATCTCCCGCTAAAGGGAACCATGTGTAGATGTGAAGCAGCGGGCGCTAACGCTTACACTGGCGGCGGCGTTGACGCTGGCGCTCATCGCAGCGTTGCGCAGGAGAGAAAACTGGGGAGGCGCAAAGCAGGCAGTGATGGAGCAGTGTTTCCTACTGGAACATGCCAATCGCTGCTAATGGGCAATGAGAGACAGAAGACTCCGACTGGACACAGAGACCCGCACTCCGCTTTTAGTTAACGCGCACGCTGCGAATTTTTATTGTTCAACAACGCACAGGAGAAATCTTCCACCGGCACCACCTTGGAGGTCAAGATCCATTGCCATATATACGGGATGGCCAGTGAACGGTTGTGCAGCGCGAGCATTCGGTTTTTTCCACCAAGAAACTCGCTAGCAGACGCTGCCTGCGTCGGCGTCGCGAGGCGAGAGAGGGGGAAGCGGAGGAGAGGAGAGAGAGGGGGTGACACGCATGCGCAGTGGGAGTGTGAACGCCGTGGGCAGGGATGCGTAGAGGAGAGAGGGGGGGGAGCGTAGGAGAGGAGAGAGAGGGGGGGACGCGCATGCGCAGGGGGGAGTTAGACGCCGCGGGCAGGGATGGAGAGAGGGGGGGGAGTGTAAGAGGGGAGAGAGGGAAGGGAGGCGCATGCGCAGTGAGGGTGTGGTTGCCGTGGGGAGGGATGCCTAGAGGAGAGAGAGAGGGGGGAGAGGAGGTTTTTTATTTTTATTTTTTCTTTAACTGTTTGCGCATGCGCAGTAAGGGTGGGCACGCGGCACACCACCACCACCACCACCACCACCACCACCACCACCACCGGATTAAGCTTCGCCATAAGATGCTTCACATCTAATATCTCAGATTTCTGCGGTAGACTCAATAACGCGGGAAGCGAATGTGAATGACCACCTGTGTATGTCGGAGAGGAAGGTTGGCAAGTTAATTAGAGCTTCAGAAGAGTTCGGCATCGTGAAAGTGTCCGACAAATCAACGGACTTTTTAATACGCAGTTGCTTACATAGACAAGCCCAAAAACAATGTACGATCACTTGTAGGGCTCTTCGAACCACGGAAGGCTGAAAGGGAGGCCTATAGAGACAATGTGGTCCCTTTTCGCAGCTTCTCTCTTTCTCCCTCTTTGCTAGTCTGAGCGTGGTACAGCTCAAGTGTAGTTGCAAACGCAAGACATGTTACGATGGTTGGTGCCCGGACTTGATGCATTCAGGCAAGCTTTCACAGTCTTCCTGAGCGAGACCTTTGCCTGATTCCGAAAAGCCTGTTGTAGGAGAATCATAGAGAAGTCAGCCTACCTGCGATCGCTATGATCAGGCAAATCTAGCTCGAGATTTTAGTGCATGGTACTGCAGAATATGTAAAATGATTGTGTTTATATTGTCATTGAAGTGTTAAAAGTGGGTATTCGGGATATGATCAATAATACCGGCTAACGAGATGACGACATTAGACAAAAATGGATACATAGCTGGACTCTTCAGGCATATTTTTTTCTCGTAAGACGATGTTTCATCATCGCATTCTATGTGGACAACTGTGTCGACAAGGTATACATGCCTGGCACATTGCAACTGCAGCATGTGATTAACTGTGACATGTATTATTCGTTCTTTGACAACGCAGACTCGGATAATCACAAACATCCTTCAGGAACAATGAGGTTTTCCATCGGTCGAGCTTCCAACAGAAATCTACATGCAGAACCACTTGAGCATCGCACGGGTCTCTTTTCCTCTCGTGTTGTACGGCCATACGTGATTTAATGATCACTGTCACGTTTCCTCCTTAACTCGACGGAGCAATGCGGAATTCGTCTGTTTCTGGCAAGTATCATCATGACAACGACTAAAGAAGTTGTAGATTATTCTGTAGAGCACTTTCGCTCAGAGAAGCTCAGGATAGCTTAGCTCTGACACAATAATAGCGTATGGTCGAATCCAATCAGTGCTTGCTGTACGGAAAGCTACGTTATTTCTGGCCACGGGGCATTGTACGCGGAGTGTCGACTTATGTATAAATATAAAACACCGTTGACTGGACCTGTCTACCATCATTGTAGGGCGGGGAGTTTAGTGCAATAGGAGAAGCAAATCCTTATAAAGCAGGTGAACAGCTTATATAAGCATTATTACCAATGTCATAGATTAGAGCCCGCTCATATAATGAGCGTGTTGTAAGTGAATGTCCTGAATGTCCTGTTGCAGTAAACTAGCCCAGTTGAAAGCACGACTTCAGATTCCAAACATCTACGAGTTGTATATGTATGAATCAAACCTGCCATTATCCAACAATTGTACTCTTAAACGAATATATAGGGAAGAACCATGTTATTGATCTAGCACAGTAATCCTGTTTTTTGTATATATTGCTTATTACACAGTTCTTACACAAAGGTGCAAATCCGAATACTTTGCGCATACTTCACACGAGCGCATGGTGCACACATGGTGCACACTTCACTGGTAAATAAACGAAAGCCCACTCACTGCTGAAGGAAACCGAAAGACATTTTGTGACATGGGTGTATTAGTGCCTTAAACATCTTGTGAAGGTTCACGGACTCTCAATCGACAACGTCGCGCGACGATATCACTGACAACTAGGCCGGCTGATACCAGGTATTCTTGCTTCACCTGTCTTCTCATGCGAAAACTAATGTCCACAACCTATACTCTTTTTTTTAGGGGCGAAGCTCCTTAGGGAGTGGGTCTGTCCCTCCTCTGTAGTCGTAGTAGTAGTAGTAGTAGGTAGGTAGGTAGGTAGACAGCCACGTATAGTGGAATCTACCCACTACACGTGATAACGATGAACTATAAGCGCGTTCCAGTATAGTGGAATGTACCCACTACACGTGATAATGATGACGATGATGCCTGATTACCATGAAGAATAAGCGCGTTCCAGTATAGTGGAATGTATCCCACTACACGTGATAACCATGACGATGACGCTGATGACCATGAAGTATAAGCGCGTTCCAGACCACACATTCTCTTTCTGCCATGGATGAAAACGATCGAGCTTCGCCCACTCATCATCATTCACTTCGTGAATATGGCGTGATTTTTTTTTGTCACCGACAATATTCTGCCAACCTTTTTAAGATACGTTAGATGCATGCCAGTAATAATGCGCTAGAACAGTGACGTTGATATAGATGTAATGTGGTGGTCAGAAGAATACCAGCTAAATCACTCGACTTAGCTGTTCAGGTTTGCCATTACAAAATTTCCAAGTAAGCTTATAAAGCAGGCCGTACTGGAGAACTGAGGATTATTGTCAACCATCTGAGATTCACCCACTTAATTAAGCTACGGCTTAATGAAGTTAATGCACAGTGATCTCATTGAAATACTGCTGCGGATCCATTCCATCAAGCCCGAATTCTCATACTCAGCATTGCAGAGCTTTACAACCAGTTAAGCACTAGTTTTTTAATGATTGAAAATATCCGTAATACCAAAAGCTTTAAAATCAAAGTTCATCATTTTCAGCTTTCAAAGCAATCATTCATCTTAGAGCTATTTCATCCGCTTACAAGAAAGTTTTTTTTAGAATAAAACGAATAACTGCTGCTATTCAATGATATTCTTTTTTTGTTTCAATACCAGTTTATATTGTAACAATATGTTCATCTTTCAGCGATGGTATTAATAGGTCTACCCCTCGGAATTCATGAATGTTTTGACAGCTCCACATCTTTTATACGGCGTTGTGTAAATAAACATTGGAAAAATGAGTTTCGAGCATTTCACTTGGAAAGTTTTTTTTCAGTGCGTTTCAACTAAAATTTTCTAAACGCTAAATTGCAGATTTTTGGCGCCCCTCAGACGATACTCGCCGGCAGCGCACACCAAAGAAACCATTGAAAATTTTATTCATATATTTTATGCAATCCATATTTATGTTTCTTTCTCGCTATTTTCCGGCGCTCTTTACTGGAAACACAAATATTAAACCTGCATTAAGAATCAAGGTTTAAACAGAAGACGGAAAACACATACTGGCTTCTATTTCACATTCCCATTTTTTTTAGCCTCGAGACAAAAGAATTGATTTTTAATATAGACAAAGTCCGGCATTCTTTATATATAACTTATTTTCACAATTAAAATACAACTGCGCATTGAAAGCTGAGAGTTATTCATTGAATTTTTATGCCATACAGCTTATTGGCCAGGTTTCATATGCTGCTGCGCCTCTTGACCACTTAGTGTGCTACGCTACTCTGTCATTATTGTTGCTGTTTTTGTGGAGACAGCAATTAGCTGGGGTAAGGAGATCTATAGGACCACCTTCGTCTCGTCTAAGTTTCATCCCTCGGGCGGTTTATGTCTGGGCCGCTGCCGGTTACAGGGCACGTACAAGCCTCACCTTTAATTGCGCGTAATATATTTACTAATAGCTGCCCAGCTTGATTGGAGGGCAACCATGGTCAGCCTAGAGACTCCTTCGCAATGATTTTTTTTTCTGCCGGTGCCGCGTCATGAATACCAAACCAAAATAAAAATAAAGAAAGGAACAGAAAACGTTGCGCCGGTCTGCCTCCTTAAGCAGACAGGCTTGATTTGAGAGAACCGTGTGCCTGGGGCTTTCTCACCTCAGTAAAATAACTCGAAACGCTAACTCAGATCCCGAGCCAAATCTTGTCTTGTTTTTGATGCTTAAACGCACTTCGTATTATTAAATGTGCTTGGTCTGTCGTGCAGCAGGTAGCTCTTTCTAGCCGTTTCCTACACTTGTGCTGGCTTCCTATGTACGTGCCTAACCAAGTCATCGCGAAAGACGGTATGTGCTAAGTCAACGACCGTCACGAAGTTTCGCTGAAGCGCTGCATATATAGAAAGGTGCTCGCAATTCCAAAATGGGAATCTATGATGGGATGACGGAAGGAATCTTGCGATGTGTTTACAAAATAACCAGTTCGGTTTAAAAGAGGAACTCTACATGAGACACCAGGCCATGGGACACTGAATAAGTGCTTTACCACTCGCGCACTGCAAAAAATTTCAGAAGGGACAAACACGGCCCGCTCCAAAGTGATACCTATTAATTTTTTCCGGAAGCGCCTAACCATGCCAATGACACTCTGCACACAAATCTTGCGCGAATCAGTACTTTGCTTTAAGCAGGACCCTTTAATATTTACTTATTTATTTACGTATTGGTGTAGACCGATTAAGGATCGGCTCATTCAGGATTCAGTGGATCCGTTCATTTTAAGACATCAATTACTGTATCCATTCCCGTTTTTGTGAGGGAAAACAACCTCCTTGCTAGTCTTTCATCTTACTTGACGTTCACTCATCTTTTCTTCAACAGCTAGTAATACAATACCGTATTGCAAATCTCTGAGCAGGCGTCTGAGTTACGCACTTAGCAATCTCTAAGTGATGAACTTGGCGCCAAGAGGTAGCCAGTGACTTCTTGTGTAACTGGTATATATTCAACATGCAAGTTTTGATGAGAGTGGTGGCTACGACGAGGTCGTTTACTCAATTGCTTTCAACTTCAGCATACTATACCATATGTCCGCGTTTTTTAACAGGTGAGCTGAAACACTGTGCCTATTTCTGCGGACACTGCTACTTTTTATAAACACGTGATTTTCGATTATGGAAATCACACATCTGATTTTGTACTGTTGTTTTGGAAAATTTTCATTCTGCTCAAACATTCTTGTGAGCACAGCAATTGCTTGGATATTGCCTCATTTTCATATGAAAAACATTGCAAGCCTTGTGTTTCGCGCTTATTTTTAAGGAAAAAAAATTCCCAGTTTGCCACTGAGTCGCCCAAGGCTGGGGAGCAGCGCTGGTCGGCACTCGGGTAGTCCCTGGCTTGACTAGGCGTACTCTGATCTTCACGCTCCGAGCTCAATTCCAAATCTTTTTCTTAAATAAAAGAACATTCAGGCTGAATTCTCTCCTGGTAACCTCAATAGGCTGAATAAGAAACAAAGGATACACCTTTTTATGTATTATTCAAGTGGCCAGACATGTATTCCGGATGTCCAACTTTGCGCAGATAGAAGCAGAATGCGTCACACTAACACCACGACACATCACTCCGTTGATTTCGCCTTTCACACAACACTCAGGGTCAGCATATTGCCCTAAATTTCCATATGCACATTTCGCGCGTATTTCCTTGAGTGTTTCTTCACAGTAGCTGACACTAGGCTGCTGCCTTGGTAATCCGATTTTTCCTTGAGGTATCCAATCAAGAACGGTGACGCACGTTTTCACAGAGACGGCCCATCGTTGACGCTGCTTGCGGCGTTCAACTGCCCTCGTGGGCCGCCGAAGACTATCTGGGGGGAGTCATGGCTGAGGCGACGCGATGCCGCGTCCGCTTGTCCATCCCCCAGTCGGCTTCGAGAGGGAACGACGAACTGCTGCAAGGGGGAAAAAGTCCCCATGGCGGACGTAGACTCGGTGCAAGTAGAAACTTCCCCAGGTACTCGCTCAAGTTTCCCTGGACTTCGGTAGTTCTCTCCAGCCCTGCAGTAGAATCGAGGCGCTCAGGTATCTAGGGGACAACCGGTTCCCGCATCAACGACTCTGTATTCCTCACACAGCAGGAGAAATATTTCGTATGTGGAGATTATATTTTCGCACGCGGTTTTTGGAATTCAGATAAAAGGTTTATCGCTGATGTTCTTGTGAAAGGCAGAAAAACTGCTAGCAGATTTGTTTTAATTCCTTGCATGAAATGTAAAAAAAAAAGACATGGTTGATCCCTTCCGTCACAGGAATCGGTGAAACACGAAAGTAAAACGTGCCCTCACCGTGGTAATTGAATGTTTGCTGTTTATTGATATAGGAGAGCTTGCACAATGTACTCGTATATTGGTGTTTGGCAGCTATAGCACCATTTCACGTGTATGCACCGTGGTTGACGCTAGGGGTGCATCTCCATCGCGACGACTAACTTCCATGATCCAATGATTAAACAATTCATCATGGTAGCTGTAGATGCTAAAGGCGAGAGCGTAATCGGAGAAAAGAGGCGTGATAGCCAGAAGAGCATCGCATATTGGACGCAGAATTTGGGCTAAGGTGGCCATCCCGCGGAATGTTAATGTGTGATTGAACACCGCAGTCGCGCTAGAGGGAAACGCCAAGCGCGTCGTGTCTCCCTGTAGCCCGGCCGCGATTTTTCTCGGAGTGAGCGTAAGCGAGGAACGCGGTATTTAAGCCAGGGTAGGCAGGCGCGCGTCGCAAAGCTATTTTTGGTTTAGGTGGATGCTATGAGCGAGGCCGACGCTTGGGCTACTGGCGCCACCTTGCGGTATGTTAAAGCGTTGACTAAATCGTACTTCTATTGAAAACGTGCCGAATGGGACGGACGCGTAGCAACACGCGTTGCAGGTGCTAATCGCGGAGGGCGCAGTAATGATGAATTACTTTAGCGCTCCAAGAAGGCGACACTACCCCGCTGATGAAGGGCACTGTGAGTGGAAAGTGTGAGATATAAAAGGCGCGATTGTAAAGACGCTAGAGTCAGTGGCCGTCGCGCAGTGGACATTGTTCTCGGCATCTGTTGCCGCCGACCAAGAGGTCATTGGTTCGATGCCTGTTGAGCCAACTTATTTTCTTTCACATCCGATCGTGTACATTTTTGACGTCATTTCCATGACGGAAATACGTCACTGAAGTCTTGGTGGACCCGGCATAAAGCACTTTCGTGAGAAAAAATAACGCGGCTTTCCCTAGAGGCGCAATGCTAAAGAGACAGCGGAGCTGATGGGCACCTTGGGTAGTCCTGGCTGTTGCTGTTTTAACACGAAAGTGTTTTATGCCGGGGTCCACCAAGATTTGAGTGACGTATTTCCGTCACGGAAATGACGTCGAAAAAATACGCATGATCAAAAGACAAAGAAAAAAAAGTTCCGTCAACGGGAGTCGAACCTACGACCTCTTGGTCGGCGACGAGAGATGCCGGGCACGCTATCCACTGCGCCACGGTCACATACTCTGTGGGCTTTAAAAAAAAGCCTTTTATATCTACCACTATCCTGTCACAGTGCTTTTGGTAAAGTGAAGTAATGCATTATGACAGTGAAATGCACGATTAATTCTTTCAAAGCGTCGTTTCTACGCGTTCGTCCCATTCGGCGCGTTTCGAATAAGAAAAGTACAATTTTATCGACGCATTAACACACTGCCAGGTGGCGACCTTACCCCCAGCGTCTTCCTCGCTCATAGCAGCCGTCCATACCAAAAATAGCTCTACGACGCGCGAGTGCTTGGCGTGGCTGTACCTCCGCGTTCCTCTCTGGCCCCGCGAAAAATTGCAGCCGGCCAACGGGGAAGACACGACGCGCGTTGCGTTTCCCTCTGGTCTGGCAGCGTTGTTCAATATAACTCTAACATGCTGCGAGTAGGCGACCTTAGCCCAAGTTTGGCGTCCAATCAGTGGCGCTGTCACACCGCTTTATCTAATTCCGCTCTAACCGTACAGCTACCCCAAGCATCTATGACCACAAGGGCCTGTTTAGTCATTGATCATGGACATTAGTCGTCCGGATACAGATGTACCACCAAGCGTCAACGTGGATGCATCCACGTTAAACGGTGCCCTAACTTCAAACATTAATGGACGTTGTGCAAGCTATCTTATATCAATGTACAGTAAACATTCAACTACATCTGTAAGGAAACGTTTCACTTTCGTGTTATACCGATTCCTATGACGGAGGGATCAAGCATGTTTTTGCTTTGTTTACGCGTTGTTCGTTTTCTGTTTTCCTTTAGTTGTTTAACTTTACTTGCATTTGTACACTTTTTTGTCTACGAGCTTTTTGGCCTTTGTATATTTTCTATTTGCATTCTGTCTCACTCTGTATTTCTTTCTTGTTTCTCAGTCTTTCTACCTTTCTTTCTCTGTGTTCCTGTTGTCTCGCTCTCCTACGGTATTTCTCCCTTTCTTTTCGCTCTATCTCTTTCACACTTTCTATATTTCTCTATCCTTCTTTTATTCTCGCCCTTTATGTACTTGTTTCTCTTTCTGCCTTTCGTACTCTCTATTTCTTCCTTTCTATGTTATGCCCATCTCTACTCTTTAACCTCTTCTTATACCTCCTCCTCACGTTCACATCAGTCCTCCTCACCTTCACTTTCCTTTCGCAAATTCTTGCTCTACAATACTATGCAAGACTATGCAGTGCTCTGCTTGCGTGCCTGGATAGTCGGATTGATCACACGCGTGCCTTCGGATCATGGGTACGTGGGTTCTAATCTCGCCTCGCGTAATTTTTTCCTACAATTTTTTCTTTTTAAGGCGAAAGCATTTAATGTCTCATGCTCACGTCCGTCCGGTGCCCGTCCGTCCGGTGTCCGTCCGTCCGGTGTCCGTCCGTCCGGCGTCCGTCCGTCCGTCCTTCCGGTGTCCGTCCGGCGTCCGTCCGTCCGTCCGTCCACACCCCCCACTGTGCATGCGTCAACCCATTAAAAAAAATAAAAATAAAAAACCTCCTCTCCACCTCTCTCTCATGTAGGCATCCCTCACCGCGGAGGCCACACCCTCACTGCGCATGCGCGTCCCCTCCCTCTCTCCCTCTTTCTCCCATCCTACTCTCCCCCTCTCTCCTCTAGGCATCCCTGCCCGCGGCGTCCACACCCCCCACTGCGCATGCGCGTCTTCCCATCTCCTACATGGTTCCCTTTAGCGGGAGATGGTGTAATCTTTAAGGCGAAAGCCTTTAATGTCTCATGCTCACGTCCGTCCGGTGTCCGTCCGACCCCCGTCCGGCGTCCGTCCGTCCGTCTGTCCGTCTGTCTGTCTGTCTGTTCGTCCGTCCGTCCGTCCATTCATCCGTCCATGTCCGTCCGTCCGTCCGTCCGTCCATCCGAGCTCTGGCACGGAGCTAGGTGGCCGCCGGGATGCGCAGACGGACGCCGGTCGCGTCGAACTCTATAGCGCTCGCGCTTTGCTTGCGTAGCGTCGCTGTGCCCAGAGTTTGCAATCATTCTGACTGACGCCGTCTCAATGGACCCAGGCGTTCACGGAATACACTTTCGAATTTACAAAGGGTGCGTCAATTTAAGATCTGGAACGCGGATGGCGTTTGCACGATGCGCAAAGCGCGAGAATATACTAACGCATGCGAACGGAGGAAGACGAGTCTCGCGTCCCGCTGCGATTCGCGATAAAAAATTAAAAAGAAAACACGCACATATTCGGTTTATGTGTTATCCCACTGAGAGTGTAAAAGCAAAAAGACATGGCATAATCAGTGGAATGGCCACAGGCTTTCGCCGAACACACTTTGGAATGTACAAAGTGTCCTTCAATTTTTGTTCTATTTTTATTCCTCTTTTTTCATCTATTTTTCGTTTCCTTTCTCTGATGGTCCCCAAGTGGGCCTAGCGAGGTGACATTGAGTTTACTGGCGTCTATTGTCCACCTAATAATGTTGTTTCACTCCCTCACTCACTCACTGACTCAGACTCTGTCGCTCTCTCTCTACTCATTGTTTCACCCATCAGGGTTACTGAATCCCACACCGGAGAAATCTGCATTCGTGTTCTGGGGGCGAAGTAGAAGATGAAGACGACGATGATCAAGAAGAGGATGAAGAGAGCACGTGTCGGTTAAGGATGATGGTCGTTTTCTGTTCGCAACTCATGGACTAACGGCCACCTTTAACAGCTTCACTCTTACAAAATATTCATTAAGAAAAACGTTGGGGACATCAGAACGAACTAAAATATTGTAGAATTACTGCACTTTCTCATCATATAATAAAAAATACGCTCACGTCATTATTACAACAATATGGTGTGTTAGTGTTGGATGTATAGCCTCCTACATACTTCAACAAAATAGGCCTTCATCACAGCTAGTTATAATTTTATTTCGAGCCGGGATTGGCCCAGACTGCCTCAAAACTGTTATCTTTGTGCCCCTTCTGGTTAAAGCCATCCACATCACTTCCTTTTCAGAGCGTTTAATGCAGGAACGTCACCTGATGGCTTGGCATGGAATGGAATGCAAACAAGACGATGAAAATGTAGGTCCTCTAATGAGCGGCGGCAATGGAACACCGTGTTCGCTTGATCCCTCCAGCTACACGATAAAACGACAATTTCAAAACGTTGAAGCACATTTGAATGAATTGGAGGAATAAATTTGAGGGACTGCCAATGATGATAAAAATAATGTCTCAGCTTTTTGTACCATCCCTGCATAAGGCTACTGGTCAGAAAAATAATGCGTTTGTTCTTCACATTTCAGTTTGCCTAATTTATTTACTTGTGACCTCCATTACTGCTATAAAAATGTAGAAAGCTCCACATAAATTGTGTAGTCCGAGATTGTGAGATTCACTGGTTATTTTTAGTGTAATTTGTATAACTATCCATACGAGTAAAGGGGTATGTTTATGGGCCGCGAATGTCGCGGCACGCGGGGAATTTGTTCATAAACGCCTTTGGTATGCGAATTGACAATGTTAATATGTTCTTCTATGCACGTAAATAAATATTTGCTGTATAATTGGCTGCCGAAGTAGTTTTTTTTTGTCCGAACTACTATCTATTCTTCAAATCAAACAGACCATTTAAAAATTGGCCTGAAAAATATCGTAGTGCTTTCAAGGGTTTGAGCTGCACTTGTACGATGCAAGGAACCGGTTTAGGGAATGGCTCCCGCAATCATGAATGATGAGGCAGACATACAACTGTCAAAACTGCGTCTGCACCGCCCGGCCCTATTCAAAGCGGAGCACTCCGTCTTGTTGATTACACGCTATTCTACGAATGTTACAGACGAGAAAACCTTTATGTCATCTTCTTACCATGACAAATCACACCCTAGACGCTATGTTATTTTTGCAGAAAAAAAATATGAAGTGGTGGTGCTATTTTTATTTCTGTTTTTGGCACTGATCTGAAGGCGTGAGTAAGCCTAATGTGTATTTCGTAGGCTGAAAAAAGCAAACAACGGTTGTTTAATGTACGTAACGTGAACAGGAAAGTTGGCATAACGTTGTTATTGACCATGTTCTCCTGTATAACTTGTGCAAACACTTTTCCACATCTTGTACAGTTCAACAGTAGCCGGATGAATAATGAGGCTTTGTCGGGCTGGGTAGTGAGACATGTCTTGACTTCGGGAACTGCATCATATTTTAATAGGTACTCGACGTAGGCTCGAATGGTTTGAAGCAGAAGAACGTGTTGCTGGGCAAGTCGGTGCTTGCTATTTAAGGTCAAAACTTCAGCTTAAACTAAAAGGGACCATAAAGAATAGAAGAGACAAGCACTGGGACAGAGACAAGCAATTGAAGACAAGCGCCACAGCACTGGTCTCTTCTGTTCTTTGTGGTCCGTGTTGGTTTGCGCTGAAGTTTTCACCTTAAATGCTATGTACCAACTAGGGTGTGCAGAAGTTTTACTGGTGCTTGCTAACAGACATCTTTGTAGCGCTCAAGCACAATCCCAAAAAGAAGAAACACGAGCCGATGGGACAGGTGCTTGCGCCTGCCTTGTCGTCTGGTGCTTTTTTTTCTTTTTGTGGTGGTGCTTGAGCGCTACAAAACTGACTTGCGGAATTGTATAAAAAGGTGTCTTCTCGAGCAAATTGTTTTAATACAAATACCACAAAACTAATAAAATACAACTAGGTACTCAGTGTGACCGCTTGTGCAACACACACATCTATAAGTGCACACAATATATGTATTTTCACAGTTGAAAAGCCATTACAGATTCAATACTTTGGAAATTTGAACGATTTCTACAAAAACTCGCGCCAATCTGGGAGTCACGTTAGATTGGACCCTCAGATTCTACTTCATAACAGAGTTGCTGTTCACGCTTGTCAAATTGAAATGAAGGAACTAGGAAGCGTTATGGCTTGCGGTTTGCTCTATTCTTTCATTGTGTTGGATATTACGAGATTGCTTGAGGCTGGACAATGTCTTCGAAATCCCCGACGTAAGTGATGCTGTTGTTGTACCGCGCCGGTTGGTGGTGGTGCTAATGCAGCGTTCTGCGTTTCGTTGCTGTAATGAACAGTATACTTCATGCATTAGCCTTAATGATATGAATATTTATCGTATTATGAAGTCATCCGTTCACGGACTCTCCTGAGTGTCGGCTGCTGTGGCAGTATCGTTATAACGCATACTTACGACCCTTTAGGTTAAAAGCTAGAAAGGCGCACTACTGCTGCTCGAAGGTTGCTTCGACTGAATGGTTTTGGAAAGAGAAAAACAGAGAGGGCCTGCGCTAACTGCCCCGCTCGCAAAGAATTTTTTTTAACTAAGCAGTCCCAAAAACCAGAAGACTTGCGGGCTACCAACCACAGGCTGATGTGCTTACGGAGGGATTTAATTAAATTTTCACAGATATGGTTTCTATGTAGATTGCTTATGGATTGAAGTGCAACACCAAATCGTTTACTATAACGACTGATATGAGCGTTCACAAAATATAAACGCTTGTTGTTTCTTGGAATTTCGCCGCTAAAGGCGATGTTGGCTATGATGCAAGTGTTTGAGCCACAATAGCGCTGGTATGAGACGAAATGAAAATTGGCCTTGCTGCGCAAGCAGAAGGAAAGAAGAAAACACGGGAAAGAGCGCAGACTACCAACTGTTTATTGTTAGTTCACGAAGCCAAGATATACGCACGCCACACTGCGCCATCACGATGCGTGCAAAACCAAGATTCCTTTTAAAAAAACGGTACCGCAGATAGAGTTGTGAAATATGCTACTCAAAACGCCACAATATTTTTCTACGTAACCTCAAGGTGTGCAAAATTTTATCTCTTTACTTTTCCTTTTATCTTTGTAATTACTCCAAGAATCAACGATAACCCGGAAAACACATGAAAAGGCACTCTAGTGACATTATAAATGCAACGGAAAACAAACAATAAAAATTACACCATCTCCCGCTAAAGGGAACCATGTGTAGATGTGAAGCAGCGAGCGCTAACGCTTACACTGGCGGCGGCGTTGACGATGGCGCTCATCGCAGCGTTGCGCAGGAGAGAAAACTGGGGAGGCGCAAAGCAGGCAGGGATGGAGCACTGTTTCCTACTGGAACATGCCAATCGCTGCTAATGGGCAATGAGAGACAGAAGACTCCGACTGGACACAGAGACCCGCACTCAGCTTTTAGTCAACGCGCACGCTGCGAATTTTTATTGTTCAACAACGCACAGGAGAAATCTCCCACCGGCACCACCTTGGAGGTCAAGATCCATTGCCATATATACGGGGTGGCCAGTGAACGGTTGTGCAGCGCGAGCAGTCGGTTTTTTCAACCAAGAAACTCGCTAGCAGACGCTGGCTCCGTCGGCGTCGCGAGGCGAGAGAGGGGGGAAGCGGAGGAGAGGAGAGAGAGGGGGGTGACACGCATGCGCAGTGGGAATGTGAACGCCGTGGGCGGGGATGCGTAGAGGACAGAGGAGGGAGCGTAGGAGAGGAGAGAGAGGGGGGATGCGCACGCGCAGGGGGAGTTAGACGCCGCGGGCAAGGATGGAGAGAGGGGGAGTGTAAGAGGGGAGAGAGGAAGGGAGGCGCATGCGCAGTGAGGGTGTGGTTGCCGTGGGGAGGGATGCCTAGAGGAGAGAGAGGGGGAGAGGAGGTTTTTTATTTTTATTTTTTCTTTAACAGTTTGCGCATGCGCAGTAAGGGTGGGCACGCGGCACACCTCCACCACCACCACCACCACCACCACCGGATTAAGCTTCGCCATAAGATGCTTCACATCTAAAACAGCACATCTCTGGTCATCCGAAGCCAGCGTGAAATGAACAACAACGGTGAAGCGCAACACCAAGAGAGTCAAAAACTTAAAAACCTAAAGAAGACCTTACATAAAGTCATATGGGAAACAATAAAACAGGATAAAAGAGCGCACGCTAACTAAACTCTCATAAAAAATTAACAAAAGAAAAACCATTGCAAAGTATTCACCTACACATTAAACATGAGTGTTTAAGGACACTATTTCTGTTTCCGAAAGCGAGATCGGCGGTAGACTTATGCATTGGTAATTGTATTGCCTTATAAAATACGCTTAAATAATCTCCTTTTCAGTATTTCACGTGCCTTTGCCATGACTGATGCATTCTCAAATCGGGTGGTTTGTAATGTTTTGAAGAGATTTAAGTTACGCTCTTTAAGCCTGTTATGTTTCCCATATGGACATATGTAACCTTTCTTTCTAAGGTTTTAAGTTTTCGACTCTCTTGGTGTGATGCTTCATTGTTCGTTTCTCCCTGGCATCGGATGATCAGAGAAGTGTTCTTTTATTGTTTCTTTTCTATTGCCTTTATAATTCCATTAGAGTGCCTTTCATGTGTTTTTCGGGTCATCTCATACTTTTGAAGTAATGAAAAGTTAAAAAAGAACGGTAAAAAAGTAGGCAGATCCCAAGTACCACGGAAATCGATGTTATGCGAAGCATCCGGAGGTAAGGTGACTGGGTCGTAATTTTTTTATTGAGCTAAACGTTATGAAATGACGCTAAAGGTATCTACAAATGTTGCGCGCACAGACATGTTGAACAGTTGGATATGTTTCATATAACCAGTTGTTTACAGTTGTGTAACGATGTCCGACAGAAACATGGGTGTTGCCAACACCAGAAGCCCTAAGCTGATATGTAGAGCTTGTGCTTGCAAGGATGGTAGCCCTGGATAGTGCTACATAAACCAACTACAATGGATGGCGCTTAAGTATACAACTGACGCTTAACCCGACATGACTCCTTCGTCATAAGAGCACGTATGTAATGTTTATAAAATTAGATAGCCAGCGCTGCAACCACAATATACGTTTCACCAACATTACGCCTGCATAGGGTGTTCTTCCAACGCAGTTTCGAGACCTGACGGGGCTCTGTGGTAGAATACTTGATTGCCACGCATAAATCTTGGGTTCGATTTCCTGCTGGGACTCTGATTTGTATTCTTTGTATTCCTGCTGGGACTGAGATATCTATTCTCCGTTTTTATTAACGCTATCACCTTTAAATTACTAGTGTCAACGCCGCCGATGTCAGTTTCTCTTAACGCTCTCGCATTTAAATTACAAATGCCTGTTCTCGTCGTTCCTGGGTAGATATAAATTGTCTAAGTCCTGTGGAGCATACCCGCATTCTGCTGCCCGTGATATACGGGTATGAGCCACACGTGTCTGGAGAAATGAGTTTGACGACGTACGCGGCGAGATTTTCGCGTTATTCATGTCATGACCAGCAATACATATTCGTCAATACCTCGTACCCTCCCATAAAAATTTTGGTCTACCCCAAGTTAAGGAGGCCATCCCGAGAGCACCCAGACGTAGGCGGCTAGATAGATAGATAGATAGATAGATAGATAGATAGATAGATAGATAGATAGATAGATAGATAGATAGATAGATAGATAGATAGATAGATAGATAGATAGATAGATAGATAGATAGATAGATAGATAGATAGATAGATAGAAACGCAAAAGTTGCTTACTGTACGCAAAGAAATACTTCGCATTTAAAAGATAAAATTATGCACACCTTGTGAATACGCAGAAAAAAATTGTGGCGTTTTGAGGTGCATTTTCAGAGCTCTATCTGCGGTAGTGTTTTTATAGGAATCTTGCTTGTGTGCGCATCGTGATGGAGCAGTGTGGTGTATATTGTCTTCGTGAACTGACAATAAACAATTGGTAGTCTTCGCTTTTACCTGTCTCTCTTCTTCGTTCTTTCTGCTTGCTCAGCAAGCCGAGTTTTGAGTATGAACCAACTAGTCTGCAAAGTAGTGCTGCAATGAAATGAAGGCTTTAAAGCGAAAGTGTGTGTGCATCAAATTGTACCCCATTGTCGTATGTCAATGCGTGAGCACTAAGCACACATATTATAAACAAAATATGAGCTCAGATATTGCCTTCCTTGACTTTGGGTTATGGTAGTGTCGTACATTCTTCAAGTCATTTCGTTTTCTCTACGGCCGAGAAGTTCAGATGATGCAGCATCTGTGCTCCCGTGCCAAGAGACCAACGAGTTCCCTGTGGTCGCTGAGCAAGCTAGTGTACTGGGGAAGCTCACCATCTCTCACGTTTACACATCAACCTCTCATCCGCACCGTATCTGCAGGATGATCATTATATGACAGAAGACAAAATTCTTGGGCACTGCCCTAGACGGATTTGAACGCGAGCCGCTGTGAGGCGGTTGGCTACGGTTTCTAAGAGAAAGCGCACTTAATAAGACGCCCTCAAACTTCACTGCATATTGCCACGCGTGTTTCTTATTCTCGCGTTTGCTGTATTCGGTTTTCGCCCACAAAGACTGTCAGTAACGCTCGGCGCAGACCACGCCTTAGTATTCGAGAACCTTCGCGATTATAGTAGATCGTCTTGTTAAGATTGCACGACGGACGCGAACCGACCAGCTTATTGTAGAGCTTGCACGACCAACAGTGATAAGGCTAGAAAGTTCGACGCGCGCTGTATAAAAGACGGTGCGTCCCAACGATAATCAGTTGGTCGACGGCCGACGCTCTGTTCGCCGCTATCAGTGCCAGTGTGTATTGCTGTAATCTGACTTTCCGTTTACCGGCCACCAGTTCGGCCCAAATAAACAGTTTCCTTTTGATCCTACCGACTGCTGCCTTCGTCGACGTCACGACCATGTGACATCTGGTGGAGGTGCTGCTTCGTCCATGCACCGGACGCCCCCGCGAGGCGCTTGACCCAAGCCCAAGCCGCGAAGAAGACGACGTAAAGGATAACCCTGTTCGTCGCACCAGCCGCAGGCAGCAGGGACTACAGCCAGAGCACGGGCTCCTGCCGGAAAGCGCCAGGACAACCAAGACATTGACCTCGACCGCAGGCACGATGACAACACCTGCGCAGCCTACACCCTTCCTGCTTCAGCAGCCCAAGGAGCCGCCGAAATTCCGGGGGTCATCGTGCGAGGATCCGGAAAGCTGGCTCGAAGAATATAACCGGGTTACCACCTTCAACCATTGGAGCAATGAGGACAAGCTGAGGCACGCGTACTTCGCCTTAGAAGGCGCCGCTAGAAGGTGGTTCGAGAACCAAGAGTCGACCCTAACATCATGGAAAGTTTTTCGAACCAAGTTCCTGGCTATCTTCAGTAGCGTCGTCCGGAAAGAGAGAGCCGAAACTCTGATTGAAACCCGCGTCCAGCTCCCCAACGAAAGTATGATGCTCTTCACGGAAGAAATGACTAGACTCTTCCGCGACGCAGACCCCGAAATGCCAGAAGACAAGAAAGTTCGGCTGATGCGGAACCCTCCGAACAGTGTTCACGAATTGGTCTCGGAAGCGACGACAATCGAGAAGACCCTGGACATGCGCAACCGGCAGTACAATCACCGTTCGACGCAGTTCGCCGACATCCAAGGGCTCTGCTCCGCCGACCTGCGCGAAACGATCAGAGCGTCGTCCGGAAAGAGATAGCCGAAACTCTGCTTGAAACCCGCGTCCAGCTCCCCAACGAAAGTGTGATGCTATTCACGGAAGAAATGACTAGACTCTTCCGCCACGCAGACCCCGAAATGCCAGAAGACAAGAAAGTTCGGCTGATG
>JALIZH010032602.1:0-21967 GCA_030522465.1 Rhipicephalus appendiculatus
CCTTCCATGCGCAGGGACCTGCAAGGAATAAAATATGTGTGCGTTGGCTTTGGAATGGGGGAACGTTTCTTGAGTTAATAATCAGCGTCAAATGAAGTATAATTGTATTGTGTTATTTATTGATCCTTCTCGGAAACCATGGCAGTTGCAGTTTCAGTACATCCTTAGAGCTTAGGTTATTGATTACAGTTACAACTACAAAAAAAAAAAAAAGCACAGGTTAAAAAAAGTTGAATACGAAATGTTATGTATATTATGAGTAATTACTAGCTAGGATTGATATCAAAATTTGTATTTGACTATGGCATAGTCACCAGGCTATATGATGTTTGGTAGATAAAGCTGCCCCCTCCCTTGCCTCAACATCGAGACGAGAGGTTCAGTACCCCCCTTGACCACCGATGGTTTAAACTTCGAGAAACAGAGCTGAGCTAGTTTGTTGGTACTCAGGTTAAAAAGACGGAGCGTGCAAACACGGACAGAAGAGAGAAGTCAAGACACCAAACGCCGACTAACAACTGAAAAAAGCGCACAGTGGCGGAAAAGCAGGTAGACATAAATACTTGATTGATAAATACCTGTCAATCATGCACCCGTGGTGGTCTACGTATACGATATAGCTGTTCAGCATTTGGTTCCTTCTTTTGCTAAAGCATCGACGGATGGCTCACGCATCCGTTAATAGACGTTGAATCACGCATGTTGTCATTGGCGTAAATCATGGGGGGGGGTCAGGGGGGGTTTTGAACCCCCTTGTGTCCAGGCTGGGGGGACACCCTTCTGAAGGGTCCCCCTTGAGACTTATCTTTCAAACATCATATTTAATTTTCTTGATAGTTATGTATAGCGCACTCTCCGCAAAACAAACTCTGAATTCTGAAACCCTTGCAAAAAGCAGACATGATGTACAAAAGTGAAACCTACTTTCCGTTTCAAAAGGCACTGTAGAGCACGAGCCTATGAATATAGGTGTTCTAATCAAAGAATCCCCGATCATCTACTGTTATTCATCTATATATGTCTACTATTACGCGGAAGCCATTGACAATGAAGTACAGACCCGATCATGCTGGATTTTGATCGTGTTAATTTTAAGAATAATTTTCTCGCTTTTTATTTGATTTTGAAGTGCGGCTTTAGTTTTTATATATATAAAAGTAAAACCTATATTTATGAAAACAAAATGGCCGCACTGGCAAGATGGTGTCCCCCCTTGTGATTTTTCTGGATTTACGCCACTGCATGTTGTTAACAGCGGTAGCGGAGCCAACTGTCTATTAGCTTGCATAGAGATGGAATCAAATGACTGAATAGTTCTCTCACGCAGACCTCCACGCGTGCCGGAGTGATGAGTTTAGCCTCTTGCCTGGGCATGTACAGAAGTTTTTGTGTACCTTTTTTTCCGTGGCTGTGCGCCTTTTCAGTTCTTAGTCGGCATTTGTGGTGTTTTGATTTCACTGTTGTGTCCGTGTTTACACGTCTTTAACATGATTTACACCACTGGCCACTCCACTGGCTACAACCCAGTCACACCAAGTGACTTTATAGTCGGTAATGAAAAAAATCCGTAAACAGGGGTTGTGTGCTCTAGCTGAGGTTTCGACAAGCGGACTTGTCTTCTGATCTGTTCTGAATAATCAGTCCCTGATTGTAGAATTGTATTGAACTGGACAACTGAGCTGGACTCAATTGCACTCAGCTGTGCTCAGACCTGGACAGCTGAACAACTGAAATCAGTTCCAGCCATGAAGAAGACAAGGCCGCATGTCAAAAGCTTGGCTCGAGCACACAACCTCTGTTTACGGATTTTTTCATCGCAAGCTTCGACCTTCCCCTTCCTGTCTTTTTTTTTTTTTTGTAGAATGTACTATGTAGTTATATGTATCAGAATAATGTGCACCTTGCGACCATGTCGTCCGTGAGACGGTGCTGGAAGAAGATGCCGGTCTCCTTGAACCTGGGCTTGTACTTCTTCTGGTAGAGGCGCTCGAAGATGTCCTTGAAGCGGCCGTCGTACTTCTTCAGGATGGTCTCCTTGGTGCTCAGGTAGAGCGGCAGGTTCCGCCTGAGCGCGAACTGGAAGCAGCTGTACGCGAACTCCGTGATGGACTTGTCCGTGTTGCACATCGCCGCCACCACGCCCTGGGTGTCCTGGAAGTCGTACACGTGCAGGTTGTACGGCGAGCCGATGTTGGGCGTGAAGCACACTTCCAGGGAACCGGGGCCCGGAGCCACGAAGTCCCTGAAATAAACATGACACTGCTGAGAAAACCATTTTTTTTTCTATCTCCAATACGGGCACTGCAGCATAAGAACTGTAAGCATGTGTGGCTATACTCGGTTTCAGCGTTAAAAAAAAAAAATGTCACCTCCGTTCACAACAATCACTGTTCCTCCCACAGATAATTTGCATAAGTGTTCTGTCCAATAGCGCTTACTCATTTTCGTGTCGTAAAGCCCTTCTCGAGTGTTTCAGATAGCCGATATTTACAATGTCTCACGTTTGTGTCACTGGATGTATGTCAGAAACAACGTGCTGGTAAATTTCGTCCCAGATTCTGACATCGTTGCTCAGCCGAACGTAATGTTTTAGGTAGTAACGATGAGCCTTTAATTATTAATATGCCTAATATTTACATAATCCGAAAAAAAGTGCTTTACACGTTTGCTGAACGACGATGGCGCCTGCATGTCGCTTCGACCTTTACACGCTTCCGCGCTTGGCAAGTTTCTCTTTAATGTTCTAATCTGGCCTTCCCTATGTTCGGGTGCTCCAGCAGGCAACTTAGCTTTCCTTGAGATTTCGCAACCTGCAGTCTAGCTATATATACTGGATCAGTGAATTCAGCCTGCCGCTTGCGCTGAAGAGCACGCACTGACGGTCCCCAGCCGGCGCGCCATAGATGGTGCAACTGAGTGACCATGCGCCGGCGATGCAGCCGTTAAACCTTCGCCTAGCCACGTGGTACCACGGCGGCGAGGCTCTTAGTGAGCGCAGCTTCGACGCCTCTACGCAGTGGATCACGTGGCGTGACGTCACGCCTACCACACTTCTGACTCCGGCGGCTCAAGGTCATTGCGACGCGATGAAACACCTCGGGGGGACGTGGCGTAGTGGAGCTTTCGCTCTCAAAGTAAAGAAGTGTTTTGCCTCACAATGCTCTAAACGTTTGGCAAGTTCATGCATGAACTGTGCTGGTTCACGTGCAATGCACGATTTAAAGGGACACTGAGGAGAAAAACGATTTTTCGCGTATTATAGTAAATTACAATTTTACAATACCGAAAACACCTCTCTTACTTAGGAAGACGTTAGGTAAGGGGGGAAAACGCACGAACAGAAAATGCCGGTGCCGACGCCACTTTCCTATTCCCGCACCAAAAGCCGTGACATCATACATTTTGACGGTGTCTTCTAGATTATACGTAGCTCCTAGTCAGTAAAAATGAAGTACATTGTCTCGTGAAGGGGCCAGAGACTTGACATACCATGTTTCAGGAAATGACGCTCACCCAATGCAGCCAAAATACGAAAAGTACACTTTGAAATCTGTGACGTCACGCAGAGAAATTCTGGCGCGAATATTAAAAATTTAAATTTGGTGTCGATTTTATACTTTAATAATAAACGTACAATCGTGATGTTAATGTCATTAGAGTACACATCTAAACGGATTCATTGTTTTACTTTAGTGCCCCTTTAACCTGGGAAGTTAGGTGTCATGGTGCCTTCGTAATAATAATAATATCTGGGGTTTTACGTCCCAAAACCAGGATATGATTATGAGAGACGCCGTGGTGGAGGGCTCCGGAAATTTTGACCATCTGGTGTTCTTTAACGTGCACTGACATCGTACAGAACACGGGCGTCTACCATTTCGCCTCCATCGAAATGCGACCACCGCGGCCGGGATCGAACCCGCGACCTTCGGGTCAGCAGCCGAGCACCGTAGCCACTGATCCACCGTGGCGGACTGCCTTCGTAATGGTCGCGTCTAGGCGAATGCACTTACTTCCCAATGTACATGTCACCGAATGCGTGACGGGCGATGACGATCGGCTTGCGCCACTGCTTGATGAGCGGCGGCACGTTGTTGCAGATGATGGGCTCTCGGAACAGGGCGCCGCCCAGGGAGTTGCGGATGACCGAGTTGGGCGACTTCCACATGCGCTTCAGGTGGTACATCTCGAGCACGTCTCGCTCGGCCGTGATGGTGGCGCACTTGACGCCGCAGTTGTAGCGCCGCAGCGCGTCCCGCGCCTGAAGCGTCACCATGTTGTCCGTCTCGTTGCGGTTGGCGATGGACAGGTCGAACACCTGCGCGTTCGGAGTGTCGAGCGTGAGAGCGTCGTCCTTGGGTTGTAGCAAAGCGCGGAAACGAGGGATATAATAACAACTGTTGGGGTTTAACGTCCCAAAACCACGATATGGTCATGAGAGACGCCGTAGTGGAGGGCTCCGGAATTTTCGACCCCCTGGGGTTCTTTAACGTGCACAGAAATCTAGGTACACGGGCCTATTTTGTACGCATATAGGCGTGCGCACAAGGGGGGTTTCGCCCCCCCCCCCCACATAATAGGGAGGGGGCCATTGCGACGAATCTTAACCCCCCCCCCCCCCTGAAGGGGAACCCTGCGCACGCCCATAGGCGTGCGCACGAGGGGGCAGAGGGGGCGGCCGCCCCCCAAGTCACCTAAGAGAGGGGGGGCGCAAATTTTGTCCCATACATTGACTAAATAGGGAGGGGGGGGCGCTGCGATGAACCTTCGTCCCCCCCCTGCCCCCCCCTGAAGGGGAAGCCTGCGCACGCCTATGCGCACGCCTATGTTTGTACCTATATGTACGTCTTTGAAGCTAGTTTGTACGTATTCATGTTAAAGAGACTAGGCGCGCGACCACGGACACGAGAGAAAACACCACAGAAGCCGTTTGGGGTGTCTCGACTTCTCTCTTGTGTCCGTGCATGTACGCCCAGTCTTTTAACGTGAATACCTACCAACTAGTCTGATCCTGCTACGTTTCTTTGGAGAAGTGCAATGAGTACCTTGAGGTCGATGTCCACGAAGGGCAGGATGAGCTTGTCGCGTACCAGGTCCCAGATGACGCGAGACATGTCGTCGCCCAGCATTTCGACAATGGGGCCGCACTTGATGCGTTCCATGGCTTTGCCGCAGTGTACGCCGAGTGCTCGGGAAGTGGGACAGCTTCGAGCAACAGCCGCTGTGCTCGAGCTAGTCTAGCTGGCAGCACGCGCGGTGAACAAGGAGCGCGTGCCAGCTGCTGCTTGCTTGCTTGCTTGTTCCTGTCGACTTGGCTCTTACCCGCTTCGGGGGATTGGCCATGAAGCCAACGGTTAATATAAGCGTGCTGCTGCTGATGATGATGATGGATGGCGCTCAACCAGAAATGGGGATGGGCCAAGAACTGGTAGGCAGGATGTTTAATATAAAAACCTCTGAATCTAAGAAACACTTGAAACATTAGAAACTGCTCAAAAGATAATTTGTTGCCAAGAGAAAATATTAGTGGTGAGCGTGGTTCTTTATTGAATGTTAAAGGAAATAAAATAAATAAATAAACAAGTAAAGATAAAATAAATAAATTAAGAAATAAAATAATAAATATGTACTTTTAATATTATCATGGCAGTCTCATTTATTCCTTTATGACCACTGGTTGCTTGGTTGGTTGGTTGTCCCTTGGTAACCTGGCGCAACCCCACCGCTGGCGATCGGTCATGAAACAGGCGAAACCCCGTTTTAGAATTGAAATATTTTATGTTCTAAATATGTTTACAAATGGATAATTTCCAAAATAACGCATTGGTAAATTTAAGGGGAAAGTACTAATAACAAACCAACATGGTTGAAAAATAACCTGAAGATAGATAACCTTTACCCTCCATTCCTTTTGTCCCGCGTAAAAAATCACATACGGCATCGCAAACGATCTTGTGGCTAAAACCTGGTATACGGTAGCACCACAATACAATGCGAGGAGGTCCAAGCGGCGTGTAATGAGGGGGGGGGGGGGGGGCAATTTTCGGCCGAATGGAACGGTTTACGAAAAACGACGACGTGTCTACAATCGCGCGCGGTCACGGGGCGCGTGAATAGCGAGGCCACGGGGCGCGTGACACCGGCAGAAGAGGCAGCGAGAGACGACCGCGACGAGCCGTCCGTCGAGGTGGTCCTCCTACTGTTCTCGGGCTGGCTGCTCTCGGGCGGCTCTCAGACCGGCGCGCCACAGTCCATCGCAGGGGACCTGCCGGCTACTTCGACGTGGACGTCCTCGGACGACCTCTGGCGCATCGAGACTGGACGGCTGAACCAGGACGGCTGAAGCTGTGAGTGGCTGTTACAATAACGAGCCCTGCGCGCATGACTGTGTGCGCCGGGTTTTCAGGAAGGCTGCCGTTAAGGAGCCCCAGCACTTATCGCGAACGCGCATGACGGCGCTAGTCTATAGTAGAGTTGTGTGGCTTCAATGGCTTCACCGTGTCTCTATAAACGTCCTGTAACCGTTCACGTCTCGTCTCCTGTTGATCTCCCGGGCTCACGGACCTTCACACGGCTGTATTGGAGAGGGTGTCTCGCACGCCGTTCGTTGGCACACTGTTGACGCTGCCGGGGCGTCGTCGTGATCCTGAGTATGAAGGTTCCCGGTGCTTCTTTGAATCGTTCAAAGTCCGCCTGATTCTCTCAGGGGCTGCAATGGTCGTTCTTCCGCTTCAGCGTGAGTTCAGGGGACAGCTTCCACGGTGTTTGCATCCGCTGTTTTTTTTTTTTTTTTTTCTTCGAGGTTTCCGAGCTGAAGAAGGTTCGATCTTCTGGTCCTCCCCCAAATGTTTTGGATTGTTGGGCGCTCGAGCTCTATTGGTGTTCCCTATGATTAGGTCATACCGGGGCTCTCCATGCCCCCGGTAAACCAAGCTGGTCAATGAACTCATCTCGGACCAAGTCATTTCGCACGATAGTAATGCTACTCTGATATCTCTTTATTAATGTCATTTGCTTTCCAGCAATTTCTCCAACAAGCGCCTGTAGAGGTCGTTACTATTGTGCTTGCGAGTGGCGCCCCCCTCGATGCTGTGAAGCGTTTGTGCTAAGCAGAATAAAGGCAGTCGTTGTTTGGGTTCAGTGTCGACCGGTTGTCTCACTACGGGCTCCTCAGGCGCTCAGGCCAGGCCTAGGTTCCCGTCTCCTGTGAATCGATAACACTACATGGTGTCAGAAGCGGGATCGAGCACCGACGTCGCCCTTACCCATCGTCCGTATACCATGTCCCCGAGCAGTCCAGCGCGAAGTGGATGGGCGTCAACCTTCAGACGCCGAAGCCGTTCGACTCCGGCAACGCCGGGACCTGGCCGACATGGAAAAGCCGCTTCGAGGAGTACGCAGACATATCGGGACTCAAGAATGCACCGGAGGAAACACAGGTACGCTCGCTCGTGTACTGCATGGGCCCCGAAGCGCGTCCGCTCCTCCATACATTCTCGCTTGATGCGGCGTCCCTCACTTCCTACAAGTGGGGTAGACCGTTTTACCGAGCACTTCGTGCTTCCAAGCAATGAACTCTATGGCCCGTATTCACAAACGCTCCTCGACTCTAAACTCCACTTCAAGGGATCCTTGAGGACCGTTTCGCGTTGCGATTTCTGCAACGCGAGAATTGTCAAGGATCCCTTGAGGTCGAGGTTCGAGTCGAGGAGCGTTTGTGAATACGGGTCATAGAGTTCATCGCGTTTTCAGACGCGTATACAGCAGCCAGGCGAGAGCGTCGACGGATAGTATGCTGATTTATGCAGCATGGTGAAACGCTGCGCCTATCATTCAGTGCAAGTTGAAGAAAGGCTAGTACGTGACAGATTCGTCGTCGGCTTGCGTGGCCCGCGTCTTTCACACTAGCTCTGCCGAAACGCTAAACTCGCCCTCAAAGAGGCTTGGACGCAAGCACGCCAGGCGGAAGACGCGGAAAAAGAGAAGCGGCAGTCGCAAGCGGGTACAAGTTATAATAGCCCTAACGCTTCGCAAATGAACGCTACGAAGATGCAGAGGTCTGCTGGGCATCACCGGAACGCGAAGCCTAACTTTGGATCATCACAATGCAGAGACGCCCGCTTGCGGATTCAGTGGCCGCGCGTCTCATCCTCGAACGCAATGCCCGGCACGTAGCTCGCTCTGCAACTCGGGTTGCTGAACTGAAATTAACAGAGCAAACACACGAGACGCCGCACACAGAAAAGACGACACACACAAGCGCTATCTGCTTTTTTCCTTCATTTGTTAATGCATATACATATAAGCCCAAGGCAGCTTTGCCGCACATGCGTACACAACAAAAGGGGCACTTCGCAGAAGTTTGTCACTCGCGGAAATCGAAGCAAAAAAGTCTGCTCCATTCACCTGAGCACCGTCGGGGCGAGGGCCAAGTCTTTACTAGTGGACGTCACCGTGGACGACTACACGGCGAAATTTAATGTTGACTCCGCCGCCGAAGTCTCAGCTATACCCGATGACTTTCCCAAGCTTCCTGCCAAGCTGGACAAGGTTTACACTGTACTTACCGGACCTGGAGTCCAACCGTTGCGGGTGCTCGGTTCATACACAGCCCTACTCCCATTGTCGCGGGACCGACAACACTACAGCGTCGGCACTCCTTTAGTTGAGTCTGCTGCACGGGCTGTCATCGCGGCACCAATGAAGAGAATCTCTTCCCGTTTTTAAGCTCGACGAAGTCGCCGGTGGTCTCTTCTTCTCGCCATTGTTTTGTGGGAAGGGGGGTATACACATAGGCTTGCGCACGAGGGGGGGCAGAGGGGAAGCCGCCCCCCTTGTCACCTAAGAGAGAGAGAGGGGGGGGGGAGTCTGCCCCACACATTGACTTAATAGGGAGGGGGGGGGCGCTGCGATGAACCTTCGCCCCCCCCCCCCCCCCCTGAAGGGGAACCCTGCGCACGCCTATGGGTATACACGCAAGCTATTGGCGAGCTTTCCTCCCTTCAGCAAAACTGCTAGCCGGCCTAGTTGGAACGAATTCATGGTAGTACTTTGCGCGAGACAAACGGGGACGAAGAAAGGAGTACACACGGACAAGCGCAAAGTACTACCATGTTTTCTCCCTTCGTTGCGACATGCGTCGTCTTCATGCCCAGTTTGCTCATATTGAAAACATTTCAAGACACTTGAACTTGTAAACTTCGCTCGACAATTCTTAGCGCGATGACCCGGTCGGTTAGGCAAGTAACATCTCGAGAAAGTCTCCTGCGTATTTTTTTCTTCGATGCCGCTCTCTTTGCGTCCTCAAGCGCCCGTTTTCTGGCCTTAGCGACATTCGTGCCCCCATGCGCTTCCAAGAATAGATCAACTATAATTCAAGCATGTTTTGAAGCGATCTTGCCCTCCTCTTTCACATAGAGTGACAGGCTCGTGTGGCAACTGATGAGAATGTGCTTCCTAATCAGCTCTCCAAGCTCACCGTACTGCTGTGCCGTCTCTGAAACTTCGATCTAGCTGCCAAAATAGCGGCCGAGTCATGCGGCATACTGCGCAGCCCTCTCGCCGTATGCTGGCTTTCTTGTCCGAAACTTACGTGGGATGTCTTCGACTGTGAATCCGATTTGCTTTAAGAAAGCAGCTTTCACTGTTGCATTTTCACTTTTGCTTTTACATAAAGCTTGCCAGTTAAGGCTTGGGTAAGTTGGTGCATTTTGCAAAGAAGGGAAAGCAGCGCTGAACTTAGACGAGCACAAAGGAAGACAGACGACGACAGGCGCTGATTTGCAACTGATCTTATGCGGGCACATTTGTACCGTGACATTCAAAACACACGACTATACCACTATTGTGCTATCATCCCTCTGACATCACCACCACTGCGTCACCACTCTATCACAAGCACGCGTGAATCTGAATGATAAAAAGTCAATTTCTTTTTGAGTGAGGGTTAGAGATTCCAGTTTAACACATTTTTCATTACGGCGTACTATTTCAGCTGCTTCAATTATATCTATTTTCCTTTGTGTATGGCAATGACTTATGTCTCGCGATACCTCTGCGCGGAGCAACAATCCCTGCAATGTATACCACGGTGGCCACTAATAGCTTTTTGCACGTTATACGCGTCTTCATAGGTCTTCCATTTAAGCACCTTTTTGTTTGACCTACGTATCTTTGTCGGCAGGACAGCCGGACCGAATACGCATGTTCCACGCATTTCTGCGGAGCTGGGTTTATGGTTTTTTCGCATCACTGCTATTTACTCGCTGTGTAGTTCACTTGCGCACAAATAGCCAATAGCTTTTTTGGCGCTGAGAACATCACTCTCACATTGGCATGTTTCTATTTTTTCTTTTTTTTCAAGAGAGGAAATAGTTCGCTTTTCTTCTTGAACACGCAGTGCCTACGGTTTTCGAGTTATCGGTGAGCAGATCGCTAAGTTATCTGTCGCGCGACAATTCGCATATGTAACGGTAATTTATCCGAGCATGAGACAAAACAAAGCGCATGTAGTGTCCGCACACTTTTTGTGCTTATGCGCTTGGTGTTCATTGTGTGCAGTGTGATAAAATTGAGTTATTGCGACCATTGAATAAAACTGAAGTGTCATAATTTTGGCGGGACTAAGCTTCATTTCTTCTTGTTAGAACTGAAGAACACAAGCAATGTGCACACTAAGGAACCTGCGTATGTGCGAAGCAATTAAGTAACGCTGCAGATATGAAAGGTACACTGCTGCTTACTTTAATCCATCTGTGCAAGATGCCACGAACGCCGAATAAAAGTTTCAAGAATAAGTTTCCCAGTGAAACCGAGGCGAATTTAACGGTAGTACACTTAAGCATCACTATCTAGTCATGAGTCGATATTAGTTTAGCTGGCGTTGACTTGAAGCGCACTTGTGGAGGACTCGCCGGCGACCGCCTTATAGCGCGAGTCCTTAGCAATCAGGGGCCTTACGAAAACTAATTTGCGATCAAATTTCGCCCTAGTGCCAACAAAATGACGTCAGTTCACCAGCTATTGCGTAACATCCGCTTTTTTTCTTCCGCCGGAGGTGTTCCCTCATCACACAGATGGCGCTAAGCCACATAAGTAGCTGATTGCCGCCATTTTCTGAACGTATGGGCTTCTAGGCGGAAGCTTCGCTACCAGTTACATTTACCTGATACGCGTCGTGGGCAGCGAGTGTTGTCGGGATGCTTGACCCATCAAATGTAGCGACGCAGCGCCGGCGAAGGGAAGGGCAGGGGCATTCGCTCACTCGGTGAGGCGGTGTGCCCTCTCTTGTGCGGCCCCGAAGTCAGCCGCCGGTTTTCGAAATGCTTTTAGTGATTTTAGTTAGTAATGGCGACTACTTCTTGGTTATTTCTCTTAGAGGGGCCCTACAACACTTCTTGAGCATGGTCAGAAAACGCTGCTGATCGGTAGTCGAGGCTCCCGAAAACACGCGAGCCAAATGTAGCGCAGCACGCTGCCTGGCATGCACAATGAATTCCCAAAGTCAGCTAAAAATTGATTTTTCTTCTCTCGACAAATGACGCTACAAGCTCAACACCACTCGTCACAGTCATTGTATCAGCCATTGGCTGATTTGAGCATGGCACGCTCGGTCGTTACTGGGGCCGCCGCGGGAGGCCGCGACTTGTCCACGCGTGCGCGCTATCGCACTGAAAAGCTGCGTATTCAAAGAGAAAAGTGCTCAAGGTCACGTGGCCCGCGTGACGTATTTTCTTTCCCCGTGTCGTGTCATCTCTCCGTGCTTAGCTTACAGTGCTTTAGTCGGGACGAGAGAAGAGAGAATGCAATTGCAGCGTGCGACAAATCTTTGTAACTCCGCTCGTACCGCATGGATTCTAAATAGTTTTACGCCGGTGAATGCGTGAGGCAATAAGCTCCTTTTGGTGAATCCATTCCTTGGCTACTTGGAAAAGTATTGTAGGGCCCCTTTAATATTTTAGTCATTGCCCGTTCATTTTAATCCGGTTTTGGGTATTGCTAGCCTTGTTATGGCTTGTATCGAGCCCTTTACTGTGAGCGTGATCACGACACATAAGGTGCATGGATGGACGACAAGCGGTGCCCCTAAAGTGCTCCGTACTTTCAAAACTTTTCGCGAGCTTGGCGGCGATCAGGTCACCGCTTCATTATTAAGGGGGCGTCTAGCATCCATCTATTCATCGGTGCCTGTTGGTGGCTCTTGCAAATTCAAGTGCGGAATTGGGTGCAGGTGCTGAGTCATGGACAGCAGCAAAGATCAGGAAGCCGCACCGAAAAGGCGGGCTGTCGCAGCCTCGGACAGCCCCCAAAAGAACGATCAAAAGGCACATCGCGGACACATAAGATGCTCTCTGTGCTCGCCCAGGGACGGCCCCATGCCGACGAGGCTTTTCGACGTCTCCAGGCGCATCCTGTTCCTGGATGACCCCAAGTCAGAAGAAGCGTCGGGTGAGCTATCTCCCTCCTTGGTTAATTTGCACGTCTTGCAAGTCCCATGGCCTTAGTCAAGAACGCCACGTTGTGGGCAGTGACTTTTATTACTTTTAGCATTCCCTGGAAGTCAAATACGTTCGTGCGTCTCTCTGACCGGTATCGTGGGCCGATGTGTAGTAGTAACGAGTCCTCTATCCAGCCTGTAGAAAACCCGTGACCGGTTCTGCCACCGTGATATAGGACGCAGCAGTGAGATGGTGTGTTATTGCGATAGCAATCGTATGGACACTCTCGAAGGGTTTTTGCCGTCGCCGTCACCATCATTTTCGTACAAAGTACCATTTGATAACATCGCCCTCCGCATTGTATGTTCTACCCTACTGTAAAAGTTCGCGAGGGCTGGCGACGAATGCGGCTCAACCAGAAATGAAACGAGCCAGCCGTCGCACGGAGGGCGCATGCTATAGGAGGGTTGCAATTGACGTCATCCGCTTGAATCGCTAGCGGCGTCCGCCGCCATATTGGTGCTCCGTGGTGGCGCAGATGTTCTCTGGTGGCGCGCTTCATCGGTTTTCTCGAAATGGCGAGCGGCGACGAGATGCTTTGTGCGTGACAGAGTGCATGACGCGGGTAGAATGCGTCTGAGCCCACGTGGAAACCACCAAGATGTACACCCTGCGTTCCGACGCTGGCGCCATCTCGGGGGGCCCCGCCCCCCTTGCAACCCTCCTATAACTTCCAACCGCGTGCGTGGCCTGCCGTGGATTACTCCTCAAGCAGAAAGGAAAAACCCACCCGCCTTTCACAAGGAACACGAAGGGACACTAGGGGAGGGATGGGGCTGGGGGATACTGCGTCATCGAAGCTCGAAGGACGCGATAGCGAGCGCTTCCTCGACAGCCCGCAAACTTGCTGTGCTCTCAGTGCTTAGTTCGCCTTTCGAGAATTCGCAGCACGAAAACCGCCTCGGTCCTTAAAGCGGCCATATTACCTTAAACCATAACTTGCCACCGGCAGGGACCGAACCTGCGACCTTCGAATAACGCGTCCGATGCTCTAGCACTGAGCTACGGTGGCGGTCATCCGTCCGTCCACTTTTATAGGCCATATATGAGCATTTAAACGTGGGAGCGTCAGTCAGCGCCGCCAGTTGCCATTACGGCGAGTGTGGGACACCTCTTTTTGCCTGTTGGCGCCTCGTAGCACGTGACGCCAACAGGCGGCGCTGTCTGTATATATGCAATTGGAAGGGTATGAAGCGTTAGGTTACATCCGAAAGGTAACAGCCGATTCGTTTAAAAAGGTCGCCCAGGGGGTTCCCCCCGGTGAGTAAAAGTATACAGAAGACTACAACCGAGGAAGATGTAGTACTTGAAAATTTCAATTGGAAGAAGGCCGAAGGAAAAATTCCTAAGCGCACTACTCCGGGCTTAGATGGGGTTCCCGTCAGCCTAATTAACGAACTAGGACAGAGCACTAAAGAAGCACTGCTGAAAGCCGTAGAAAAGTGCTTACAGGAGAGGGAAATACCAGACAGTTGGCGAAAAAGTAGAATGAACTTAATCTATAAAGGCAGGGGAGAAAAGGATAACATTCGCTCGTATAGACCGCTAACTATTACATCGGTGCTATACCGGTTGGCGATGCAGGCAGTAAAATTAAAAATAGAAACGTGGGTAGAGCAAAATGATATTTTGGGAGAACTCCAGAATGGATTCCGAATCGACAGGCGGTTAGACGATAACCTGTTTGTTCTTACACAGTGTATAGAAATATCAAAAATAGAAAACAGGCCCTTATACGTAGCTTATCTAGACATCACCGGGGCAATGACAACGTTAATCAGGAAATTTTGTGGGATATATTGAAGGAAGTGGGCATAGGTGACGACTGTATACAGCTTTTGAGGGAGATATACCGAGAAAATACAGTTTGTGTAGAATGGGAAGGAATAAGCAGCAAGGACAGCGTTGACATTAGCAAGGGGCTGAGACAGGGATGTCCTTTGTCCCCGCTGTTATTCATGCTGTACATGGTGAGGATGGAAAAAAGCGCTAGAAGGGAGCAACATTGGATTTAATCTGTCACACAAACAGGCAGGCGCGATGGTTGAGCAGAAGCTTCCAGGTCTATTTTATGCTGACGATATTGTCTTATTTGCGGACAGTCAAGATGATATACAGCGGCTGGCAGATATATGCGGAAGGGAGGGCGAGGCTCTAGGACTAGGTTTTAGTGCAACAAAATGTGGATTGATGCTATTCAATGATCACGAAGACCATGCGGTCTTAATACAGGGCCAAGAAATACCGAGGGTAAGCGAATACAAGTACCTCGGAGTGTGGGTAAATGAGGGGGGATAGATATATGGAGGTACAAGAGAAAGCATCGGTAACAAAGGGAAAGAGGAATGCTGCAATCATGAAGCACAGAGCGTTATGGGGATACAATAGGTACGAGGTGCTTCGAGGGCTGTGGAAGGGTGTGATGGTTCCGGGGCTTACATTTGGGAACTCAGTGGTGTGCATGAAGTCAGAGGTGCAATCTGGAATGGATGTAAATCAAAGGACTGTGGGACGCCTCGCGTTGGGCGCTCACGGGAAGACGACAAATGAGGCTGTAAAGGGTGATATGGGATGGACAGGTTTTGAAGTGAGGGAAGCTCAGAGCAAAATTAGATTTGAAGAGAGGCTGCGGAAAATGAAGGAGAGTAGATGGGCAGGGAAGGTTTTCAGGTATTTGTATAGAAAAAGCGTCGACACGCAGTGGAGAAAAAGAACTAGGAGGCTCACCAGTAAATATACGGCTAGCAGTGTGGGCGACATGGCAACAAGGAGCATTAAGCGAAAAGTCAGAGAGGACTTATTGGATGACAGCGATGGAAAAGAAGCCGGCTCTCAGTGACTACCGAAAGGGAAAAAAACGAAATAAGGAGGGAGAGGTTTTATGATAATTCAAGGGGAAGCGCCTTACTGTTTGAGGCAAGGTCGGGTTGCCTTAGAACGCGTAGCTATAAAGCGAGATTCTGTAACGAAGTAGAACAATGTACATGCTGTGGGGGAACTAAGGAAACGATGGAACATGTACTGATTGAATGTGGCGATATCCACCCAGATATACGTGTGGACACGAGTCTACATGAAGCCTTGGGTTTTAGGGACAACAATGGAAAGCTGAACACGTCCGCGATAGAAATAAGTAAGAGACGGTTAGAGTATTGGTGGCAGAAAAGTAGAGATAAAGGACAAAAATGAAGAAGGGGGGAAAATAAGGTCATTCTGCCTTAAGAAGCAGAGAGATGGACCGTGAACTTATATTTTTCTTTGCTGTAATAACATAGATTTAATCAATGTAGATAAGGCATTAGGCCACCATAAAAAGAAAGTTTTTTTTCGAGCCTGGTGGCAGACATGTCACCGCCCCTGTTATAAAGGGGACGCTCATAGCATCCATCCATCCATCCACTAGAGTTCCTGTATATGCTCCCTACGGGAGCAGAGTTGCGCATAGGTCCGCCATCTTGCCTCGCTAGCAACCATAGCTATGCGGCGAAGCCGCACTCTGTTTTTGCAGGCGACTTGCTTAAGCCTGTCGCCGATCGCCCGTCGACGTGCCTGGCGTGTCAACGACCGGTGATGAACGAAGAAACGCCTGCTTTCGGGACTGTGCCATGGGAGTACAAAAGCGTTTTTTAGTCTATCCGGTAACGAAAAGGCGTATCGTAGAGCCGAAAATGCCGAAAACATGTGCCGCCGCTGCCGCCACGTAAAGTGGCGCCAGCTATGGAGGATAAAGAACAACTGACAAACACGTAATATATGTCCTCCGAGCTTCCGGGAGCACCCAACGCCACTCGCTAAGCCTACAGCATCGATTATTTCAGCATGTTTTTCGAAAACGCTGCCGAGTCGACGTAAATACTTTGCTGTCGAAGTTTAAGGACATGAATCTAAAGCAAATAAAAGCACCACTTCGTAGCTAACGGGCTACAGAGCGCACGACAGTGACTTGATAGATTATAGGTCGACGGCAACCGCTTTCGGCGGCGCAGCCATGTTTTCCGGGCGCAGCCTGTGCATCAGCTTCTCCGCAGGGCATGGTTGCTAGCGGCGCTTGGAAAACAGATGCGCAACTCTGCTACCTAAAGGTAGCATATACAGGAACTCTAATATGCACATATATACCCTATAAAAGTGGACGGAGGGATGTGCACCACCGTAGCTCAGTGGTAGAGCATCGGACGCGTTATTCGAAGGTCGCAGGTTCGGTCGGTGCCGGTGGCAAGTTATCTTTTCGTCCACTTTTCTTTCTTCACATTTACATTACAATTAATTCTAATGGCATCCCCTACACTTATCTTGGCATCGTTGTCTGTCATGTTGAATAAATACCATGAAAGGAAATATACGGGCTAGCTGAGTGGTTACAACGCTCGCCTTCAGATTTTTGGTACGCGGGTTCGAATCTCACCTCGCGGAGTTTTTTCGACAAGAATTTCTCTATTATATCCGAAGCAGGCCGGCGACTGAAAAAAATTAGCCATTAGTGTAGGAGCGTTACGTGATAGAAAACATGCTCAAGCTCCTCCGAGACCTGCGTACCGCCAGCGGTAAATGGTGGGCATAAATAGCTTGCCATTATGCCAACAAGTATGGGGAGTGGCTGAGCGGTCTAACGCACCGCGCTGCATTGCGAGGGGTCGCTGGTTCGAATACCCGGTCGGGTGCCTTGGAATTTTTTTTCTTCTAATTTATTTTTCTTGTGCCTTTTATATATATATATATGTACATACATACATACATACATACATACATACATACATACATACATACATACATACATATCCGAAGCAGGCCGGCGACTGAAAAAAATTAGCCATTAGTGTCTCTATAATTGCTATCGCAATAATCTCAAACGCGTCGGGAGGGTGTGCAACTTCACCCCGGCGCGCTGGAGCAAGTACACATATTATGCGTGCACATATTGTATGTATTATGTATTATGTGTATACTGTGGCTGAAGAGGCCGACCTCATTGCTTCGTGATCTCCCGCTGCCGCCAGAGGCGCTCAATATGGCGGCGGATTCAATACAACAATACAAATATAGAAAGCTAAACACACCCTTGACGTAAGAGGTGGTGTTAGGACTGGCGGCGCAAAAGCAGGGTTGAAGAACAAAAGTAAATGGTGGGACAAATAAGTGCAGTCAGCCGTAAGGCGCAGAAAGTCGAGATGTCAATCTGTTGTTTTGTTATAGGAAGGTCGTTTTAGTAGCCAAATTAAAAGAAATGAAGCTTTTCTTCCTTTTTATTTTTGTTTTTTGGCGATCCTGAGGCGCCCATGTCACCGCTCCATTATATAGACTATTTTACCTAAGACAAATGGGCGCCGCCATCTTGGGCTGTTAAGTCGTTGTTTTCTTGTTTCTGTACATTGCGATGTTAATTAATAAGGCCATGAGACATCGTATGCACCAACTGAACCATTTCCATGCGTATGCGTCTAGCGGAACACTGTTCGTTTAGTTGTTAAAGATGCAAAACACAAAGGTTAACAGCCCAGCATGGCGGCACCACAACACCTCCAGAAAATAGTCTATAGAGAACGGCATAGCATCCATCCATTCACCGGTGCCTCTTGGTTGCCTTTGCCGAACAGCTGGGCAAGCACCGACAACAGCGCAGTCGCTGAACCAAGAGCCGCAGGAACGCCGATCCGAAACGCCAACTGAGTCCCCATCAAAGAAGGCAAAGTCGACACACGTCTGCTGCGGAGCGGCAGCGACAGAGCGCAGCGAACTGCGAGCCTCCGGAACCAACCACCAAGCCTGCCGCAGAACGGGCTGATCCAAACGACAGTAAGCTATGTCCCTCCTAAATGAACTCCCCCGGCTTCCAATTTCCGCAGCCTTAGTCGGGAACGTTACCATATGCGCAGTGAGTTTTATTATTTTTAGCATTCCCTGGAAAACAATTTCCAGGTTCGTGCGCCTCTCTGACCGCTATCGCGTGTCGATGGGCAAATAAGCAGAATCCTATCCACCTGTAGAAAACCGCCGGCGAGTGGCTTATACGAAGCAGCACTGAGGAAGTGTATTTCATTTCATGCTCTACAGTTGGTTCTAGCGGTGGCATCGGCGTTAGCCGTGGTCCCGTTCTTAATAATGAAACCGTCTGAGGTTTCACGTCCCAAAACCCCGATAAAATATTAAGAGGGACGCCGCTGTGCTGGGCTCCGGAAATTTTGACCATCTGGTGTTCTTTAACGTTCCCTAACATCGCACAGTACACGGGCCTCTAGCATTTCGCCTCCGTCGAAACGGTACCGCTGTGGCCGGAATCGAACTCGCGACCTTCGAGTCAGCAGCTGAGCGCCGTAACCGCTATACACTACCACTGCGGTGGCACCATTGTTTTGTGGCAAAAAAACAAAAATAAAGGTCGGACCGATTCGTGTAGTCACGTATTCGCGCGCGGAAGACATGAGATACCATACCGACCCTCGCCCCCCTCAGTGTTGCTAGCTCCGCTTACAATAAGCAGATTTGCGCTTCTTTTCTCGCCGAGTCGCTTTTAGAATTTTCCAGTCGGTTGTCATGTTTTTTTGTGTTTTTTTTTGTCTTAGTTGCATTGTTCAGCAAATATAAATATTTTTAGTGGCCATAACGTTCACCAGCGGTACGTTTGTAATGTACTAATAGCGCGATTGTGGATGACTTCGAGCAGTTTAGTGTTGACGTCAAACATAAGTTGGGTAATCAATAAGTGACGTTAATCAAGCGCTGGCAAACGTGCATTTAACTCCGAATGGAGACTGCCCTGAAGACAATGTTAAAAAGTAAATGTGTACTTTCGTTCATAGTCAGTTGCGCATATTTTCGCCGTATAAAATAGTAATTTTTTTCCACTCCCTCTTCGCATTTAAGTAACATCGTTTATTTTAAATCATATATTTTAGGGAATGGTAAAATTAAGCTTGCCGCTTATTATGGGCTTCTTCGCGAAAGTCGCGCCGCCTTTTTGGGGCCTGCTTTTGCGATGCTTATTCGCTTGTTAGCTCGGTAGCATCTGGCAACTCTGTCGCCCCTGTATATATTTCGTCCTTTCCCGAACAAGGGCCCCAGTTAAGCCCGTTGCATGCGAGCGACACATCTGCCGGCAGCTGTGGCGTGATGAGGACGCATAAATGTCTGATTTAGACACTTACGGGCCGGCACCGAGTGTGTACTGTAAACAAGTACGTACATACTCAGTGCAAGACGAAAAGCGAGTAAGACTATCGGACGAATAATACTAATAATAATAATTGTTGAGGTTTAACGTCCCAAAACCACCGTATGATTATGAGAGACGCCGTAGTGGAGGGCTCCGGAAATGTCGGCCACCTGGGGTTCTTTAACGTGCACTTAGATCTAAGCACGCGGGCCTGAAGCATTTTCTCGCCTCCATCGAAAATGCGGCCGCCGCAGCCGGTGTTCAATCCTGCGACCTGCGGGTCAGCAGTCGAGCACCATGACCACTATAGACCACTGTGGCGGGTTGACTATCGGACGCGCACAACAACTAAATATTCACCGGGTCCCCTCTGTTACCGGTATGGAGATCGAGGCCGAAAGCCTATAATGCTCTGCGAGACACTCTTACGAGACGTAGGCGTGGCGTTTGCACAGCCATACACATAAAGTACCGCGTAGTACGTCCGTTTGCACGTCAACAAACGCCCAAGATATTCAACAAGTTCTGCAAAAAAAAAAATAATAATAATAATAAAAGAAATAAAATCCACGCATCTCCACGAAGTGAATCAAGACTTGTGGGCAAAGCACCTGAGTATCGTTCGCTGTCCATATAATGTAAATTGACTGGCGTAAAGTGTATATAGAAGTCCACTTTTTCGTGCGCGTCTCAAAGGCAATTTTCAATTTGAAAGAAAATGTAGGAGCGCTTTGTGATAGAAAACACGCTCAAGCTCCTCCGAGATACGCGTACCGCAAGCGGTGAATGGTGCATATAAATAGCTTGCCGTTATAACGCCGGCGCAAGCGTGGCGAGTGGCTGTGTTGTCTAGCGCAGCGGGCTGCGGGGCGAGGGGTCGCTGGTTTGAATCCCCGGTCAGGTGCGTTGGAATTTTTTCTACTAATTTATTTTTCTTTGTGCATTTTTTATATATATCAATACATATACATATCCAGGGACATGACGGCGACGGCGACGACAAAAATCAGCCGAGAGTGTCCATATAATTCTATGGCAAAAAAAAAAAAAGAACACCGGGCACACTTTGTGTCAGACGCAATCGCGGGGCAGGGGACGCAGAGGGGTCATTCCACGTGCCGCAGTTTAAAAGAAATATAAAACAGCGTCGGCTTCTGCATTACGGACGCTTGTAGCGCGTTGCTCAAACAGACAGAGGTAACAACTGTGACAGTTGTTAGTTGACGCTGGTCCTGTGTATACCTATGCGTTCTTTCCGAGCGTCCTTCGTGCTGCAGCGGCGCGCTGCAAGTATCGAGCTGCTTGTAGTTCTTCGTGTGACATTCTAATTTCTTGCTATCGCATTCATTGCTTCGCCATAGTGGCGAAACTGACTTTTTTTTTTTTATTTCGCCTTCCAGCCGTCTTAGCAATTCAAGGATTTAGAAAATTGCTGGAGTGGAGGATGTGCCTCGAAAGTGAATCCAAGAGCCCGCCATCTTGTCGGTGGTAAGATACCATTTTAATATGGGTAATTTGTTGGGAGATATAGTGCTGGACGAGTGCCTTTGTGCTACAGGTTTCTTTGAGAAGCCTCAACGTCTAGGCACATTTTAGTAGAGATCAACTCATCAATGCTCTTCTCGATAGGTTATTTTCGCCAGGAACAGGGATCTCTTACCTTATAATTAGCCTTTGTCTACGTTAAAGTCTATTGTAATACCTTTTTTAGGGGCCCTTTCGCGCACTTTCAAGGCAGCGTGCATTGTGCTGCCCCGTGCCATGCGCACGGAAGCCAAACGGATGGACAAGACTCACCTCTAAGGCGCTTCGGCCCTGAAAAAAAAAAAAAAAAAGCTTCATATTGGGCACCTGGCGTTGCTGCATAAGGTTACGTTGCGATTTCCTTTTCTTCTTGCAATGCACTGCAATAGTCATGATTGAATTGCTGTAGTCACGGATGACGAGAACTTCATCCATGACCACAGCAACGCATTCGAGGTCTTTCATGCGTACTTTCTATACATAGGGCGGTGCGTATTTCTGACGTGCGTGGCATTCTATACCGACCATGCACAGGAATATATGCTTCCTCCAGCTCCATCTGTCACGGCCCTCTATCTGCCGTTAGAAGGATAGCAGTCGCGGCGTACAGGTCAAATTCTCGCCTCGGCGGTCTCCAGCTCTGCCTAACAGGGATGTCACAAAATGCTAAAAGGGTTCCATACCATATAGTCCATTCTAGTGCACTTACTTGCGACAGTATGTTGGACAGACCAGACAATTATTCATTGATGAAGTATGACAGCACAGAACAGTGTGAAGAATTGATTCGGGAGTC
>JALIZH010032605.1:0-11134 GCA_030522465.1 Rhipicephalus appendiculatus
CAGAATCCGAACCTGCGACCTTCGAATAACGCGTCCGATGCTCTACCACTGAGCTACGGTGGCGGTCATCTCCCCCGTCCACTTTATAGGGTATATATATGTACTTAAACGTGGGAGCGTCAGTCAGCGCCGCCTGTTGCCATTACGGCGAGTGTGGAACACTCTTTTTTGCCTGTAGGCGTCACGTAGTACGTGATCTTATTACGAGAGGGCAGCTGACTAGTAATCCCTCGCATACAACCTGAAGGCATCAAGTCTGCCAGAACGAGACCCTCGTTATGAATGAAGGAGGGAATTGTAAACGTAAGGGGCTCGTTTGCTTTGTTAAACGCAGTATTAATGAGAACTAACAGACAAAGATGCCAAGGAAAGTATAGGGGAAGCTATTAGAAGTAATTGTAATGTAAATGTGAAGAAAGGAAAGTGGACGAAAAGATAACTTGCCACCGGCAGAATCCGAACCTGCGACCTTCGAATAACGCGTCCGATGCTCTCGGACGTGTCTATCTATCTATCTATCTATCTATCTATCTATCTATCTATCTATCTATCTATCTATCTATCTATCTATCTATCTATCTATCTATCTATCTATCTATCTATCTATCTATCTATCTATCTAGCCGCCTACGTCTGAGGGCTCTCGTGATAGCCTCCTTAACTTTGGGTAGACCGAAATTAGTATGGAAGGGCAAGTCTGTTTGACCAATATGGCTGGCTCGTCATGACAAGAATAACGTGAAGATCCCGTTGCGTACGTCGTGAAACCCTTTCCTCCAGAAACGTGCGGCACATACCCGTATGCTTTGGGCCGCGGCATGCAGGTATGCGCCACAGGTGATTGACAGCTTATATCTGCCCTGGAACGGCAAGAACAGACATCGGAAATTGAAATGTGAGGGCGTCGAGAAAAGTTGACTTTGGCAGCTTTCTTCCGACGAGGACAAGGAGGTGGAGGAGCGGGTGGAGGCGTAACACCACCTATACTTCATCCCAGTAGTACCTTGCTGCACTGTGGAAGCTGCAGGGCTCGTTATCCAGTAGGAAAGGCGAAAGCCGCTCAAGACGTCTTCATCCGCGTCGCGTCATCTGCTTGTCTTCATTTTAGCGTCGGCTCGCCCACCTTGTGGATACTTGCTTCCTGCATTTAATATAACACGCAAGAACCTCTTAGAAAACGACGCTTTCCCGTTTCTTTGATGTTTGGAAACCCACTTGTACAGGGCTCGTTCGCTGGCGTTTGTGAGAAACGTGGTTCTTGTCCGAGCAGAGAGCCAGTAACAAGCTCGAATTCTGATGGAAACGGATGGTCTGGCCGGTATGGGGGCTGCCATGTTGCTGTAAGTCATCGCGGTTAGGGTGGATATCGTGGTTACCAACCGGTAATCGCTGAAATATTTCAGAAATTGCGATGTGCGTGCGCGAAGGGCTTAACGTACCACGTTCGCTGTAACGCGTCATGCCTCATACCCTTGTACGTCGCTGATAATGAAACAGTTACGCACGGAACTACATTATGTGATGCGCAAGGATAGTGCCTATGTCCCCCGTGCAGTTTCAATAGTGCTGCATGGTAGTAGTGAGATGGAGTATACATGGCTGTCACGGACGTCACAACCAGGAACGAGAGGGCCTAAAGGCGCGGTGTTTAAGAACATTTGCAGCTGTCTGGAAGCATAGTCGGCAGCTTCGCAGCAGCGAGATCTGTTCTTCGGTCGGGCCACCGGCTTCACCATGACTATTCGCGGTATTTTCGGATGCAGAACAAGTGGAACTTCTGCTTCTAAAGGCAGCGCACGGCCCCGTGTTAGAGGTTTGGTGTCGCGTAATAAGACCCGAGCCCTAGGCCAAGACCGCCATCTTTTTTATTCTACTGCTCGTGCTCACTCCTTCTTTCTTCTCTTCTCCATGTTGCCGCCCGTCCGCTATCATCAGCAACATATTCCCAAGGGGCCAAGGCGATCGCTGGGCAGTTGATACTCGCCGACTTGCCTCCAGAATGTACACCTTCTGAACGGGTCGGTTGATTGTCTGTCCAGAAGCTAGTCGCACTATACCGTTCTTTAACGGGTGCAGTGGCATAACTCTGCTCTGCTACCGCAGCACTTGACGTGCGCTGTAGTCATGCGCAAGCACAAAATCACCAGCACGTAGCCGAGACAGTTCACGAACAGGCCCATTGTGCGGGGATTGAAGTAATGGCAGGTATAACCGCTTCTATCGGATCCGTAGCTCCGCTGTGAGACGCTCACGATAGTGCCTGTAGCGGAGAATGTCCTCTCGCATTTCCTCTCGAATGTCCTCTTGTAGGTCGTTGCAGAAAGCATATGTTGTGTCTTCAGAGCAAGAAGTTCGATCTAGTCGGCAGTTGCAGTTGTTTTCGATCGCAGGACGATCATTTTTTTTGTCGATCGGATGACGCGCTCTGACCTGCCTGCCACACAAGGAGTCCAACACCCACGAACTTCCATTTGACGACTGGTTGACACCGGAAGACGATGAGTAGCTGGACAACATCAGCGTCGATCTTTGTACTCTTGAGCAGGAGATTCTTCTCACAGAGATGACCTAGCGCGCGCGGGAAAGCGTCGAACACAGCACGAAGCTTTGTGATGGCATATCGGCGGATGACTGCGTGATGGGGCATATGATACACATTCTCCCTTGGCAGTAGTTCTTTAACTCGATATGCGTGCTCCTTGTTGACGTACGCTCTAACTGCCGTGTCCTACTGCTTCGGGAGTTCGGGCTCTCGTTTGAAAGTGTTCAATTGGGCTTGCAGACGGCGCTCAGCTAACCTTCGATTGTCGCTGCCTGAAGGTATCCCTGGATATTTTAACATCAGCGGCACCTGGTAGGGGCCGTCTATCTTGATGGTGCCCTCTTCAAATGTCTCAAGTTCTGGCAGAGACTTGTCTTTTTCCTCAGTCGGTGGCTTGATTCCGACGACGTCGAGACGCCACATCGCCGAAGGATCGCAGTCAGGAAGGGAAGCGGGGCTGCAGTTCAGGAAGAGAGCGCTCGTAGGTGAACTTCCTGCGAGTTCCATTGTTCCCTGGACGGTCCATCCAAACTTGGTTTCCACAGCCGTCAGATCACTGGACAAGCGATCAATCCTTCCTGTTGCTACCTTCCAGTAGACGTCGGAACCAAGTAACACACTTATTTCCTGTGGGTGCCATGTGTCGGGATGAAAGTTGTCTGCAACGTCGTAGTTCATCTCGCACAGTTCCTTCAATACTTTACTGCAGATCGGCGGGCTTGTTACCGTACACACTTCAGGTACCTCCAAGGCCTCCACGGTTACCGTTGTATCCCTACGTTGCCCTCGAAGAGTCAAAGCTACCCGTCGACTGCGAATTACTTGGCGGGGCTTCGAATGGCCGAACGTAACCAAAGAGAGTTCCTCGTTTCCGATAACCGGGCATCTGAGGTACCTTGAGAGATCCGCTCGAATAAATGTGCGCTGGCTGCCGCTGTCGAGGAGAATGCGTACGAGACGCCTTCGTGACCCGCACTCAACCCACACTCGTCCTGTTTGCAGAAGGACTGCGTTGACTCCGGTCAGGGCGCTTGGGGCAGATGTCACTGGAGGCGTGTTTGTGCCTCGACCGGTGATACGCGGCTCGTCCTGAGCAACCGATGTCGCGTTTGTACGGGTTAGTGCAGCTGAGCAGAACAACTCGCAGAGGATCGTCAAATGCCGACGATTGCACTTGCTACACATGACGTTCCGCGCACGTCGGCAGAAACGTGCCACGTGATTTCTCCTACCGCAACGGTAGCAGCACCGAGCACTGCGCAAACGAGCCCGTTTTTCGTCAGCCGAAAGTTGAACGTTGCAGTCCGCGATGGTGTGCTGACAACTGCTGCATAAGGGGCACACCTCTTCCGTAACTGCAACAGATTCGGCAGCAAGTGCGGACGCTGTAGGCAAATGTCCCATTGGTGCTGACGGAGGTTCGACATCTTCTTCGGGCAGTAACCGCGAGAAAGCTGACGGCGTTCGTCCTGGCCTGCCTTCCTCTCGAACCTCAATTTGTATGCGCAGGAAGCTTAGCATTTCTGCAGCCTGACGAGCTCTTTCTTCGGGGGTCGCTATACCGGACGTATCCTGCGCGGCTTCTTTGGACTTCTGCCGGTAGAGGATCGCGAGGTCGTCAGGCAGGCACCTCATTAGGACGCGGTTGAGGACACGTTGTACTGCTCGGGTGAGACGCCCAAACCGGTCAGTGCCGAGACGCGAAATTGTACCTTGTCGTAGAGTCACATTTGGTTTACCCGTGATTATAACACATTGTCCCATAGGTGTTTGTGCCACTGTGGACTAGAGGACGCTACTAGCCGAAGAAGAAGATGAGGTGTCACGGGCGTAAATCGAGGGTGTTGCACTTGTCATAGGGCGTCAACGCTACACCTCTTACGTGTTGTAAATATACTGTAAATACTGCAACTCTGCACGTAACATTTTGGTGGAGGTGCGGGGTAACATCTACGAAAGTCGGACCTGGATCTCCGCAGCGGTCGTCACATCGGTTCCGCTGCTATGGCTACCGACAGTGTCCCGGCCGCCCAGACCCCAGTGCAATACGTGATGACTCCGCTACGTGATCCGGGAATCTTCACCGGTACTGGCAAGGTCGACGTCGAGGAGTGGCTGGCGATGTACCAGCGCGTCGCGAACAGTTACAGGTGGGATCCAACGCTTATGCTGGCGAACGTGATTTTCTACCTGGGGGAAACCGCAAAAGCGTGGTTTGAGACGCACGAAACCGAGCTCACAAGTTGGGACATCTGCAAAGAGAGGCTACGTGATCTTTTCGGGAGACCAATCGGACGCCAAGTAGAAGCCCAGAAGGAGCTCGCGTCCCGTGCCCAGATGTCCACCGAATCGTACATCTCTTACATTCAGGACGTTCTGGCACTTTGCCGAAAGGCAGATGACAAAATGCCGGAGGCAGATAAGGTCGGACACATTATGAAGGGCATCGCCGACGATGCATTCAGCTTCTTGCTATGTAGGAGCTGCACAACAGTTGATTCCCTCATTAAAGAGTGCCGCCACTTCGAACAAGCAAAAGGCAAGCGCATCGTGCAACGCTCCGACTTTCGCAGCCGTCTTCGAAAAGTGCTAACGCCCGCCGAGTCGCCTGCCCTACGAGTAGCCAACGGCAGCACAACAGCCGTAATGGGAATGTGTACCGCCCGTATTACCATCGCCGACCGCTCAACGTCACTTCTGTTCACTGTACTTGTGGAGTGCCCTCACGAGGTGATTCTCGGAATGGACTTTTTGACGATTCATTCTGCGCTTATTGACTGCTCAACCGGTATTCTGAGGCTTGAGCTACCCCAGTGCTGTGCCGAAATCACAGCAGATATCCAGTCCCGACTTCGCTGCACTGAATTTGTTCGGCTGCAACCTGATGCTGCGACTTATGCGCTCATGTCGCCTTGCCCACCACTTCGGGATGGTAATTATGTCGTGTCCCCATTTTACGATGTCCACTAGAGCGCCAAATAGCTCTCCCTAGCTCCATCATTACGCTCACCAACAACCGTGTGTGGCTTCCTCTCCTGAATTTTGGCTCGTCTCCACAAGCTCTTCCTGAGGGTGTATCTCTCGCTGTGTTGTCTCCTTTGGAAGACTCCGGAGTCTCTGCTCTAAGTTATGAGCAACCATCTGAGTTTGCTCGACCTTCGGCTCCAACGATGCCATCTACCGACAAGCTCGCCAAAATGATAGCTCCTGACCTGCGACCTTCTTACGCTGACACCCTCCGCCGCGTTTTGATGTCCTACGAAGACATCTTTGATTTCGACAATCGCCCGCTCGGTCGAACCGACGTCGTCACTCATTCGATCCACACTGGTGACGTTCCGCCCATCCATAGGCGTCCCTATTGTGTGTCGGCGGCAGAACGTCACGTCATACAAACCGAGGTCGAGAAAATGCTCTCCAAGGACATTATCGAGCCCTCCTCCAGTCCGTGGGCATCCCCTGTCGTTTTAGTGAAAAAGAAGGACAATACTTGGAGGTTCTGCATAGATTATCGTCATCTGAACAAGATCACGAAAAAGGACGTTTACCCGCTTCCGCGTATTGATGACGCACTGGACTGATTACACGGTGCCAGTTATTTCTCTTCGATCGATTTACGTTCTGGCTACTGGCAAATAGCAGTCGATGACAGAGATCGCGAGAAGACGGCCTTCGTCACCCCTAGATGGTCTGCGTGGTTTCTATCTTCTACGTGGTTTTAAGTGGTCCACATGCCTATGTTACCTCGATGACGTTATTCTTTTTTTCACCGACGTTTGACAGCCATCTCCACCGGCTCTCAGCCATCCTTGACGTCTTCCGACGAGCAGGCCTGCAGCTAAATTCTGCGAAATGTCATTTCGGCCGTCGTAAATTACGAGTCCTCGGTCACCTGGTGGACGCTACTGGCATACAGCCTGATCCCGACAAAGTGAGCGCAGTCCGCGAGTTTCCAACTCCTCGTACCTCTGCTGATGTCCGAAGTTTCCTGGGGCTGTGTTCCTATTTCAGACGGTTCATTGAGAACTTCGCCGAAATCGCTCGTCCTCTCACCAACATTCTCAAAAAGGACAGCCCTTTCACTTGGGGACCAGAGCAAGCTCACGCATTTTCAACGCTTACGAGTCGCCTTGTAAATCCACCCGTTCTGGGTCATTTTGATCCGTCTGCTTACACGAAAGTTCGTACGGATGCAAGTGGCCATGGCATTGGCGCTATTTTGTCCCAACGACACCGGGAGGTGAATCGTATAATCGCTTATGCTAGCCGCCTCCTATCGCCCTCAGAGCACAATTACTCGATCACAGAACGTGAATGCCTCGCCTTGATTGGGCCATTGCCAAGTTTCGCCCATACTTGTTCGAACGACATTTCACCGTGGTAACAGACCATCATGCCTTATGTTGGCTCTCCTCACTCAAAGACCCTACGGGACGCCTTGGTCGTTGGGCTTTACGCCTCCAAGAATACACATTTTCTGTGTCGTACAAATCTGGACGGCTACACAAGGACGCTGACTGCCTCTCCCATTATCCTGTCGACCCACCTGACACCACCGATACTGATTCGGATACCTGTGTTTTGTCGCTCAGCGACTTCCTACACGTCACCGAAGAGCAGCGTCGCGACCCATATTTGCGATCTCTTATAGAACGCCTCACCTCAGAACAATGGGACGGCTCCCTCCGTATGTTTGTTCTGCACGACGGTACCTTATATCGACGCAATATGACACCACACGGTGCTGAACTGCTTCTCGTTGTTCCTCAGCATATGCGACCATCTATTCCCTCGCAACTGCACGATGCTTCCACCGCTGGCCACTTGGGTGTTTACCGAACTTACGATCGTGTGCGCAGACGTTTCTTCTGGCCTCGCCTATACCGCTCTGTTCGACGCTACGTCGCTTCCTGCGAGCTCTGCCAACGCCGCAAAAAGCCCCCTCTCTCTCCCGCCGGGTACCTTCAGCCTATAGCTATCCCCAGCGAACCATTCTTTCGTGTCGGCCTGGACCTCCTTGGCCCTTTCCCGACGTCGTCTGCGGGTAAAAAGTGGGTGGCCGTAGCGACTGATTATGCCACACGTTATGCCATTACGCGAGCCCTCCCCTACCAGCTGTGCAACCGATGTCGCTGACTTTCTCCTCCATCAAGTCGTCTTACACCATGGCGCTCCTCGTCAGCTGCTGACTGATCGAGGTCGCTGTTTCCTTTCGAAAGTTGTCGACGACCTTCTCCGCTCTTGTGCAACGTCCCACAAGTTCAGCACCACTTACCATCCTCAGACAAACGGACTTACTGAGCGTCTTAACCGTACACTCAGGGACATCTTATCCATGTACGTGTCTGAGGACCACCGGGATTGGGACTGCACCTTACCGTTCGTAACGTTTGCCTATAATTCGTCGCGTCACGACGTTACTGGTTATTCTCGATTTTATCTGCTGTATGGCCGCGACCCGCTCTTGCCTCTCGACTCACTACTTCCTTCTGAGGCAAACTCAATCACATTCTATGCTCAGGACGCCATCGTTCGCGCGGCGACGGCGCGTCGCGTTGCCCGCGATCGACTCCTGGCGTCTCAGGCCAACCAAAAGCGCCAGTACGACGGTCACCACCGGGACGTGCGTTTCAGCCCTGGTTCCCTGGTCTTGCTCTGGCTGCCTTCGCGTCGCATTGGCCTGAGTGAAAAACTGCTGCCGCGCTACGTTGGGCCTTACCGAGTTCTTCGCCAAGTAACCGAAGTCACATTTGAGATCTCGCCACTAACCCCCAAGCCTTCGTCCGTCTCACCAGCTACTGAGAGTGTGCATGTTTCGCGACTAAAGCCCTACATCACGTACACCGATCCGATGCACCGAGACGGTGCTTCAGCCGCCGGTAGTTAATGTCACATAGGTGTTTGTGCCACTGTGGACTGGAGGACGCTACTAGCCGAAAAAGAAGATGAGGTGTCACGGGCGTAAATCGAGGGTGTTGCACTTGTCATAGGGCGTCAACGCTACACCTCTTACGTGTTGTAAATATACTGTAAATACTGCAACTCTGCACGTAACAATATCACTGTGCGCGAAAAAGGATGTTGTCCGAGAAGCGCCGTAGCGCTTGTCTGAGGCGCATTAACAGAGGAGACTTGAAAAAGAAAAACGCATCAGTGCCTGTAGTCTCCACTTCATGAATGTTAAGGTTATTTTCGAGTTATGTCTAGGTTTAACACGTTTACTGAGGTGATGACGTTGCTTCGGCAGAATGCTGCCTATAGGTTTACAGCGATGTACAGACTATTTGGCTTGGTGATGCGCTTACGGTAGGTAGCGCATCACTACCGTAAGCGCATTACCAAGCCAAACATGAACAAACTAGCCCCTTTCGACGCATTACTGACATGTACAGACGACCTTTTCCACTTGAATAAACGCGTCTGCAGTTTTTAAATGTGGCCCAAAGGTGCAACATATGTGAACGCGTCCACTTTCACAGGAAAGCCTGCGAATTCAGTGGACGAGGTGAACCCCGACGGGGCACCGAGCTACTGCTGGGCCACCGCCGTTATGACCAGGCTAATGCCGCAGCATATGCGTGTTTTGACCCGTGTAAAAAGTTACGTAAGAGCAAGATGAATGCTGTCGCAGCGGGCCCGGCATTCACGGAGCCTGGAACATCACTCGAACTAACCTCGCTTAGAACGGTGACAGGCTGCGATGGAAGGTGCTTTGCTGCCATGGATTTTACCCATCCGCTGGTGGAGTAGTTGTGGCCGTTTAGCGACTTGTAGGCACTCCTTTGTTGCAGCGTGACGTGACTTGTTCAAAACACCACATAAATCACAATGTCGCCGTGTGTCACGGCAGGCAGCAGACCAACGTTGGGTTCAGCCTCCATAAATGTGGCGTTCGTAACGGTCGATGCCATCGCACATTTCAATTTTAGCTCACTAACGTACCCGAGTCCGGTCCACGAGCCCTTCGAAATACGAAGGGCAAAGCGCGCGCACGATTTCTTTCTCCATATCACTCAGAATAAATGGAACGACTCCGACAAGCTTAGACGCACTTCAATAATGCATGTTGCTGGGCTAGTCGGTCGTACATGATTAAACAAGGTGCTGCGCAAAGGACACAGGGACAAGGAAGTGAACGAGGACGGGCGCAGACTGCAAATGAAAGACTAGGGGAACACCAGCTTTCCATAAAGAACGGACAAGGTTCTAATTTGCCTCTGCACTGCAGCGCATGCCCTTCGGCTGCTTGTGGCAAACCATGCCAGCCTTTGCTGGCGTCAGCGAAAATCTTGAGGCGAAGTCGGGACCAGTTGGCACGTGAGCTTGTCGAGGATTTCTTCATCATGAAAAAAGAGACATTTGCGTCAGTGATACCTCCATAAGATTGTATGATAATGAAAGCACGTTCCTCGCATGCGCGTAGATGAATTTGCAGTTTGCGTCGTATAAACATGCGTTTTCTTTTCGATAAGATCCAGTCGCGAGTCTGCGCCCATCCTCGTTCACTTCCTTGTCCCTGTGTCCTTTGCGCAGCACCTTGTTTAATAAGATCCGACGTGGCGCTAAACCATACGCGCAGCCCGACTCAATATTCTTAAATAAAGCGCTCGCTGACTTTGAATGCCGAAATGACATCACGTGCCAGCAATTTATAAGTAAGACAAGGCCATAGGCGCACAAGAATCGTTCCTGCAAAACCTGTACGCTGTTCGAGTGTCTCTCGCCTTTTTTGCGCAATAATATGTGAATTTCGTGAAGCCTACCACTGCGTTCATCGGAGATGAACAAAGACCAGTTCGGATATCTGCCAGGTCCTGCGGCGTCCGTGACGGCCACGTCCAGGAAGCGGGCGGGCCCTTACTGCGACAGCGAGGACACTGATGTCTACTCACTGCCAGACGAGGGGCCATCTGACGACGACTTCAAACTCGTAACGAGCCGAAAGGCGAAGAGACGTAACTCCAGGGCCTCCTCATCCGCGAACACACCGAATGAAGGAGCGACGCGAAGGCCCGAGGTCAGCACCATCATTTTCGTTCCTGTTGATCCCAACGGCAACATGAAGCGCCTCAACAGGCAATCTGTTTCGGCGCTGCTCGAGGGGCTGGTGCCAGATCGAATCATCGACATCCGAGTGAACCCGCGTAAGAACGTCATGGCGATTGATGTTTCTCGTGCAACCGCACTGAACACACTGCGAAACGTCACAGCGCTGGATGGAATGAACGTCCGCTCCTACATCCCAGTGGGCTCCAACGTCGTCTCCGGCGTCATCTACGACGTTGACGCTGCGATTCCCAGCTCCGACTTGTGTGGCCCTGGTCAAACCAGCCAACGAAGCTACCATCATTGCCAAGGTTGCTCGTTTGGGTACCTCACGCTGCGTGAGAATAGATTTCAAAAAGGTAACTCTCTACCGTCCTATGTAAGGTGGGCCACTTCCGACATTACGTAAGACCTTTTGTGCCGAAACCACTGCAATGTCACAACTGCATGAAACTAGGCCACGTGAGAACCGCATGCGAAAATAGGCGAGTATGTTCTCGCTGCGCTGAAGCCCATTGCGCCGATGATTGTGTAGCCGATGTCCTG
>JALIZH010032608.1:0-15680 GCA_030522465.1 Rhipicephalus appendiculatus
AGTATATTCTAGGCACTATAATATAAGCAAGCTTTTCAAAATAAATAGACTGCAAGATATATATGTTATGGCGTGATCTTCAAATTTGTAGCCCGAGTTGCATCGCGGTACAAAGCACTTCTTGCCCATCTGGACAATAAGTTGTGTAAATAAGGACACGATCAACAAGGATAAGCTATTTTAAATAGGCTAGCATTTGGGTGGCAGGCGTTTCGACTGGCGAATGGGGCCTCGTTTGATTTGGCGTTGTTATAACCGGCAAGGCGGCCTGCAAGGGACGCTCATCGGCGTATACCTTCCAAACGCTGTCCGCGTCCAGCAGGAACGCAAGAGGCACGGCAAGAGGTGTCCTTGTGCTCTGCAGGGAACGCGCATCGGCGTTGCTGGTACACGCTGTCCGCGTCCTGTGAAAAAGACTTGACGAGACGGGTGTGCACGGACCGATATAAAAGGAGCGCATCAAGAGTGCGCTGGGGCCCTCTCGTCTCTGGAGTGCGCTTCCAATGTAAAGGCGCGTCGTGGGCGCGTCTCTGCGCCTAGTTTGTTGAAGCTCCTGTAAATATGTAAATTAAACGTGTGTATTAGATGTGAAGCATCTTATGGCGAAGCTTAATCCGGTGGTGGTGGTGGTGGTGGTGGTGTGCCGCGTGCCCACCCTTACTGCGCATGCGCAAACAGTTAAAAAAAAATAAAAATAAAAAAAACCGCCTCTCCCCCTCTCTCTCCTCTAGGCTTCCCTCCCCGCGGCAACAACACCCACACTGCGCATGCGCCTCCCTTCCTCTCTCCCCCTCTTACACTCCCCCCTCTCTCCATCCCTGCCCGCGGCGTCTAACTCCCCCCTGCGCATGCGCGTCCCCCCCTCTCTCTCCTCTCCTACGCTCCCCCTCTCTCCTCTACACTGCCCACGGCGTTCACACTCCCACTGCGCATGCGTGTCACCCCCCTCTCTCTCCTCTCCTACACTCCTCCCTCTCGCCTCGCGACGCCGACGCAGGCAGCGTCTGCTAGCGAGTTTCTTGGTTGAAAAAAACCGACTGCTCGCGCTGCACAACCGTTCACTGGCCATCCCGTATATATAGCAATGGATCTTGACCTCCAAGGTGGTGCCGGTGAGAGATTTCTCCTGTGCGTTGTTGAACAATAAAAATTCGCAGCGTGCGCGTTAACTAAAAGCGGAGTGCGGGTCTCTGTGTCCAGTCGGAGTCTTCTGTCTCTCATTGCCCATTAGCAGCGATTGGCATGTTCCAGTAGGAAAAACTGCTCCATCACTGCCTGCTTTGCGCCTCCCCAGTTTTCTCTCCTGCGCAACGCTGCGATGAGCGCCAGCGTCAACGCCGCCGCCAGTGTAAGCGTTAGCGCCCGCTGCTTCACATCTACACATGGTTCCCTTTAGCGGGAGATGATGTAATTTTTTTGTGAGCAAGAAGTCTCGCAAGAGTTCTCCTTTGCCGGCGCATCGGTGGCAGCCTGTACCCCCTCCTTGGTCACATCAGCGTGTTAGTTTTAATGGGTCAGACAGTGACGTCAAGGAATATGGTGTCACCCTCAATTCCTGTCATTCCTGAAAGAAGAAACTGGAAAGCAAATAGTTAGGACGCTGAAAAGGAAACGAGCACGACCATTTCACCTTTGTGCACCCAGAGCAGGGCACAAAGTTCTACTTCTGCTACTGCAACAAACAGCATGTCTGTGACGAATAACGAGAGGCAGTCGGAATGGAACATGATGAGTCATGATGGATCGGTCGTTAAACGGACGTTAACCTTAATTACCACGCGCCAGCCAGCACGTGTAAACGTAGCAAATGCGGCTGCTTGAATCCATCCGATATGGTGCATGCACAACGACAACCCAGGAGAGGAATTTCCAACGTACCATTGTCAAATGTGTTGCTTTCTTCTGACAACCATCATTTAGGGAAACGTCAACCCCATCCCGCACCCCTCACCCCCGCTTTCTTTTTCAGGGAATACCTTTTTTCTTTTTTACTAACCCAGTTCGTCCAGGCGGCCTCACCCAATTTGCCACGGTGGCCTTATTTGTGCACGAGCTAAAATATTTTTTGAAATTCGTGTTCACCTGTCAACTCATTATCGCTGTTCGCATGTGTTTCCATCTGTTGGCTACCGCCACTGAATTTTCTTGATGTTGTGCATTTACTTTCAAATCAGAGTGATATGTGCGGTTACCGTGATAAAAAACGAACGGCCAGCAGGTGAGGAGTTGTCGCAAATGCAGCTTTGTAAGCGACGCGGCCCCCCGTTGAAGCGGCTGACCCGAGGATGGATGGATGGATGCTATGAGCGTTCCCCTTTATAACGGGGCGGTGACATGTCTGCCACCAGGCTCGAAAAAAAAAAAACTTTCTTTTTATGTTGGCCTAATGCCTTATCTACATTGATTAAATCTATGTTAATATAGCAAAGAAAAAATATAAATTCACGGTCCATCTCTCTGCCACTTAAGGCAGAATGACCTTATTTTTCCCATTCTTCATTTTTATCCTTTATCTCTACTTTTCTGCCACCAATACTCTAACCGTCTCTTACTTATTTCTATCGCGGACGTGTTCAGCTTTCCATTGTTGTCCCTAAAACCCAAGGCTTCATGTAGACTCGTGCCCACACGTATATCTGGGTGGATATCGCCACATTCAATCAGTACATGTTCCATCGTTTCCTTAGTTCCCCCACAGCATGTACATTGTTCTTCTTCGTTACAGAATCTCGCTTTATAGCTACGCGTTCTAAGGCAACCCGACCTTGCCTCAAACAGTAAAGCGCTTCCCCTTGAATTATCATAAAACCTCTCCCTCCTTATTTCGTTTTTTCCCTTTCGGTAGTCACTGAGAGCCGGCTTCTTTTACCATCGCTCTCATCCAATAAGTCCTCTCCGCCTCTCTGACTTTTCGCTTAATGCTCCTTTGTTGCCATGTCGCCCACACTGCTAGCCGTATATTTACTGGTGAGCCTCCTAGTTCTTTTTCTCCACTGCGTGTCGACGCTTTTTCTATACAAATACCTGAAAACCTTCCCTGCCCATCTACTCTCCTTCATTTTCCGCAGCCTCTCTTCAAATCTAATTTTGCTCTGAGCTTCCCTCACTTCAAAACCTGTCCATCCCATATCACCCTTTACAGCCTCATTTGTCGTCTTCCCGTGAGCGCCCAACGCGAGGCGTCCCACAGTCCTTTGATTTACATCCATTCCAGATTGCACCTCTGACTTCATGCACACCACTGAGTTCCCAAATGTAAGCCCCTGAACCATCACACCCTTCCACAGCCCTCGAAGCACCTCGTACCTATTGTATCCCCATAACGCTCTGTGCTTCATGATTGCAGCATTCCTCTTTCCCTTTGTTACCGATGCTTTCTCTTGTACCTCCATATATCTATCCCCCCTCATTTACCCACACTCCGAGGTACTTGTATTCGCTTACCCTCGGTATTTCTTGGCCCTGTATTAAGACCGCATGGTCTTCGTGATCATTGAATACCATCAATCCACATTTTGTTGCACTAAAACCTAGTCCTAGAGCCTCGCCCTCCCTTCCGCATATATCTGCCAGCCGCTGTATATCATCTTGACTGTCCGCAAATAAGACAATATCGTCAGCATAAAATAGACCTGGAAGCTTCTGCTCAACCATCGCGCCTGCCTGTTTGTGTGACAGATTAAATCCAATGTTGCTACCTTCTAGCGCTTTTTCCATCCTCACCATGTACAGCATGAATAACAGCGGGGACAAAGGACATCCCTGTCTCAGCCCCTTGCTAATGTCAACGCTGTCCTTGCTGCTTATTCCTTCCCATTCTACACAAACTGTATTTTCTCGGTATATCTCCCTCAAAAGCTGTATACAGTCGTCACCTATGCCCACTTCCTTCAATATATCCCACAAAATTTCCTGATTAAACCTTAACGTTGTCATATGCCCCGGTGATGTCTAGATAAGCTACGTATAAGGGCCTGTTTTCTATTTTTGATATTTCTATACACTGTGTAAGAACAAACAGGTTATCGTCTAACCGCCTGTCGATTCGGAATCCATTCTGGAGTTCTCCCAAAATATCATTTTGCTCTACCCACGTTTCTATTTTTAATTTTACTGCCTGCATCGCCAACCGGTATAGCACCGATGTAATAGTTAGCGGTCTATACGAGCGAATGTTATCCTTTTCTCCCCTGCCTTTATAGATTAAGTTCATTCTACTTTTTCGCCAACTGTCTGGTATTTCCCTCTCCTGTAAGCACTTTTCTACGGCTTTCAGCAGTGCTTCTTTAGTGCTCTGTCCTAGTTCGTTAATTAGGCTGACGGGAACCCCATCTAAGCCCGGAGTAGTGCGCTTAGGAATTTTTCCTTCGGCCTTCTTCCAATTGAAATTTTCAAGTACTACATCTTCCTCGGTTGTACTCTTCTGTATACTTTTACTCACCGGGGGAATCCCCTGGGCGACCTTTTTAAACGAATCGGCTGTTACCTTTCGGATGTAACCTAGCGCTTCATACCCTTCCAATTGATTTCCTTCTTCATCTACCATATGTTGTTGCATTGTTACAGACTTCCTACCTAGCGCTTTTAGGTGGCTCCAAAATATCCTAGGCGCGGCCTTCTTCTTTTCGCGAATCTCTGTCATCCAGCGTTCACTTTCGCCTTTAATTTTTGCCTCGACTAATTTCTGCACAATGGATTTTTGCTCTAAATATATTTCCCATACTTGGTTGACTTCATCCTGTGGACGCTTCTCCTTTTTTGCTTGTCTGTGCTGCCGTGATGCCTCACGTCGCTTCTCGATCGCATCCCGGATTTCTTTGTTCCACCAACTTTTTGGCTTTCTCTTTCCTTTCCAAGAAATAGTTTTCTTCTCTTTTTCTATTTCTTTCGTGATTACATGTAGCAGCTCACTATACTTCCAGTCTTTGCCTGGAAGTTTGTCTACTTCTTCCTCGACTCTTGCGGCTATATTAGTTATTTGTTTCTCATTTAAATATGAGCTGCCAATGTTCGATTCTAGGTTCTTATTTTCAGTTTTATATCCCATTTGTAATGTTATGCGTTTATGATCACTACCCAAGCTGTTAATGCCTTCCTCGTCTATTCTCATCTCTCTAAGTTTGTCATAGATTCCTTCTGTCATGAGACAATAATCAATGCTCGACTGCCTGTTTCCGACTCCCCACGTGATGTGTCCCTCACACTTAGGCCCCGCGTTAACTATTTCAAGACTATGTTGCTCGCAGAGATCTAGCAATAACTTGCCATTGGAGTCTGAATATCCGTCAAGGTCATGTATGTGTGCATTCATGTCCCCTAGAAGGATTATTTCGGCATCATGACCAAATTCTTTAATATCGGTGCTTATGCATTTCACTATCTCCAGATTCTTTTCTCTGCAGTTATTCCCCGTCCACAAGTAAGCTACACCTAGCCACGTTTTCTTTCCACCTACTGTGCCCGAAACCCACAGGTGCTCTGAACACGTTTGCTTCACTCTATCCCATTTTGCTCTGCTATGAATTAGCATTCCAACACCCCCACCTCTCCTTTCTGATATGATCCTGTTGCATCCTTCCCAAATGTAATTGTCAATATGTGGTGGCTCTTCCAAGTCTCTAAGGTGTGTTTCTGTAACCGCATAAACACCTATCTGTTCCTTGTTTAACTGTCCCTCAATCTCTAACCATTTTGCCTTTTTTCTGCCACCCTGCATGTTAATGTAACCAATTGCGACACGCGCCTTCTCCCTTCTTTTACCTTTTCTCTGGTTTTTCGCTATACTACCTGTCACAGAGTCCCCCTGGTTGTTGTCCTCATTACACGCTACCCTGGACACCGAAGGGCCCGCGTGCCCCCCCCAAAAAAGCTACTGCGCGTCCTGCAAGTCGCCAACCCACCTCATGACCAAGCCTCCTATTGAAGTGTATTCCGTCTCTTCGAAAACCACCCCCACCTGTGCACCTCTCTGTTTATTTCCACTACCTCGATGCCCTTCTCTCGACTCATCCGCCATATCTCTTTGTTTGCGTCGACAACCGCTCTTTGCAGGTTGCCGTCACGCACCGGTACCTCCGATATTGTGCATACCACTATCTGCACCTGAGGGGAAATGGCGCGCATGTCATCAACCCCTTTCGCCAATGTGGTCGCTAGTTCGGCTGATTCTTCATTCAAGACGTCGTTTAGACCTCCCGCAATTACCACGAGGTTACGTCCATTAACTTTAGCTGCGAGTTCTGCGCTAGCTTGTCTCATCACTGATCCCAGCCTACGTCCCGGGAACGTCCCAATTAAAACTCGTTTGTCGCCTCTCACCCTTTCCTTGACTGCTTCTGCGCATCTAGCTAAATTCGAGTCCCCGGCCATTATCACGTGCTCCGACTTTTCTGTTGGACTGTCCCGCACCTGGCCACTGCCTCCGGTCACCAGCTCGCGCAACCGCCGCTGTTTTGCTCCCCTCCTCCCCAAAACCACCTCGCGGAAACTGGGTCCTGTGCCCCCTGCACCTGTCTTCCCCAAACCTGTCTCCCCCTTCGCGTCTCCCACTATGGGGGTTGATGCCCCCCCTGTTCCCGCCGTCGCTTGCTTCCTTGTTCACCATGACTGCCTTCGCTAACCCTTCCTCAGCTGACTTTAGCCTTTCTCCCATAGCCATCGTTTTTTCTCGCTCTGTCGCCAACGCATTCTCCAGCTCGGCGATTTTTACCTTGAGCTCATTCTGGGCAGCCATCATTATTTCCATTTTCGCCTCTAACTCACATTGCTTACACTTAGCGTCAGCTTGTTCTGCCTTGTCATCCTCTATTTTCCATCCCATTCCGCACCCTGAACACTTTACGGTCTTTTTGACCATGGCCAGATCGTTCACACTTCGGATTACATGCACTCAAAGCCAAAAGGTACCACAAAACTCCGCCAGTATGCTTCAAAGCACTTGTGTACCCTTCAGCCACGTGGTGGTCGAAAAAAAAAAAAGAAAAAAAAAGCCAAGCGACTGTCACACAAGAATCAGTACAAAGTTGTAACCCCAATTAATCTTCAATCTAGTGGGTTATGTACTCATATAACTAATAAAAGCAAGCTCGAATCATGCAGAAAAAACTTATCTGTCGCTGTCATTCCGGAGCCCACGAAAAACACGTCCGACCCAGCGCGCCTGTCGGAAAAAATGCGAAGCGCGTCTCGGTGTTCGGCGGGGAGGCTGCGTGGCGGAGGCGGAGCGTCGGTACACCTAACCTATTCTAACACCGTGGGTGGGTCTGAGTCCAAGTGAGTCCTTCGTGCAAAATATATTTCGTGAGCGAGTCTGAGTGAGTTCCACATTTTTTGCCGACCTATGCACTGTACAGGCAACAGGACGTTTTAGCATTATGAAGTTTTTTGATGTCTAAGCATTATAGGCCCCATGAAGTGGAAAATTTGGTGAGTGTTCAGACAGAATGTACTATGGTAATCAGATTCACGTGGCGAAATGGTGACATCATGTGTCGTAAAATGAAACTGACTTGGCCCATGTCCGAAAAATTGGCTTTGCCCGATAGTTCACGTACATTCATAATTGACCTGGTCCACTTCCGAAAATGATGAGGCCAGACCCCCGAAATTCGGTTGGTCCATTTCCTAAATCGAATGCCAAATTCAAGCACATGACCGAGTCATCACGTCGTGTGACATAGTCACCTTACTGATCATGCGTAAACAGCACTAACACTGACTCTCAGCTGAAATTGTTTATTGGAAAGGAAGCAATACATATCTGGACTTATCACAAGCATGTGGCCAAAAAAAAGAAACTCCAAAATAATTACACCATCTCCCGCTTAAGGGAACCATGTGTGGATGCGAAGCAGCGGGGGAGATGGTTAGCTTGAGCGGGAGCTTGCCGCCGTTCACGTTTCCTTTTGGCTTCGCGAGCCCGAAGTTCGGGATCGCCACGTCGCTGCTCCCGTTTCGCGGCAGCGGCCCGAGCGCTCGTCGTGGCGCTGCACAGGAATGAGGCGCGCGCGCTCCGTCATTTTCATACCGCGGAACAATCGTGGCGCCCCCAGCGGAGTATGCAGCTGTCGCACCACCTGTCGTGCGCGCCGCTCCGTAGAGTAGAGGATTCCACGAGGAGAGAAAGGTGGGAGCGCAGGAGAGGAGAGAGAGGGGGAGGGGACGCGTATGCGCTGTGCGGGTGTGGGACGCGGGAAGGAGGGACAGACAAAGCCCCCGCCATAAGCTGCTTCGCATCTGAAAACTAAAAATACAGAAAAGAGCTGGCCACATCACGTTTTTTTTTCTATACATCGTCTCTTGCAAGTGTTAATCAGATAATCAAATTCATTGTCAGTCAAGTTGATCGACGGCCTGCTGACACATGACTCCGCTTTCCTTCTGATATGGAATGCTTCGACAATTTCTCTGGCTACCTGCTATCTGTGATGTGTTAGAATCATTGTGTCTTCGAAATGGGGGGAGCAGCCGCACTCATGGTCAGCGAGGGTAGATGGTTCATCTTCAGTTAGTGTACTTGATGGTCTTTCAATCTGATGTTAATACATCTGCTGCTCTGTCCAAGGTAGGTCTCCGGCCCGCCGCCATAGTTGGTCCAGCGTGGCAGGAGCTGTGGCTTGTTTACCGCTAGGGGAAGAGTGCTCCTCGCACCGCGCACGCCTAAGATATATATATATATATATATATATATATATATATATATATATATATATATATAGGAAGGTACTTGAGATACGACGTACGTTTCAGCACAGGTTATTCCGACGTTTCGGCCGTGGGACCGGCCTTCGTCTGGAAGTACGTCGTATCTCAAATACCTTCCTACAGTAGCACGGCCTGCGTGTATATATATATATATATATATATATATATATATATATATATATATATATATATATATATATATATATATATATATATATATATATATATATATTCGCAAACCGGATGTTATAAATAGAGACGTTACTTAAGTGAGCTTACGCACGCCTCGCCGCGCCGCTATGACAGTTGCTTATGTGGGGGGGAAGCCCTGCTCGGCCGTTGGCTGCGCGCCGATGACGTATCACTGACGTAGTGTCACGTTGCCGAAGTGGGTGGAGTCACGACCGCTATCTACGCCTTCCCTCTCGCCTCTCCTTATGGCGGAGAAGGGTGGCGAGGCCGCGCGAAAATTTGAAAACAGCTGAAACGGATGTTCTAAGCCCCTGTAACTTCATTATTATAGCACGTATTCGCAAAATTCTTGCGGCAGCCTGTTCACATAGCAAAAGTGCGCATATTTCTCTTCATTACAATTTCTGGACCTCGGGTTGTTTACTGGGCCTCTAAGGCTTCGGCAAGTTGGTTCATAGTGCAAAAAAAGACAAAACAGGGCTGAAATTTCGACGAACACAACGGAAGACAGACAACAGGCGCTGACTTACAACTGATGTTTATTTTCTAATGTAGACACATTTATATACCGCGGCAGTCAGAACACACGTGTCTACCACCAATGTGCTATTATCCCTCTGGCGTGTACATCACCGCGTCTCTACTCTGTATCACAAACACGCGTGAATCATCTGAATGATAAAAAGTCAATTTCTTTTTGAGAGAGGGTTAGAGATGCCATACTAACACAATTATCTTTAAGGCGAGCTATTTCAGCTCCTTCCATTATTTCGTTTCTTTTATTTTTGTCTGTCAACGACCTTTTTTTTTTTTTCGCGAAACCTCGGTGCGCAGCCACAATCCCTGCAATTGATGCCAAGGTGGCCGCTAATAGCTTCTTGCACATTATACTCGTGTTCCTTCAACCTTACATTCAAGCACCTTCCCGTTTCACCGACGTATCTTTTAGGGGCGAAGCTCCTTAGGGTGTGGGTCTGTCCCTCCTCTGTAGTATGTAGTAGTAGTAGTAGGTAGGTAGCCACGTATAGTGGAATGTACCCACTACACGTGATAACGATGACGATGACGCTGATGACCATGAAGTATAAGCGCGTTCCAGACCACACATTCTCTTTCTGCCATGGATGAAAACGATCGAGCTTCGCCCACTCATCATCATTCACTTCGTGGATATGGCGTGATTTTTTTCCGCAGGACAGTGGGATCGAATACACATGTTCCGCGCAATTTACGAAGCCGGGTTTGCGGTTTTTTGCGCAGCTGAGATGCCGCTTACTTGCTTTGTTGTTTACTTGCGCACACATAGCCGATAACTTTTTCGGCGCAGAGAATAGCACTCCCACATTGGCATGTTTCCCTATCTTTTTGAAATTATGCGCGATCCCATGCATATATGGTACCCAGTAAACTGTGGCAATCTGTAACAATTGCTGATTGCCTGTCTTGGGTGTTCTTTAGGCTTTTATTGCGATAGCAATTATGTCGACACTCTCGGCTGATTTTCGCCGTCGCCGTCAAGACCCGGATATGTGTATGTATTCATATATATGAAAAAGGCATAAAGAAAAAAATAATCAGCAGAAAAAAAATTCCAAAGCACCTGATCGGGGATTTTAACCAGTGACCCCTCGCTCCGCAGCCTGCTGCGCTAGCCAACACAGCCACGTGCCATGCTTGTGCCAGGTATATAACGGCGAGCTATTCATGCACCATTTGCCGCTCGCGGTACGCAGATCTCGGAACAGCTTGGCCGTGTTTTCTATCACGCAACGCTTTTACAGTTTCTATCAAATTGAAAACTGCCCTTGAGACGCGCACGAAAAAGTGGCCCCCCCTTCTGTACTACTCATGATGTAGAAGGAAAAAAAAACTAACAAGACACCGGGCACACTTGGAGTTACTGTATATGCTGGAGCATATACAATGACTCTAGGCACACTTGGCGTCAGACGCCACCGCGTGGCAGGAGACGCACCGCGGTCATTCCACAAAGAAAAAGAAATATCAAACAGCGTCGAAAAGTCTAACAGTATCATATAATCAATTCTTGGCCAATCCCCCCTGGAGTGGTTATGAGCCATGTCAGAGGCAACAACAACAGCGTCGTCTTCTGCAATGTGGACACTGGCAGCGCGTTGCTGAAATACAAACACGTAACAACTATGGCAGTTGTTAATTCATGCTTGTCCTGTGTATACTAGGCTTGTGCGAATATTCGAATGTTTCGAATATTCGAACGAATATTACTATATTCGAATTCGCTTCGATTCGAATTTAAATTACCGAAGTATTCGAAACGAACTAATAGATGTATATTAGTTCCCATGTAACCCCCTGTAAAGGTGGTTTCACTGCAAGGGAGGGGTGCTAAGCCGTGAAAGCACCTATTCAATTATTAGCTCGCATGTAACCTCCTGTAAAGGTGGTTTCACTGCAGTGAAGCGGTGTTAAGCCGTGGAAACACCTATCCAGGAGAAATCCGCACTGCCGCGAAGCCCCATTTCAAGGTTAAATGAACCTATTACCCTCACATCGATTCATCATTTTTTAAGTTTAAAAGCTTGTTATACTGGCTTATATGCTCTAAGTATACTAAATTTTCAAACGTAACATAATTCACATGTTATCACTAGCATTCTACCGAAAGTCAAATCCTGCTACTATTCAAAGTTGTTTCACTTCCTTTGAACCAAAAAAATGGCATTTGCACAGGCCTTGTTTCAATTTTTACAAATATTCTGCAGGTCAGTTGGGTCATGACATATATGCCCATTTTTCTTTATAATATGTCATATATACTATTCGAATTCCATTCGAAATTATTCGACCAAAATCACTATTCGCTTCGAATTCGCTTCGAACCCAAAATTCACTATTCGCACAAGCCTAGTGTATACCTATGCGTCCTTTTCGAGCGTCCTTTTCGAGTTTTAGATCAAGAAACCTAATTGTCCACCCCGCTGGTGAATCGTACGTTAAAACAAGTGGCTTAAAATACTCTCGAAATAGATTTAACACTTCATAGATTAATGGTTCTAGGCCCGCTTCGTCTGTGTCTAGAATTACTAAAAGAACATACACGGACGGAAAATCTTGGTCAATCTTGAAAAGTTTAGTTGGTCCTGCAGTCGCCTATCCAGATGCGCAAAAAAAAGATCACTTAAAATGGGTGCCATGCTGGAACCATTGCAGACCCCGTTAGTCTAAATATAAACCTTGTCATGCCATGTTCCAAATGTCGAGTTTAGGTACGCAGTTAAATGCTCTAAAAAAACTTTGCACCGATAAACCTGTGCCATTTTGAAAAGCGACGGAACCGTGCTTATCTATGCACTCTGCAATACACAGCATAAGTGGACGATGCGGCAAGGAATAGCATATGTTCTTTATGTTGAATTAGCGAGCCATATAGCTTTTGTCTTGTTATGAGCGTGCTGCGACCCACCACCGTGAAGGCTCCTACAGGCTGCACCCCAAGCAAAACTACCTGGGAAAGTGCCTCAGAACCTAGCGGCATTAATGTGTCGGACACGCGATCCCCTGTGTAGTGCTTTCTCCCTTGCTGGCGTCTCTCGCAGAAACACTGGGTGAGTCAGTCGGAGACACCGGGTGCGTCCGTCATAGACACTGGGCGCGTCCTTCAGAGACGCTTGACGCGTCCGAACCGCGGAGGTGTACCCTCCTCCTCCTAGTGCCTATAAAAGGCCGGTGCATCTAGCGTCGAGGGCTGCTTCTTTGTCCACGTTTTGTACATACGTTGCTCTCTTTTTAAATTAAACGTTTTTTTCTCTGGCTGCCTTTTGCCTTGCCACTGCCTGGATGTTCCCAGCCCAGTCATTTGGCCCTCACGTCACGCTACCCAAGAGACCCTGGGGCCTCTCGTAACAGTCTTTACAATTGTCTAAAGGCGCAACCACATCGTCAGACTTTCGTACAAGGAAGGGGACGTTTACATACAATTTCATTAGTTTGTCTTGCAAGAACTAGGACAGGCATTTCTGCCACGTATTTTCCTATGCTATTACCCTTAGCTCTACGTCTACTCCATGGGTTTTCGGAGTGAAGAACATACGCAGACTCACGCCTTTGCTTTTATCTATAGATTTCACCAAGTGCTCGAGATCTAGTTTTTTACCCAGCCTTTCGGTCTTTGACTTAATCTGCTGCAAGGAAACATTTCGTTTAATTGTGAAAGCTTAACGTACCACTTCCTCAGCTTTTGATTTAAAGGTGCTATCACTTACATCTAGGAAGCCTCCATCTTTATCAAAAGGCAACAAAGCTAATGAGCTAGTTCTCAAGAAGCACACCGTCTGCCGAACAGGAATATCACTCTCCCTCTGTCTGCACTTCACTAAAACGTCCACCCCTTCGGACACGCACCTGCCAGCCTCTGCCTCAGGAGCCAGTTCAGACCCTTGCCTCCCCAATGTTACCAGTTCAGGCGCGGTCTTTCACATTCTTTTCAAGTGTCCTTTTTAAGAACTAGCTCATCAGCTTTATTCACCTGCTGACACAAAATTAGTTAGGCAGATGAGACTAAGAAGTTTGCAGGTATAACGTGGCAGCAGAAAGCACAGGACCGGGTTGATTGGCGAAACATGGGAGAGGCGTTTGCCCTTCAGCGGACGTACACTCTTAAAAAAAGTCAGTAAAAAGGTAGGAACTGCAAGCAAATGGGTAGTAACTGCAGCACTTACTACCTTTCTTGGACCGTTACTAACCTTTTTCTACCTGTTTACTACCGGCGTTAGTAAACAGTGTCTAGCTGCAACCGTTACTAACTTTTTTGCTACCTGTTTACTACCTACGTTAGTGCACAGTTAGTAACTGGAATCAAATAGATAGTAACTGCAGCCGTTACTAACTTTCTTGCACCGTTACTACCTTTTTTGCTACACGGCCGCTATCTAACCCAAAATAGTAGGTAATACCTATGGTATAAATTTATAAGTGGAATTGTCTAGACATATCATCTTTAATCGGAAAAATGACGCAGAAGATATCAATGGATCTAGAAAAAAACTATCGTTTTCAATTACGCAACCGAGATTTCTAAGCGTCATTCTGCTATTGTCAAAACGGAGAAGTACAATTTAACGAAGCATAAGCAAGTGCTACACGCGTTTTAGTTGACAATTGCAACAAACTTAGTAAATTACAACAAACTAACATGAGAGGTGGATCAATATTAACCAGGTGGTCAAAATTAATCCGGAGTCCCTCACTACGGCGTCTCATAATATTATCGGGGGTTTTAGCACGTAAAACTCCAGAAATGATCATTACCTTTTAACTGCTAATGTATTAGCACAAGGAACCATTCAAATGAACTGACACTATGTTAGTGAGTTGGGTAGTTTGTTTCGGCCGCTGTACATAATGTTTTCTATCCACACTAGCACCGTCACCGTGCTAGTGTGGATAGGCGGCCGGCGACGAGCATACAAATGTACGCAGCGGTGCTTTTTTGCGAGAGGTGTGAGCCGATTGTCGGCAAATAAAATGCGCTGACTGCAGCCTACTCGTAATGTATATGTCATCCGTTGCCGAATGGATGCACGAAGCTCGAAGAATGTTATTGTCATTTGTGAGAGAAACGCAAACTGCCATTGAAAGGGATGTTTGCGCTTGGCGACTGTCTGCGTTTTCGCACTGTGTCACGTTTCTTGCATTTTTATTTGTAAGTGTTGAACTTGTGTCCCGCCTACTTCGCACTGCTGTAGTGTGACTTAATTCATTCTTTGCTTCATGCATGCTGGTCTTGGATACTAAAAATATGAGATAGAAAGGAATCCCATATTCTTGGGCGATGAGCTGAAATAACCGTGAATACGCATCCGCATGTTTTATTATTCACTTCTCCATGAAATGGACGTAAGACAGTTTATAAGCTTATTCAGGAAAGCTACGTGGCTGGCAGCGCTTTAGCGTGTGTTCTTACTCCAATAACAGTATAAAAAGGCAACAGTTCAGCACGCAGCTTTCTTGGATCGATTGATTACTGCATGACAGTGATGCAACAAAGGTTCGGTTATTTGATGGAACAAAAGCTTTTTTTTTTTCAAGCGAATAATGTCCGATCCTTCCGTCAGTCTATGACAACGCCACAAAAGCGCTCAAGGCATTGTAAAAAAAAAAAAAAAAAAAAAGACGTTTTGCGTGAAATTATACGACATAAGTGTGAGGCACGCCGTCTGGATTAATTTTGGCCATCTGGATTCTTTAAAGCGAACCGAAATCTGAGAACATGAGTGTGTGTATAAATTTCGCCCAATGTTAAAATTGCGCTCGGCGACTCAAGTTTAATCACTTCCGTGTCATTCCATTTTCTGTGGTTTTTAATGGACAATTTAAAGGGGTGGTACCATCAAATTTCGAGGCTATAACAAGCCTGTTCCGGGTTTCCTCTGTATGCAAGGACACTCCACACGAAGGATCGGACACAGCAAACGTTTAGAATATATTTTAATTCACTACCAAAGTGCACCTAAATGTTCATTCTCCCGATCGAGACCCATCGCTAGCGCGCCAACACTGACGTAGCTCTATAGAAGGGGCAACGAAAATTGTAGTGACGTCACACCAGATATGTAGTGACATGAGTGACCTCCGTCCTGTGTGCGAGAGCAGATGATACTCAGCACGACGTGCGTCACAGCCTTGGTTGGTCACGTGACCAAGCCTACTACACTGCTACGTCACTGCCAAACTTGGCGCCCAGAAACCGAAACCGAAAGTTGCCCACATAAAGGGGGGTATTAAATTATTTAGCGAGGATACGT
>JALIZH010032609.1:0-35371 GCA_030522465.1 Rhipicephalus appendiculatus
CGACACAAAGCTGAATAATGCTCACATTTAAGATTTTATTCCTCCGCAAGTATGAACTCCAGACGTTCCAAAGTTTGTGAAAACATTGCCATATGTTTGGTTAACAAGTGTGCTGAACGAAACACCTGAGAGTGGCTTCAAACGTTAACCATAAATGTTCAACTGAGGACATGTCTCTCAAAACGCAATATTTTGAAGATCATTTAAAAAAAAACACCATCTTCGATTTTCTTTAAACTCTCCAGAATTAAAGCCAAGTACGTGTTCTAACTTAATCTGTGAAAACATGTTGCATTATTTTTGTGAGGTAGGAACTAAGAAGCACGAAAAGTGGCCAAATTGACGTATAGTGAGTAACCACAACATTGAGCGAGCATGGAGCAATAGTTGCCATTATCGTTATTTTTAGGTCGCGAATGTCTTCTGTGGATTGACGGATTGTCAGGAATAAAAGAGGAACAGTTGGTTTTGAAGAGGAAATTATTACTAGATTTTTTTACGCAAACCAAAAAAACTTCTACACGGGTCCCAGCCACTGAGCATGCCGCGATAATGAGTCGCACTCTTCGCAGGAATCGCTTTCAAAATTTTTCGCGCATGTGAGCCTGCGTACGCATCGTAAAGGAGGTGGTTGGAGAGGATCCACCGGTGGATATTTATCGCTTCCCATGGCACGTCGGTAATGTGATAACGCAGACGGTGCGTGTCGGCACAAGCGGCCCTTCTGCAGCACGAGTGCGCTCACCCGCTCCCTAAAAAAAAAAAAAAAAAAAAAAAAAAAAAAAAAAACAAAAACAAAAAAAGAAAGAACATAAACAAGAAACAGCTCAACTCGCTTAAGAAAGGTCGAAGTAATAAGAGAACGTCGGCTTTCACTTCCGTTCGTCGTCGACAACCCGGCAGTCCTCTGCTGGTGAACGAACGTGAGTACGCGTGCGCGTATTACACTCCCCCTGATATTGATGGCCACGTTGTGGAGCTCAGAGGGAGCGTTTTGCTCTGACCACCCAAAGAGGCATACGAAGAAGATTGCCTACAAGCGGAACTTTCGATGTGTGAAAGATTTGAATTTCGCCTTACTAACGAAGCGCATTCCAGAAAAAGCCCCATCCATCAGAGAAACCGACACTTCGTGCCAGAACTGTTTCAACCGCTTCAAACAGATCGCCGTAGAGTCTCCAGATGCATCTCAGTCTGACGAAAATTTTGTTCCCGAACAGATTGCTGTCGAAGAGCTAAACGTACTCGTTAAGACAACCGACGTGACAAACCTGAAAATTCCGGCGAAAATGAAAGCACCGTGCCGAGTGTCTTACGCCAAGCGTAAGAAAGCGAAGATTGAGGGCGCTATCTCCAGGACAATTTCTGCGGTCCTTACAGTAGCGTACGGCACTACAGAGGAACCTGGTCCTACAGCGGAAACCTGCAACACGTGCCGCGAGTGGCTGCGCAACCTGAAGCACACATTCGATACCTGCGAATCATACTATGAGCGCTGCCGCCTCCTGACATTGCTCCCTGTGAACCTTTCTCATCAAGAGGTTCAAGAACTAATTTTATCCGCAACTCGGCATCTCATTCGGAAATCCAGAAAATACAGACACCCGGGTGTGGTCAAATCCGAACATCTACACCAGATCGAAGCTGAAGCCAGAAAACATGCAGGCAGCAATGGAATATTATACTGACGATGAGCTCAACTCCACCCAACAAAGCCCAGACAAGAAAGATTTCATTGCAATTAGTTCTAAAGGACAAAAAGAGTACATTTCAAAACGGCTGATGACCAGGTCCATTCGGGAAACATTTCGTCTACAGCGGCTCACCCCTGACACAAGGATAGAGCTCACGAAGTTCTCCTCCTTGAGGCCGAAATGGGTTGTGTGCACAAGGTTGCTTCATCAGGAGCAAGATACGCACAAGTGCTTTAGTGACGTTTGTGACTGTCTAACTTGTCTGACTATGACTTGTGACTATGACTCCCTATGTATACAATAGGGGTAATTAAGCAGTTCTTTCCGAGAGCTCGACTTGACTACATTTCTAGAAATCTTGCGGTTAGTCCTTACGCCAGGACCAAAAACTGCGACGCGTGCACGCACGCAAATAAACAAATTTGCACTTTAAGGCAACTCTTTGGTTTTATCTGTCAAGCTGTTGTCCCTCGAGCACAACAGATGACATTCAGGACCTAAAAATAACGATAATGGACAACTATTGCTCCATGCTCGCTCAATGTTGTGGTTACTCACTATACGTCAATTTGGCCACTTTTCGTGCTTCTTAGTTCCGACCTCACAAAAATCATGCAACATGTTTTTTGCAGATTAAGTTAGAACACGTACTTGGCTTTAATTCTGGATAGTTTAAAGAAAATCGAAGATGGTGTTTTTTTTTAAAATGATCTTCAAAATATTGCGTTTTGAGAGACATGTCCTCAGTTGAACATTTATGGTTAACGTTTGAAGCCACTCTCAGCTGTTTCGTTCAGCACACTTCTTAACCAAACATATGGCAATGTGTTCAGAAACTTTGGAATGTCTGGAATTTATACTTGCGGAGGAATAAAATCTTAAATGTGAGCATTATTCAGCTTTGTGTCGAATTCGCGATTTTTTTTCTTCACAGAACAACATCAAAACTGCAAAATAATAATTTTTTCTCAACAAAAACTATCCCTAGTATGTGGAGAAAATTTTTCGGACCAACAGGTACAATAGTGTTTTTGTAGCGTTTCATCGAAATCTCATTTTCGTGAAATTCGAAAGAGGCGGTGGCGGCTCAGTGTAGACTTGTGAATTTTTTTTTAAAGAAGGTGAAATTTTTTCTCGCGAAACCAAAAGTGGTTTTGTGGTCCTGGGGACTCTGAAAACAAAATATTTTTTTTTCGGCGAAATTAAAGGGGGTCGGCGGACATGCACCGACGTTCTTATCTGAACACACCCACCGCTTCCTTGGAGAAGCAGCTGCCGACGTTCTTGTCAACGGAGGCATTAGCAAAAATTTTTACAGCGAAAAAAGAGGTCTTGTTGCTATCATCATCTCACTTTATGTCTAGAACAATGGTTAGCGCGACCATAGTCGCTGACATTCGTATGTGCCCAACTTGTCGAATGAGCGGTGGTGCAACTTTCACACTTATGGGTGCCAAACTAGCTCATGCGTTGAAAAAAAAAATGTTGTGGACCACGACATGAATTTCTCGTTATTGCAGGAGTGCTTTTTTTAAAATCTCTTGATATCTAGAGGGGGGCAAATGCATTGAATTCTATGGACGTTCATCGGGGACGCCAGATTTCTGCGTTGCCGGAGAATTTGGGAGAATTTCGGAGAACACCGGAGCGCTCACTGACACAGCAACTGCTGTGACTGTGCCGAATGTTTAAAATCAGTTAGAAAAGAATTACAATGCCGATTTCTGACGCCTCGTCGCGTGTGGTAATCGCGCTCTGCTTTCCAACCTTCTAATCTGTTCATGGATCTGATTTTTATTCAGAACGTTTCATTTGCAGGAAAAGTTAAATTCCTCGTCTTTTCTCCACGCTCGCACGTGTTTACTTTGGGCCAGGATTTACGTCTTCACTATGATGACGTTTTTTGGATATGACCGTGCCGAACATGGAATATTGTCGGCGTGGCCACGACTCGTCCGACCAGGCTCTAAGCCGAATGTTTCATGCATCCCGCCTGTGTTAGGACTTCAAACTCTGCATCGACGCAAGCGTTCACTACAAGCCGCATGTAATCATCAAAGTGAAGCTGGTTTCTCGTCAATCGACTGGGCGAAACCCGAACCTTAAAAAAGTGATCAAACACTGAACGTTATATGCCCTTTAGACCGTCGTTGCCTCGTGATGACCGTCGCGGACACTCATCACACCCCATTATGCTCGTCTAGACGTGCTTTATTTTGTTGCTTTGCATTTGTCCACGCCTCCTTGTCCCTCCTCCTCCTCTACACCTCCTTGATGAAAGTTGGGAAGCAAAGGCCACGCACGAAGTTCGCCAATCCACAAGAGAACACGGAGCCACGTTCTGAGCGGGGGGTGGGTGTGGGGGGCTGGAAGGAAATGAAAGGCTACATTTCGATTATAGAACCTCTAGTATTTGAGCGCCACTTGGAGGTGCCTTCCTCCCCTTAAATATAAAATTCAAACGCTGGTTGCCCGGTAACAGTGGCACTCAGACAGCACCTACCGTATTCGGGGCGTACTGGTACGCGGTGTCTTCCCGGTCGATCACAAGATGAGCACTACCTATTTTCATCGGTTTGTGCTCTCATATTCGCCGAGTCATGCGCAATATCGCGTCCATCATCCACCGCTTCAATGTTCCGCAATTTTCGCCATGTAACGACGCAATTACCATATTTATTTATATATTTACCTATTTATTTACGGGGCACCTCTCGTATATATTGGTAGGTCATTTTGTTTCTGTCGTAACACTCATGAAATGACGTGCATTCAGAAAAAAAATAAAGAAAGATCGGTATATGCGGTGAGAACTAAACAATACAGGCGCGTGTCAAGTGTCCAAATAATAAAACGCTGCACTACGAAACAAGAATATCAGCATGTCCAGTGCACTGATTATGCGTGTACAGAATTCCATTAATCTGTGGTCGTGTTCACTTGGGGCAGACCAGTCAGTTTCTTATCACTGGCTACGATAGCACTATAGGTGCTTGAAGTAAGGTGGCAGGCCGAACCTCGCCCCACACTGCAAAGGTGGCTGTTGTTACCCACGTTGATGAATGCGGGTATGGTGGTTCGGGGAGACACCTTATTAAAACTAGAGATTTTACAACTGCTTTTATTGAAAATTGCGGACCTAACTTGTGCGTGAGCGTCACTTCAGTTGCACTCTTAAAAAAGGATGAGGGTTTCGTGAGTAGCCACATTCAAGCGGGTTTTCTACTTTTATATTTATATTTAGTAGTTTCTGTCAGTTAGCTTGCAGTTTTATCCTGTTTATCTTATTTCCCGGTTTTACATAGTCCACTGTTTACCTACGCACTACATTGAAATCGTACATTCTTGCGCATTCATTTGCCTCCTGTTATTAAGGGATTTTTTTTTTCTCGAACCTGGCTCTGTTTTAAGTGCGGAACACTTGAGGGGCCGGGTTGTATGCTGTCGCATGTTGTCGTATGCTGTCATCGTATGCTGTGATCGTCGCTGGGCGTAACGCAGGCAAAACCACATATAACATAGCCAGCTGTAACATCTGAAGTACGTGCTCGCGCCAAAGAAAAGTCTTCCTCTTGTTACTCGAGCGTATTGATGATGATAATAAATGCAAACATTATTACCATGGCTAGGGAAACATGATAACACAAACGATGTACAAAAATTGGAAGAGCAAGCAAGCGAGAAGTAGAAAGAGGGAGAAAGAAAGGAAAAGATAGGAAGAAAAATAGAAACAAAGAGAAAAACACAAAATAACTGGAAATGAGAACAAGAAAGAAAGAGAGGAGGAAAGAAAGAAAACCGAAGAAAAACAAAGAAGACTGCCCAGCTCCGCACGTCCTTTCAGGCTTGACACCACAAGGTGAAGCTGCCTTAATTTTTCTGTTGCCGGTCATGAAATGCCTTCTGCGCATTCCCATATCGTCTAGCTGCGGCGATATCTTTCAAGAAATGCTCACAGTTGTTAGTAGCTTTTCGTACCGCCTGCCTCACCTCTTGCGTCCCGTTTATTGCGTGTCATTTTATCACACTTAAAAAATGGCGTACACTGTGGTCGTGACAGCGCTATTTCTACGGCATGGCACTTAGTAAAGTTGTCGCAAAAAAAATATCACCGAACGGCGCTGCAGTCAAGTTTCGTGGGCTCCGGAATGACAGCGACAGATAAGATTTTTCTGCATGATTCGAGCTTGATTTTATTAGTTATATGAGTACATAACCCACTAGATTGAAGATTAATTGGGGTTACAACTTTGTACTGTTTCTTGTGTGACAGTCGCTTGGCTTTTTTTTTTTCTTTTTTTTTTCGGCCACCACGTGGCTGAAGGGTACACAAGTGCTTTGAAGCATACTGGCGGAGTTTTGTGGTACCTTTTGGCTTTGAGTGCATGTAATCCGAAGTGTGAACGATCTGGCCATGGTCAAAAAGACCGTAAAGTGTTCAGGGTGCGGAATGGGATGGAAAATAGAGGATGACAAGGCAGAACAAGCTGACGCCAAGTGTAAGCAATGTGAGTTAGAGGCGAAAATGGAAATAATGATGGCTGTCCAGAATGAGCTCAAGGTAAAAATCGCCGAGCTGGAGAATGCGTTGGCGACAGAGCGAGAAAAAACGATGGATATGGGAGAAAGGCTAAAGTCAGCTGAGGAAGGGTTAGCGAAGGCAGTCATGGTGAACAAGGAAGCAAGCGACGGCGGGAACAGGGGGGCATCAACCCCCACAGTGGGAGACGCGAAGGTGGAGACAGGTTTGGGGAAGACAGGTGCAGGGGGCACAGGACCCAGTTTCCGCGAGGTGGTTTTGGGGATGGGAGGGAGCAAAACAGCGGCGGTTGCGCGAGCTGGTAACCGAGGCAGTGGCCAGGTGCGGGACAGTCCAGCAGAAAAGTCGGAGCACGTTATAATGGCCGGGGACTCGAATTTAGCTAGATGCGCAGAAGCAGTCAAGGAAAGGGTGAGAGGCGACAAACGAGTTTTAATAGGGACGTTCCCGGGACGTAGGCTGGGATCAGTGATGAGACAAGCTAGCGCAGAACTCGCAACTAAAGCTAATGGACGTAACCTCGTGATAATTGCGGGAGGTCTAAACGATGTCTTGAATGAAGAATCAGCCGAACTAGCGACCACATTGGCGAAAGGGGTCGATGACATGCGCGCCATTTCCCCTCAGGTGCAGATAGTGGTATGCACAATACCGGAGGTACCGGTGCGTGACGGCAACCAGCAAAGAGCGGTTGTCGACGCAAACAAAGATATATGGCGGATGAGTCGAGAGAAGGGCATCGAGGTAGTGGAAATAAACAGAGAGGTGCACAGGTGGGGTGGTTTTCGAAGAGACGGAATACACTTCAATAGGAGGCTTGGTCATGAGGTGGGTTGGCGACTTGCAGGACGCGCAGTAGCTTTTTTGGGGGGGGCACGCGGGCCCTTCGGTGTCCAGGGTAGCGTGTAATGAGGACAACAACCAGGGGGACTCTGTGACAGGTAGTATAGCGAAAAACCAGAGAAAAGGTAAAAGAAGGGAGAAGGCGCGTGTCGCAATTGGTTACATTAACATGCAGGGTGGCAGAAAAAAGGCAAAATGGTTAGAGATTGAGGGACAGTTAAACAAGGAACAGATAGGTGTTTATGCGGTTACAGAAACACACCTTAGAGACTTGGAAGAGCCACCACATATTGACAATTACATTTGGGAAGGATCCAACAGGGTCATATCAGAAAGGAGAGGTGGGGGTGTTGGAATGCTAATTCATAGCAGAGCAAAATGGGATAGAGTGAAGCAAACGTGTTCAGAGCACCTGTGGGTTTCGGGCACAGTAGGTGGAAAGAAAACGTGGCTAGGTGTAGCTTACTTGTGGACGGGGAATAACTGCAGAGAAAAGAATCTGGAGATAGTGAAATGCATAAGCACCGATATTAAAGAATTTGGTCATGATGCCGAAATAATCCTTCTAGGGGACATGAATGCACACATACATGAACTTGACGGATATTCAGACTCCAATGGCAAGTTATTGCTAGATCTCTGCGAGCAACATAGTCTTGAAATAGTTGACGCGGGGCCTAAGTGTGAGGGACACATCACGTGGGAAGTCGGAAACAGGCAGTCGAGCATTGATTATTGTCTCATGACAGAAGGAATCTATGACAAACTTAGAGAGATGAGAATAGACGAGGAAGGCATTAACAGCTTGGGTAGTGATCATAAACGCCTAACACTACAAATGGGATATAAAACTGAAAATAAGAACCTAGAATCGAACATTGGCAGCTCATATTTAAATGAGAAACAAATAACTAATATAGCCGCAAGAGTCGAGGAAGAAGTAGACAAACTTCCAGGCAAAGACTGGAAGTATAGTGAGCTGCTACATGTAATCACGAAAGAAATAGAAAAAAGAGAAGAAAACTATTTCTTGGAAAGGAAAGAGAAAGCCAAAAAGTTAGTGGAACAAAGAAATCCGGGATGCGATCGAGAAGCGACGTGAGGCATCACGGCAACACAGACAAGCAAAAAAGGAGAAGCGTCCAGAGGATGAAGTCAACCAAGTATGGGAAATATATTTAGAGCAAAAATCCATTGTGCAGAAATTAGTCGAGGCAAAAATTAAAGGCGAAAGTGAACGCTGGATGACAGAGATTCGCGAAAAGAAGAAGGCCGCGCCTAGGATATTTTGGAGCCACCTAAAAGCGCTAGGTAGGAAGTCTGTAACAATGCTACAACATATGGTAGATGAAGAAGGAAATCAATTGGAAGGGTATGAAGCGCTAGGTTACATCCGAAAGGTAACAGCCGATTCGTTTAAAAAAGGTCGCCCAGGGGATTCCCCCGGTGAGTAAAAGTATACAGAAGAGTACAACCGAGGAAGATGTAGTACTTGAAAATTTCAATTGGAAGAAGGCCGAAGGAAAAATTCCTAAGCGCACTACTCCGGGCTTAGATGGGGTTCCCGTCAGCCTAATTAACGAACTAGGACAGAGCACTAAAGAAGCACTGCTGAAAGCCGTAGAAAAGTGCTTACAGGAGAGGGAAATACCAGACAGTTGGCGAAAAAGTAGAATGAACTTAATCTATAAAGGCAGGGGAGAAAAGGATAACATTCGCTCGTATAGACCGCTAACTATTACATCGGTGCTATACCGGTTGGCGATGCAGGCAGTAAAATTAAAAATAGAAACGTGGGTAGAGCAAAATGATATTTTGGGAGAACTCCAGAATGAATTCCGAATCGACAGGCGGTTAGACGATAACCTGTTTGTTCTTACACAGTGTATAGAAATATCAAAAATAGAAAACAGGCCCTTATACGTAGCTTATCTAGACATCACCGGGGCATATGACAACGTTAATCAGGAAATTTTGTGGGATATATTGAAGGAAGTGGGCATAGGTGACGACTGTATACAGCTTTTGAGGGAGATATACCGAGAAAATACAGTTTGTGTAGAATGGGAAGGAATAAGCAGCAAGGACAGCGTTGATTAGCAAGGGGCTGAGACAGGGATGTCCTTTGTCCCCGCTGTTATTCATGCTGTACATGGTGAGGATGGAAAAAGCGCTAGAAGGGAGCAACATTGGATTTAATCTGTCCACAAACAGGCAGGCGCGATGGTTGAGCAGAAGCTTCCAGGTCTATTTTATGCTGACGATATTGCCTTATTTGCGGACAGTCAAGATGATATACAGCGGCTGGCAGATATATGCGGAAGGGAGGGCGAGGCTCTAGGACTAGGTTTTAGTGCAACAAAATGTGGATTGATGGTATTCAATGATCACGAAGACCATGCGGTCTTAATACAGGGCCAAGAAATACCGAGGGTAAGCGAATACAAGTACCTCGGAGTGTGGGTAAATGAGGGGGGATAGATATATGGAGGTACAAGAGAAAGCATCGGTAACAAAGGGAAAGAGGAATGCTGCAATCATGAAGCACAGAGCGTTATGGGGATACAATAGGTACGAGGTGCTTCGAGGGCTGTGGAAGGGTGTGATGGTTCCGGGGCTTACATTTGGGAACTCAGTGGTGTGCATGAAGTCAGAGGTGCAATCTGGAATGGATGTAAATCAAAGGACTGTGGGGCGCCTCGCGTTGGGCGCTCACGGGAAGACGACAAATGAGGCTGTAAAGGGTGATATGGGATGGACAGGTTTTGAAGTGAGGGGAAGCTCAGAGCAAAATTAGATTTGAAGAGAGGCTGCGGAAAATGAAGGAGAGTAGATGGGCAGGGAAGGTTTTCAGGTATTTGTATAGAAAAAGCGTCGACACGCAGTGGAGAAAAAGAACTAGGAGGCTCACCAGTAAATATACGGCTAGCAGTGTGGGCGACATGGCAACAAGGAGCATTAAGCGAAAAGTCAGAGAGGCGGAGAGGACTTATTGGATGACAGCGATGGAAAAGAAGCCGGCTCTCAGTGACTACCGAAAGGGAAAAAACGAAATAAGGAGGGAGAGGTTTTATGATAATTCAAAGGGAAGCGCTTTACTGTTTGAGGCAAGGTAGGGTTGCCTTAGAACGCGTAGCTATAAAGCGAGATTCTGTAACGAAGAAGAACAATGTACATGCTGTGGGGGGAACTAAGGAAACGATGGAACATGTACTGATTGAATGTGGCGATATCCACCCAGATATACGTGTGGACACGAGTCTACATGAAGCCTTGGGTTTTAGGGACAACAATGGAAAGCTGAACACGTCCGCGATAGAAATAAGTAAGAGACGGTTAGAGTATTGGTGGCAGAAAAGTAGAGATAAAGGTCAAAAATGAAGAAGGGGGAAAATAAGGTCATTCTGCCTTAAGAAGCAGAGAGATGGACCGTGAACTTATATTTTTATTTGCTGTAATAACATAGATTTAATCAATGTAGATAAGGCATTAGGCCACCATTAAAAGAAAGTTTTTTTTTGAGCCTGGTGGCAGACATGTCACCGCCCCGTTATAAAGGGGACGCTCATACCATCCATCCATCCAGCGAGCACGAACGCGTGACACAGCATGCTTTAAAATAAGGCGGCCCAAAAGACCTATCGTGATAAGTGTCCCCGGCGGTTAAGCTATAACACCTTTAAGCACCAGCAAATGTCGTTTGAAAATTTAGTTTGACCCGTTTCTTGTGTTTGGGTAAGCAGGAAAGTGTTGATACAGCAGGTAGGATTGAGAATTTTCAATATTGTATTTAGATTTCTGAAGTTTGCGAAATGTGAAGATCAAGTGACATTTGAGAACATAGATTATTTCCCGATTAAGGTGCTCCGAAATGATGAATTGAACATTTTCAAGATTTTGCATGAGGTATAAGATTGCTAAAAAACAGTAAAAGAATAAAGGAAGCTGCGTCACGATATACCGATATTGACACAACGTGCGTATCATTCAACATGACACCTTGTTTCACTAAAATATTCCTTACTTATACCTTAAAGAGAAGTTACATCGGAAGTATGTCAGTTAGCAAGCTACGCGCTTAAGAGCACGTATATTGACTAAACATCGTGATTTCGACGCAGCATTTTGCACGCGAAGAATTCTGTAAACTGTGCCGGAACATGAAGACAGAGCTTATATTCCTAAATATTTTCCAATGCGTCTCGACGTGACATTTTCTATTTGTAATATTTTTACGGGAAGACAGACTCCGAGGAAATAGACTTGAGGGACTATGCCTATATGTATTTACACCTGCTTAGGCAAGCAGCGCTGCCAATCGAAGAGCTCGCACCTTCTCTTCGTCTTGTTGATCGTGATGCCACTGGTACCTATCATGACCCCCGGCGGTGGAAGCACCGTCCCGGAGCTTTATAGGTCGTTTTCAGAAGCAGTGTTGTAAGGGCTTGAGCCATGAGACGTGAACATCACTGGGCCGAAGAACAGATGACGATGGAGAGATGGGCTAAATCTCATAGGCAACGGGTGTTACTTGCCGCAGTACACGGTAAGGTCTCGTGTAACGAGACAGGAGTTTTTCAGACAGACGCACCCGACGATGAGTTGACCAGGGTAGCACAAGGGTTCCGGGAAAGAAATGTGCGTCTCGATGTGAGGCATTGTACCGACGTCGTTGGTTGGTCTGCGACGCCGTCAAGCATGCGCGGGCGAGCTGACGGGCATGGTCGGCACGCGCGATAGCGTCACGAGCGTACTCGCTGGTGGACGAGACTGGGATCATTGTGTCCAGCGGTAAAGTCGGCTCTATTCCGTACAATAGGTAAAAAGGTGAAAAGCCTCCTGTGACGTGACGTGATGAGTTGTACGCAAACGTTGCGTAGGGTAGGGCAAGATCCCAGTCTCGGTGGTCCGGCGACACATGCATGGCGAGCATATCCGTAAGAGTGCGATTGAAGGGTTCCGTGAGGCCTTTAGTTTGGGGATGGTAAGAAGTGGTCAATTTGTGCTGCGTGGAACAGGAACTAAGCATGTAAGCGATGACTTGAGAGAGAAATGTACGGCCACGGTCCGTGAGCAGCTGTGTTGGGGCACCGTGAAGCAATATAACGTCCCGTAACAGGAAGTCAGCAACGTCGGTTGCGCAACTCGTCGGTAAAGCTCGCGTAATACCGTAGCGCGTAGCGTTATCAGTAGCGACGGCTATCCACTTGTTTCCCAATGTTGATGTGGGTCGTCAAAATGGTTGATTGGGCTAGTTGGTGTTCCATGATTGATTTTCAAGTACGAGCGCGATACGTAGACAGGGACAGGAATATCCCACAGGGCGCTTGTCCGTGTCTTTCCTGTCCCTGTCTACGACGTATCGCGCTCGTACTTGAAAATCAGTTGATGTGGGAAAAGCACCAAGCAGGTCTAACCCAACGCGGTGAAATGGTTCCTTGGGTATGTCGATGGGTTGAAGATGGCCAGCGGGTAGCAGGGATGGTGTTTTGCGACGTTGACATAACTCACACGTGGCGACGAGCGACCAAGGCCTGGCCAGTAGAAACGCCGCCGCACGCGCTCGTACGTGCGAGATACGCCAAGGTGTCCAGCTGTAGGCGTATCGTGAAGTTCCGCGAGGACACTGCGCCGTAAATGTTTAAGCATGAAAATGACAAGGTCAGGCCCGTCGGGTCAGGAATTGCGGCGTTATAGGACGCCCCCTTGAAAGACAAAGTGACGGACGGAGGCGTCGGTTCGGGAAGATTCCGTACGGCTGATGATGTCAAGCAGCAGTGGATCCCGCTTCTGCTCTTCCCCAATGTGAAGGAAGTCGGACACTGACAAGATAGAGTGCTCCGTGGTCGCGTCGGTGTCATCAGAATCGTCGACAGGGTACCGGGAGAGGCAATCGGCATCACGGTGCAGGCGCCCAGATTTGTAGACTACGGAGTAGGCAAATTCTTGCAGGCGCAAAGCCCAGCGACCAGGGCGCCCTGTGGGATCTTTAAGAGAGTTCAGCCAGCAGGGCGCGTGGTGGTCTGTAACTACCGAAAATGGGCGTGCGTATAGGTAAGACCTGAATTTCGCCACCACCCAAACGAGAGCGAAGCACTCACGCTCTGTGATTGAGTAATTGCGTTCAGGGGCCGATAGGAGGCGGCTGGCGTATGCGATAACGCAGTCATGGCCACGTTGTTGTTGAGCTAGCACTGCACCGATGCCATGTCCACTTGCATCTGTACGGATCTCTGTAGAGGCAGCAGGTTCAAAGTGTGCCACAATCGGAGGAGTAGGGAGGAGCGCGATGAGAATCGAGAACGCAGAAGCCTCTTCTGAGCCCCATGAAAACAGGACGTTTTCTTGAAGAGATGCGTAAGAAGTCTCGCTATGTCCGCGAAATTTTTCACGAAGCGTCGGAAATACGAACATAGTCCGATAACGCTGCGTACACCCTGCGCAGATCGTGGCACAGGAAAGTTTTTGACTGCACTGATTTTTGCCGGGTCTGGTTGTACACCATTAGCGTCTGTGAAATGGCCAGGTACTGTGATTTGGTGGCGGCCAAAGTGGCATTTGGACGAGTTCAGCTGCAGGCCAGCGTGACGGAAGATGTCTAAGACGGCTGACAGGCGCTCTATGTGAGTTTCAAATGTTGGTTAAAAAACGACGACGTCAACCAAGTAGCACAAACAGGCGGACCATTTAAAGCCTCTGAGCAGGGAGTCCATCATTCGTTCGAAGGTGGCTGGAGTGTTACAAAGGCCGAAGGGCATGACCCTGAATTGATATAGGCCATCGGGGGGTGATGAAGGCCGTCTTTTCACGATCCATTTGATCCACCTCAATCTGCCAGTACCCGGAACGGAGGTCTATGGAGGAAAAATAGCGGGCACCATAGAAGCAATCAAGGGCATCATATATTCGTGGCAGAGGGTACACGTCTTTTTTGGTAATTTTGTTTAGTTGTCGATAATCGACGCAGAAACGCCATGTGCCGTCCTTCTTGCGGACTAGCACGACAGGAGATACCCAACGACTGCTGGATGGCTCAATTATGTGCTTGCCGAGCATTTTATTGACCTCACATTGAATAATTTGACGCTCAGTCACCGACACGCGATATGGACGCCTATGAATAGGAGGCTCATCAACAGTGTTTAGACGGTGGGTCACAGCAGTAGTTTTCCCCAATAGATTAATATTAATCGCAGCGACCACTACACCACTCAAGGTAGCTTTTAAACTCATTGCGCACTTTTAAGAATGCACTGTTCCGCAAGGAATACCATGGTTAGAAGGTGCCATGCTTGACTTGTAATGGAGAGTGAGTTCCAGTGCCCATGCAAAGTATATTTCTTTAAGCACAAATGACCGCAAGAGACAGCGGGATTACCAGCGATCCGCTGTTATATTCTATCTCTATCCCTTTTCTTCTCTCTCTAGTGCACAGCTAGGACACATTGCTTTCTCGGACTTAAGTTGCGACGTAACTTTACATTATAGAACATACACATGAAAAAATTACTTACGATACTACAAAGTTAGGAGAACTCGCTGACCCCTGCGTTCACGTTCTTATTTTACTAGACTCGCCGATATAAATTGTACCTTGCGTGTTTTATTTCAAAATAGCTTTGGCTTGATTTCGTAGACAGATTGGATCTTTCTCAATGGATACGGAGGCACGATGACGTACAACTTGAACTTCGATGACTGGTCTGGGAAAATGTGGGAACGGAACCTTCCCACTCCAGAGGACCATATACCACCACGGGTATCTCAGACGTGAACATTTCAAAAAAGCTGAGAAGTAGGAGTTCTTTGTTATATATATAGAGCTAATCACCTCCGTGAAATAAAGGTATCTGTCCATAAAGCTCTGTCTTATTTGCTGCCAACGCACGGTGACTACACTAACAGCAGCCTACTCGATAGGCACATTTGTTTTAATAACGCGCCATGCAGACGTCATATATATATAGGAAAGGAGTGTGAACTTAAGGGCTCGTTTGCTTTGTTAAACACATTATTAATGAGAACTAACAGACAATGATGCCAAGGAAAGTACAGGGGACGTTATTAGAAGTAATTGTAATGCAAATGCGAAGAAAGAGAAGTGGACGAAAAGATAACTTGTCACCGGCAGGATCCGAACCTGCGACCTTCGAATAACGCGTCCGATGCTCTACCACTGAGCTACGGTGACGGTCATCCCTCCGTCCACTTTATAGGGTATATATGTTCATTTAAACGTGGGAGCGTCAGTCAGCGCCGCCTGTTGCCATTACGGCGAGTGTGAAACACTCTTTTTGCCAGTAGGCGTCACGTAGCACGTGATCTTATTACGAGCTGGCAGCTGACTAATAATCCCTCGCATACCACCTGAAGGCACCAAGTCTGCCAGAACGAGACCCTCGTTATGAACTAAGGAAAGGAGTGTGAACTTAAGGGCTCGTTTGCTTTGTTAAACACATTATTAATGAGAACTAACAGACAATGATGCCAAGGAAAGTACAGGGGACGTTATTAGAAGTAATTGTAATGCAAATGCGAAGAAAGAGAAGCGGACGAAAAAGATAACTTGTCACCGGCAGGATCCGAACCTGCGACCTTCGAATAACGCGTCCGATGCTCTACCACTGAGCTACGGTGACGGTCATCCCTCCGTCCACTTTATAGGGTATATATGTTCATTTAAACGTGGGAGCGTCAGTCAGCGCCGCCTGTTGCCATTACGGCGAGTGTGAAACACTCTTTTTTGCCATGAGCGTCACGTAGCACGTGATCTTATTACGAGCTGGCAGCTGACTAATAATCCCTCGCATACCACCTGAAGGCAACAAGTCTGCCAGAACGAGACCCTCGTTATGAACCAAGGAAAGGAGTGTGAACTTAAGGGCTCGTTTGCTTTGTTAAACACATTATTAATGAGAACTAACAGACAATGATGCCAAGGAAAGTACAGGGGACGTTATTAGAAGTAATTGTAATGCAAATGCAGAAGAAAGAGAAGTGGACGAAAAGATAACTTGGAGGACGCTTGGAGGACGCTTGAGCTTCGCCTTCAATCTATAGAACGCGATAACGTGATCGGGCTCCGCGCGCATCGCCTTCTCAATTACTAGTCTTGCTTCGGTTCTCGGTGCACGCCTCAACCGTGCCGTAAGGAAACGAACGACTGTGCGCATAACTTGACTGTTTCAAACTATGCTAGCATGTCTACTGCAAGTACAATTGTGAAGTGCCCACTACACCATAATTGTTCCTTTTGCGGATCATCGAAGGGTCAACTACGCGTCCGTAAAGCAACACGCGAACATATTTTGAGCTTTTTGTAATGGGTAGACCTTTACAAAACGCTATCGTTGCGCAGTTCGAATATTTTGACGCCTGGTGCCATTCCACGCTTCTGCCACGCAATATTACGTGCGTGAAGGAGACTTCTCCCACTACATGACATTTATATCGTTTTTTTTTTCCACGAATCAGTTTCGAGCGTAAGCGTGGCTCTGTGGTACAACACCTGCTTATCACGCAGACAGCCTAGGTTCGATTCTCACTCTGACCGTACTTTTTTTATTTATTTATTTTATTTGCATCTTTCTTGATTTTTTTCGGTCACGAGGAACATGATATTTTTTTTTTCGCTCACCGCAAACGGCACCGGCATTGACGCGGACACCGACACCGACGCCGGAATTTCCGCAAAACGAGCACTATAACGCTATCGCTAAAACATGGTTGATCCGTCCATCACAGGAATCGGTAACACGGAAGTGAACCGGAAATTGAACAGATGTATATAGTTGATTGTTTATTCTACATTGATATACGAGAATTTCCACACTGTGTATTGGTCTTTGACAAATCTAGCTCCATTTGAAGTAGATGTACCCACGTTGACGCTTTGTGGTAGTTCTCAAGGTCGAAGAATAACGTGATCCCGATTAAACCTTCGTGGTAGCAGAAGTACTTAACATACGCCACGGCACAGAATGAGGTAGGTCTCGCGCAAAGATGCCATCAACAAGCTTGTACTAAACACTACTGCTCATTGCGCACGCATTAAAAGCGTCGTCATTTGAGGAGAGAAACACCAAGATATGCGCTCCCCAATAATAGGGGAAGCTCATCCATAAACCATGCACGCAGTGATTCAGGAACGCGACAAACAGAGTTCATTGCTTGAGCCGTGAACGCGCGAAGGCGTTCCGCTCCTTGCTGATATGGCTCTCTTTTCACCAAAGCACCGAATGCGTGGCAGTGCACTACTCTTCGACGTCGATGTTTTTCTGCGTGACTTATTGATGCTGTATTATTACTCGGAGCTATTTCTCTCGAAACACCAGGCGGTTGACAAACAGCGTTAGTGCGTGTGGAAACTGCAGCATTGTGGAAACGAGTCATCACACGCTAACACGACGCGAAAGACAAGGTCACCACAGAGCCGAATTAACGCATAGGCTACATTGCACCGAACGTAATGTTTTCTACGTATTGCACAAAAAAAAAAAAAAAAAAGGACGCTGTGCTCAAACTACCCAAGCGCTCCCTCAACGCGCTTGTTTGTGTCGTGATGCTTCACCACACTTTTGCGGACATCAGCCCCCGCCAACGAAAAGCGTTCGAGAAAGCGATATACGGTGCGTTTGTGAAACCTCGTGCATGTTCGCCGGTAGCGCATTTGGTAGAGCAACCGGCACTTATCGTCGCAGAGCGGGATGTCGTGGGTTAGACTCCCAAGTCATCCGAATCCATGATAGCTTTTCTTCAGGTTGCCCTTTGTCTTCTGTTCGTGTGAATTTCGCCGACGTCACATTCGTGACGGAAATTATGTCGGTGAAGTATTGGCGGACACCGGCATAAAACACTTTCATGCTAAAAATAAAAGAAAACAATTCCCGCTCAGCTTTCCGACGCCTCACCAAGCCTCTTCGCCGACTAAGCGACTTTAAAGGTGCACTGACACAAAAGTTATGGGTTCGCGCTTTTTCGCTTCAGTGTGTTGCTGGGGGCTTGTTAGTCAAAACACGGCACATCGTTTGCTGCAGCGCGCAACAGATAATTAATTATAGGCTCCTCATTACCTACCCGTCTCAGTTTCGGTATGAGAGAGCTCCAAAAAATTACAAGCCGCCGGATGCAACTATCACCACCTAGCACCTGCAAAGCTCGACTACATCAGCACACAGAACTGGGACGCACTTCCGCACGGTACGCATCAAGAAATCCGTTCGAACAGGAGACGGGACAGCTGTGTTGCCAAACACAAAACTTTCAACACGTGCACCGCGGCCACGGACCTGCGAGCAGCCGCCGCGTTGTAGTCTGCTGGAACAAACGTGGCAAAAAGAAGAATGGCGGCTATGACGTCAACATAACTTGTATTGACTGCAACGGGGTGACGGGAGGGAAGTAGGGGGGGGCCGCCATGAGTTACCTTTAAAGGGGCGGTGCTCGATCACGCACGCAAACTACAAAATTTATTTAAAATACCTTCCAAGCTATGTTCGCTGTTGATATTTTGCAGATTATATACGCATGTTCACGGGAATCGATTCCGAGCCATCTAGGCCGCGGAATTTTGTGTCAGTATCCCTTTAATAGAAATTTTTTGTCTGTCCGGCATTCCGAGAACGCCAAGGCGTGGTGTATTACCGGATAACGTGGCATGTAGCTGCCACCACGTCAAGTGCGCCATCTATGGAAGATAGAAGACACCTAAGAGACACGTAGTCTACGACCTCCCAGATTCCGGGAGTGCGACTGACTAGGCCAACAGCATTGATTATTTGAGTATAACTCTCGAAAACAGTGCCGAATCGACACAAGTACTCTGCTGTCGAAGCTTAAGGACATGAATCTCAAGCAAGTAAAAGCATCTATGCGAAGCGAGCGAGCTACACAGCGCACGACGGCCACTTCATAGATTCGAGGTGGAAGGCAACCGCTTTCAGTGGCGCGGCCATGTTTCGTGGACGCACGCATGCATATTTCACACCCGGTATTCCGATAAGCGCAAAGTATGTTGCGTATAATGGTGTGCCGGACAGACTAAAAAAATTTCCCCAACTCCCGCTAAAGGGAACCATGTGTGGATGCGAAGCAGCGGGGAGAGGGCTGGCTTGAGCGGGAGAAACGTCGCCGCTCCCGTTTCGCGGCAGCGGCCCGGGCGCTCATCGCGGCGCTGCACAGGAGAGAGAATAAAGCGCACGCGCTCCATCATTTTCACACCGGGGAACTACCGTGACGCCCCAGCGTACTATGCAGCTGTCGCACCACCTGTCGTGCGCGCCGCTCCGTAGAGTAGAGGATTCCTAGAGGAGAGAACGGGGGGACCGTAGAAGAGGAAAGAAAGGGGGGAGCGGACGCGCACGCGCTATGGCGGTGTGGGACGCGGGCGCCGCTCCGTACAGTAGAGGGTTCCTAGAGGAGAGAAAGGGGGAGTGTAGGAGAGGAGAGACAGGGGGTGCGGGACGCCGGAAGGAGGGACGGACAAAACCCCCGCAAGCCCAATCAAGGAATGGAGTCAACGGGACGCAGGCGCCGCTTCGTAGAGTAAAGGATTCCAAAAGGAGATAAAGGGGGGAGCGTAGGAGAGGAGAGAGAGGGGGTGTGGGACGGGGGACGCGGGAAGGAGGGACGCACAAAGCCTCCGCAAGCACATGCAAGCAAGATCAAGGAATGAAGTTAACGTGGGCGACAGACACCACCGGTAGTGCCTGTTATTCTTTGCTTGCACCCACCACATGCCTAACCACTGCTAAGCAGCCACTCGGTGCTCTCTGCTATGACTCTGGTAACTATGTAGGTGGTTGACGGCCTTATTGTACTACAGTGTTCTGGTTCGCATAGTGGGTGCTTCCCTACTTCATGAAAGTGACCGGACGCGGGACGCGGGAGGGACGGACACAGCCCCGAGCCTAAGATGCTTCGCATCTAAAAACCTCTAATATTGCTGATGGGTGACCGGGCGTATGCTGGCACACAACTCAGCTGGTCGATTGGTCCTCTTCATTACGAGGCTTGGCCTTGGTCCTGCGGGGATATGGTTTTGACCACGCAGTTGTCACGCGCATAGAGCATATGTTTATCTCGCGAGTGCCTGGGCACCGGGTAAGTTCGCGCGATGTTACCGCCCCGCCTGCAAGTAACCTGACAAACGCAACGCCTGTTGATAGCCTTGCTCCGTCGCTGTCTGCGCGACGATGATGCAAATCACCTGACGTCATGTTGCATTTCCGAAGTGGGCACAGTTACGACAACGAGCGACGCCTACCCCCTCTTAGTGGCAGACAAGAATATGGAGTCCGATGAGAAAACGAAAGCAGCATTATCAGATCGTGTACGTGCGGGTTATTTCTTGATCACAACTTTTACACTTTGGCGTTCTTTACTAGCCCTTCAAAGATGTGAACGACGCCTCGTAGTTGGTCAGAAAACACATACAGCGGAAAGCAGACGCTGCTGCGAAGAGCTCACCCAAATATTGCAGTCCTTCATGATAATCTAAGTTCACAACAGAGCCTGAAGTCACCCTTTTTTATCAACCACCCTCTCGTCGTACACTGTCTGTGCACTGTCTTCGGCGGGCCGCCATACAACAAACTTTTCATCATTCAACAGATTTCTTCTGTCAGCCGGTAGCTCACATAAACCAAGAGCGCCGTTTAGATCAGATGCCTTCCAGTCACAGAGTGCCGTCACGGGCCGGGCGCCGTGCTCTACAGTTGAAAAAAAATTACACAGAACGAATTCTAGCGCGCGCCTGAATAACACCGGGAGAGAGCGAATGCGCTTCATGACGTGCGCTGAAAGTGATGGCGTGGGCGTGGTTCAGCTTCTTTCGCTGTTGTCAACCCTCCATGAGTAGCTTTCAGCTTTCTAGTCCGGACGAAAGAGAAAAAACCGCCAGGCCTGCGCGGAACGCGCAGCACAGTCACAGCAAAAGCTGGAAGGGCGGCCTTTCTAGAGCCTTTTTTAAACACTCTTGGGGCAACTACTACAAGCGCACTTACATGGTACCCGCTTCGCCATAAATCATCATAATTTTTGTGTAGTGGGGAAGTGTCTACTATACCAATATTCTTCATTCTTCGGAAAAGCACGGTACCCGCTGCACTATTGTAACGCATTATGTGCACTTTGTTGCTTCTGTGGCTGACGACGATGAAGAATTATGCCATTTTGTAATGGGTTGGAGCATTGAACGACCCACTCGTTACGCAATTCGTATTGTGTGACGCCTCGTTGTTACTTTACTGTTCTAAAACGCTTTACAACACACGTTAACGCGATTTCTTACCCGACATGAAGCCTGCATAAGATCAGTTTGCACCGCAGTTTCAAGCAGTGGCGTAGCTCAGTGGTAGAGTGCTGGGCTGCCACGCAGAGGACCCGGGTTCGAGTCCAGATCTGTCATAGGTGTTTTTTTTATTTAGTTTTTTTCTTATTTCGTGCGATATTGGTTACGGACACCGGCGGCGGCGGCGGCGGACAACTACGGCGCAAAAACGACCCTTGTTGTGATCTCATGACAGCTTTCGCTGTAAAAAAGCGCTTACAGGGTGTGAAAAATGCCTGTACTCAGCGCGTACTTGATGGATCCCCAAAAAAATTGCGGTGATAGATTCGTGAGGCAATAATCTCTTACACTGAGGGCTATCTATACTATAATTTTTCAAGTATATTTACAATATTGCTCCACTGCCAAGTGAAAGGGTTGTAGACTCATCAAGCTGTTCAAGGACACCTTTTATTCTACAATCCCCCACCTGTATTTCGTAGCTGCGCAGGATGGAAAATAAACAATTTAAATTCAATTACTTAGTAAAGTGGTTCAGGAACCCTTCAATATCAACTAGGATGCCGGCTTTTTCTGTCTGTTCTATAATCCATTCTGTTGCATTCCTATCTCTTTATTCACAAGGGTTGATGTTCGGTCTAGTTGGTTTTCCATAATTGCGGCATGTATCAGCGCAACGCATGTAAGAAACTAATCACTACACACTCGAAGAGACGTGTATAGGCGTTAAACATGGACACACGTGTGCAAGCTCGCCTTCAGCTTATCTGTCGGGAAGCGAGATGATGTAACCTTGAATCAGGAACACGTGCAAGATTAGTTGTGTTTTGATACGTATAAGAAAACCACTTTGAAGTGCATGAGAATAAACACGAGGCCGCTGTCTCTTCGTGTGAGGCATGGTTCTTTTTTTTTTTATTGTGTCATGCAATAGATGCTGCACTTTTCTTGTAAGACTACACCTGTGGATTTTTAATTCAACCTCAAACAGACAGATGACAGATCTTTCGAGGGTACCTTTTCTTCCATGATGGTATGACAAAATTGCAGTTCATCGCTGTTCCTTTCAAAAACAGACAAACTGTGGTTTTTATTTCCCATCGCAATATTCTTCATCGTAGACAACGTGTTTTTCGTGTCCACAAGCTAGGTCGAATACGAAGTGGCAGAGTAAGGTGACCTTGTCGACTTGTTGAGTCCAGACTTCACAAGCTTGCAGATATGAAAAGAGCACACACATTTATGAAACGCCATATCGATAGTGATTCTAGTTGTTCACTATCATGGATAGCATAATTGGCAAACGCCTTCTTCCTCTCTGTCGGAATCCTTCGTTTGTTCTGCGTTTCATTTACTCTGTATACATAAAAGAGATTTATTATTCCATTAGAATCGAAGTCTTACCATTGTTTCGATGTGGAAGTCTTGGGATATCGCAGTGTCCAAGCGGATCCATGAAAACGACACCATACTGCAAGCTGAAAGTTTTGTCTCAAAAAGAAACCAAGCCAACGTTGCAAGTTATGAATTCTGCTCCCAATAAGCCCAACAATCATTGTGGAATATTCATCGCGTTGCGTGATAATCGCGCCAATACGAGTGAACGCATCGGAGCTGTTCTCAAGTATTGTGTGCATACAATACTCGAATCTATGCATGACAGTGTGTGTGCTCCCTAAGATACGTACTAGTTCTTTCGCATGCATTCTTGTTGTCTTAGGCGATCTTTTGCGACCTAATTAAACTCAGTTACAAGTTCAGCATCTTTCCTGCCGGTCCTGTGTTCCCATATCTAGGAGGTATAAATCGTGGACTGCTGCCCGCTCTTCATACCAGAAATGTCGCACCGACTTAACCAAGGGACCAGTCTTCTAGAGCACTTCAACGTATTCTGCTCTTTTACGGCGGCTGTCCTCACAATGTGGTTGCTGTTGATATTTTCCTTGCTGTGCTAATTTTAATTGTAGATGTGATTATACAAGCTTACTTAAACTTCGAGTGCTAGTGAACTTGACTTTTAAACAAAAAGTTTTCATTACTGAGGGAAAGTTGTTACAAAACAATAAAGTTGTTACCAACCAAAACTGGGGATTTCCTGTGAGCTGATGAGTCCCGCGTCATTTTAACGCCCGACGCTATGAAGCATCACCTCAAATGTGGTTTTACTCTATTAGTGGGTTGGCAACTCACAAGTGAAAAAAAAAAAAGAACTATTGTGGGATATTGCTTAAGTTGAAAGCGCATAGAAATGGATGCAATTAGTTTTCTCTAACCGAGTGTTTCCTCGTGGTCAGTGAAGTGAAAGTACGTTTCTGCGGACAAGTTAAAGGTGTGCCTTGGGTCATTCATTAGCAAGAACTCTTCGCACAAGGCAATCGTTTAGTTCTGACTCCTTCAGTGCTACAGTATGCTAGATACTTCATTCTTACCGAGTGTTGAGGACGACTCGAGGATATTCGGAGCTGGGTAACCAGCCTGAAGCATAAGCCCAGGTGCATACTGTTTGGTTTACCTTCGTGAATAGAGAGCTGTCGGAACTTTCACGCAAACCAGCAGCATAGGGTTCGCTGACGTCATCTTCTACAGAAGACTGAGCACTGCAAGCACTGCCAAAATATGTGTGAGTGAAAATGCTCTATGCACATAGGCTATACTGAGAAATTAAAAAAAAACAAGTTTTATACAATACCAACATTCATGCAGGCTAGTAAGCGACATACAATTTTGATATGCCATAGTTATATTCAAATTAGAAAATAATATAATTTGTGGGCACGGGTTCGAATCCGAACCAAAGCGGCCGCCTTTCGATGGAGCTGAGTTGTACAGGAAGATCCCTATAGAACTGACCTTTTTAGATGTGAAGCATCTTATCGCCAAGCTTAATCCGGTGGTGGTGGTGTGCCGCGTGGCTCTCTTACTGCGCATGCGCAAACCCATTCAAAAAAAAAATTTTAAAAAACCTCCTCTCCCCCTCTCTCTCCTCTAGGCATTCCTCCCCGCGGCAACCACACCCTCACTGCGCATGCGCCTCCCCTCCTCTCTCTCCCTTCCTACTCTCCCCCTCTCTCCTCCAGGCATACCTGCCCGCGGCGTCCACACTCCCACTGGGCATGCGCGTCCCCCCCTCTCTCTCCTACGCTCCCCCCTCTCTCCTATAGGCATCTCTGCCCGCGGCGTCCACACTCCCCACTGCGCATGCGCGTCCCCCTCTCTCTCCTCTCCTACGCTCCCCCTCTCGCCTCGCGACGCCGACGCAGGCAGCGTCTGCTAGCGAGTTTCTTGGTTGAAAAGAAGTCACAGTTTCGCCACAAGGCGAAGCAATGAATGCGATAGCAACAAATTGGAATGTCAAGCAGCTTGAAACGTGCAGCGCACTGTTCACGCACACATGACGCACGAAAACAACACGCACAGGACGAGAGCGAACGAACAACTTTCACAGCTCGACACTTAACGCGCTGCTCAAACAAAAACGACGCACGAAACGTATTCACAGGTACAGACGAGCACGAACTAACAAGTGTCACAGGTCTTACTTCGCTGTGTTTGAAAAGCGTGCTCTTTTCGCAAATGGGGGGAGGGGGGGCTGCAGCGAGCGAAAGGACCTTCGTGCGATCGGTAACAACAACGCAGTCGCTCCGGTGAAAGGCTAAGGCGTACTATTCTCCCGACCGCGAGATAAGCGCGCGCGCAGAGGCGTCTACCCCCCATGCCCCCCACCGAGCAAAGTTCGCGCCCGGAGAGGAGCGCCTGAGAGCGCGCGTCGCGACGAGTCAAAGGAGGGGGGGGGCGGGGGGGAGGGGGGGCGACCTAAAGCCCCGCGGAGCGCGCCCTCTGCGCCATCTCGCTGGTAATGCTGAAAACTCGCTGTATATAAATAGCTCGCCGTTTGAACGTTGAAGGACGTTCGCCTTCGTGGCTGAATGGTTAGCGCCGCGCGCTGCAGAGCGAGAGGTACCTGGTTCGATGCCGCGCGTCGGAAGCATTTTTCTGAGTTATTTTTCTTTGAGGTTTTTATAAATATATAGATACATATACGTATACGGCGAATGACGCCGACGCCAACGCGGACGCCGACGGCGAAAACCAGCCGAGAGTGTCCATATAATTGCTATCGCAATAAAAACCGACTGCTCGCGCTGCACAACCGTTCACTGGCCACCCCGTATATATGGCACTGGATTTTGAACTGCAAGGTGGTGCCGGTGGGAGATTTCTCCCTGTGCGTTGTTGAACAATAAAAATTCGCAGCGTACGTGTTAACTAAGAGCGGACTGCAGGTATCTGTGTCCAGTCGGAGTCTTCTGTCTCTCATTGCCCATTAGCAGCTATTGGCATGTTCCAGTAGGAAACACCGCTCCATCACTGTGTGGTTTGCGCCTCCCCAGTTTTCTCTCCTGCGCAACGCTGCGATGAGCGCCAGCGTCAACGCCGCGGCCAGTGTAAGCGTTAGCGCCAGCTGCTTCACATCTACACATGGTTCCCTTTAGCGGGAGATGGTGTAATTTTTTTCATTGGCGAGTACTTTTCTCACAGAGTATCCTAATTCAATGCGGTTTACCGAAAAATATTACGGAAAAATTTAATGACCCATACAGTTTCCTTTCATGTGCAGCGCAGGAAGTAAAATAACTAAGGAATTCATCTTAAAAAAACACGCCATATCCACGAAGTGAATGATGATGAGTGGGCGAAGCTCGATCGTTTTCATCCATGGTAGAAAGAGAATGTCTGGTCTGGAACGAGCTTATACTTCATGTTCATCAGCTTCATCGTCATCGTTATCACGTGTACTGGGTACATTCCACTATACTGGAACGCGCTTATTCTTCAGGGTCATCAGGTGTCATCGTCATCTTTATCACGTGTAGTGGGTACATTCCACTATACTGGAACGCGCTTATACTTTATCGTTATCACGTGTAGTGGATACATTCCACTATACTGCGTCATCGTCATCTTTATCACGTGGAGTGGGTGCACTCCACTATACGTGGCTACCTACCTACCTACCTACCTACCTACCTACTACTACTACTACTACTACTACTACTACTACTACTACTACAGAGGAGGGACAGACCCACACCCTAAGGAGCTTCGCTCCTAAAAAGAGCGCGAAAAAACCACAACAGACAGGAAGGAGACAGGCGTCGTCCTGTCTCCTTCCTACCTGTCTGTTGTGGTTTTTTTCGCGCTTTTTAAACGCGAAGCATTTTTTAGCGAACTTCGGCGACTTTGAGCGTATCTATCTATCTATCTATCTATCTATCTATCTATCTATCTATCTATCTATCTATCTATCTATCTATCTATCTATCTATCTATCTATCTATCTATCTATCTATCTATCTATCTGTCTCGGCGGCTACGACTTTGTGCTCTCCTGGCCGTATCGTTAATGGCATTTATACCAAAACTGGTATGGCATAATATGACTATATGACGAACATGAAAGACTGGTCATACCATGAAAATCATGAATAACTTGTCATGAAAAGTATGATTTACACGTCACGACCATAGTGCTCGTGAGGCCGTTTTCTTAACTTAATATATCAAAAAATTGCTACGATGAGACATTTCTGCATGATCAACATAAATAACAGGTGGTAATATGAAAAATCATGACCTGCATGTTATGTACAACATAAATTACATGCCACGCTCATGGTGCACTGACGGCCGTTTCGCTGGCTTGATATACACCAAATTTGGTATTGCGTGACATAACTGTATGACGAACATAAATGTGAAGTGGTAATATAGAAATCATGACATGTCGTGTGCAACATGACGTGCATGCTTCGCTCATGGCGCGCTCACGGCCGTTTCACTAGCTTGATATACACCAAAATTAGTATTGCGGGATGTGACTATATAGCGAACATAAGTGGCAGGTGGTAACATGAAAATCTTGGCATGCATGTCATCCACAATTCCATTTATATGCCACGCTCATGTTGCACTTGTGTCCAGTTCGCTAGCTTGATATACACCAAATTTTGTATTGCGCGACGTGACTGTATGTCGAACAGAAGTGACAGGTCCTAACATGTAAATAATGACATGCATATTATGTACAGCCAACTAGGAGGCGTTGGAGCAGCATGATTTGCTCCTTGCTGGCTGCTTCGCATTACATCCATTCCCACAATGCGTGGGATCTGCCGGTTTTTTTAAAGACGATAGTCTTTCTTGGGATACTTGAACGCAAAAATTTTGGTCTTTCTGTCTGTCTGTCGGTAACCCGATTCAGCTACTCGGCCAAAGTGTAACCACTTTCTGAACGCCCAGCCATCTTGAACTGGTGTTGCCTTTCATACTTGTGAACATATTCGATCAAAAAGCAAATACTACGCATACCTGAGGCGCAACATTAATATGTAAGTATCAGGTCGTGTGTTCTTTTATTAGAAAATACACAGATACGTAATTCTAAAGACCCTAGTGTCTTTTAGGCTGTGCTGAAAATGCGAAGCTGTGCATGAACTGCGACGCTTTGCACGAAAAATCGCTTTGCCGACAATGAAGTGCTGCCTCTGGTAGTGGCCCTTGGTTCAGCACAAGCTCATGTTTTTCGATGGCGTCCATATCTCGCGCAGCGCCGCCTCTATTTTATCAATGCCAGCCAGATGCGGCCAATTCAACGTAGAGTAGACACTGTCTGAGGCAAGGCAAAACATAGTAGTACGGCCTGCACAAGACTGTCGTTTTTCGACGACATTTGCAGCAAAGCAGGCTGATACGCGGCCAATTTTTTAAGATGAACTTCAACCAATTCGCCCAACTGTCCCTGCTAATAACTAAGGAATGTTGACAGCCGCGAACTGCTGTAGTAGGAGGGATGGCTCGTCCGGCGAAGTGTTCGTGCCAGCCTGTGGCGGCGATAGTTGGCAACGCCAGATTCACCTATGTTATCTTGAAGCGGAAACCGAACACTCTATGCTCACATGCGCCACCATGAGGAAGCATGTGCGGTGTCTTTATGAGACGCGCGCGGTGATTGTAAACGGTGTTTGACATCAGCGGGCGAGCTAAATGCGAAAGGGAACGTTTCTCGTCGTCGTCTGTTCGATTTTTGAACTTTGAAGACTCAAAACTTCACTTTTCGTGCACCAATTTACATCATTCTTGTTGCATTCGTCTCGGCATTCATTACTACACACGTTCCGGTGCTAAATAAGGCTGTCGCAAAAGTGTCGCAGGGGCCCCTTTAAGGAACCGACTAGCATTAGCGCCAAAAGAACTGTCAGTGGTAATAATGCGAACAGCCCGGTTCAGGATGTGCTAAATTGAAGGGAGAGAAAGTATAACACGTGTTTCCACAGCAAATCATTGCGTAGGTGATGCTGGCTGTGAATTGGGCCTACGTAGAAAGATAATGATGCTTTATTTAGATAAAGCTATTCCGAAAGTAAATTGCACGGATGAGGCCTGGCCTTTGGCAGGCTTTGTAATCTGGCCTATTTCAGAAGTTATGAAGTTATTGCTAAATTTACGACAAGGTTACGCGCCCACACATGGTCAACGTGCAACGCTTCACTGTTAAACAAGGCTGAAACCTGGTGAGAATCCCGTTAACGATGCGCAGCACCGGTGTAGCATGCGTAACGAATGTTTCCAAGGCACTTCTAATGTATTTTTGTGTACTGTTATTTAAAGCGACAAATGTTGGCCGAAAGGATGTTAGCCCGCTTTAACGTTTTCTACAAAACTACACAGCACTCAGCAAAATATTTTAGTAAGTGACATTCAGGCAACGACATTCACCGCACAGCAACATAGGAACAGGTACAATTGATTACATGAAGTAAGCGTACAAGTAATGCAGAACAGGAAATAGTACTCACGGTGGAGTGTCCTTTTGATGTATTAATCCAATGGTATTGACGGCGGACTTGTCTTTTTCGTTGAAAGACAGAAGCTCTGTGAATATGCACTTTCCATTCTCGTAAAACGGTTCCTTCTCATATGATCTCATGTAGAGGTACGAGCGGCTGAAATTTTGCAGCGACTGAAAGCAACAACAAGCGCTCATGCAACTGGCTTTGATAAACAATTTCTGTCCTCGTATTTTCAATGTGGTTCCTAATGTTTTCCATCTCGGACTGAATAGTTCCGCTTACTAAAAGCTGGCATGGGATATATTTAAAAACCTCACAATGAAATAGTACATTGATAAGTATGGATATCGCCTGTCCACTACAGCGGTGAAGCAAATAGTTTACTGTGATTCGCGATTGTAAATAGAGTGTATTCTCAGCGTTAATGCTCAATAAACACTCTCCACACTGATTAATCGGAAAGCTGTAATCGCAGCGTCGGCCGGATGCATAAATTGTGGCACTACAGGCGCTGACGAAAATTCATAGAAGATGCCTTGGAAAGTGCACGGCAAGTCACAGTGCTCTATTGAACAATGTAGAATGTTAAACGTTGTACACGCACGAATTTCACACAGGGAGAAATTGAATGATCGACAGACTGCTGATGTCTGTTTCGCCCATTGGTAAGGTAAATTACGGACTCGAACTTTCACCTCGAACTTGGAGCATACCTCCTTTCTTGTTTTCTTTCGGACAGACTGAGAGCGGGATGAAGCCCAGACATGGAGGTTAGTACAAACTGCCCCAACCCCTTTTTTTTTGTTTCTGGGGTATTTACTCGTAACTTAAAGAATTCGAGAGGAAGGAGGTACGAAAAGTTTTCGGTCATGTGTTCTGCGTTGGCCAGCCAACGCATTTCAGCATTAGCATTAGTATGTTCAGCATTAGCAATGTTCAGTATTAGCATCTGTTGAAATCATCACCTGGCAGTGTTGCTAGTTATAGTTTAGTATTTTCCTGGTAATTTGAATTCTTAAAGTGCGTTATCAGGGGGCCTAGCTCTAACTTCCCAAGTATTGCTACTATACCAATACTCTGAGAGCTGGAACATGGCTTAACTATTCTCGAACGCTAGCGCTGCTGCCACGCAACAGCCTTCTAGATGAGCATGCTCTCACTGGTACATCTAATCACGCAGTTTCTGATTCGTGACGTAAACAGTTCACGACACGCTCTTCGATGGCTTTAACTGGCACTGATACTACTGGACAAGTGATGGTCGCTTAGGATGCGGATGGAAGACCTTACTATGGCACATTTGTTTTACTATTCATTGGTTCTTGTGGAGGTTCCGCCTCCGAGCCACAGCGAGAATGAAGCACTGAACATTTTACAACACTGTAAAAGACTGCCGTATGGACTAAGCGCAGCACCGAGCGGAACATATCTGTGCATTACAGCTCAACTCTTCTCCAGCGCGCAAATGCAGAGAGTTTTCGATCTAACTGCTCTTATTTTTGTGGCACGAATAGTACCTATGAAAATTTCGAAAACCAACTTTTAATGGCGACAAGGGTGTGAAGGGCTGCAGAAGAAGAACTAAAAAGTAGGTTGCGTAGAAATTATCGCACAAGTATTGTAATAAGTTACGCTTCTGGCTTTTCTTTAGCTTTGTGGAATACAAATGGATCATTGCTAGAAATGACATTTTTAATACTTGATAACGGCAATCCGTTAGTTTTCTTCATTGCACATATATATGCTAAAGGCCAACAGTCTACGTGATGTCTACATGTCTGCATAAAGTGTACATGCCTTCTGAAGTGCTCCGCCAAAAGCTAAGCCCGTGAACTGGTGCTCAGCACCGGAATTTTATCGCCTGAAAACTGATATTAACCATGCTTCTTACCTTTAATGCATCTTGGTATTTTGACAAGTATGGTTTTCGTTCAGGGAGCTCAAAGTCATTCAGTGAGAGAACTGTGAAAAAAAGCAGTGCCAAAACCGGGAAGTGTCTTCCAGTTACCAATTGGGCAACCATACTGATTTGGTACGATTGGTAACCGGACTGTCAGATATTCTGTAAAGAATAAATAACAATATTAAGAAAGTAATACTGTATGTTTCTTGCATAAATAGGCGCTATTCGTAAGGAGTAAAAATATCGCTTAGCTAAACGCGTTTAAGGATCATGAAGGTTGCCATTATAGTGTGAAATTATAGATAATGCTTGGAGTTATCATCATGTTTCGCTTCCAAGGGAAGTTGCGTGTCCCTGGCCACAGTAGGTTGCGAATAAATAGCAAAGTAGTCCAAAAGTCAGTGTTTCTTCGCTAATCCTTCATCATTCTGTAGAAAAAGTAATGCAACAATCGACCTGTGACGCCCATGAACTGAAAGCAAAGTGTCATTAGTAGCCCGAAAAAAAAAACAAAAAATAGCATGCTTAATCTTACTTCAAAAGCTACTGCTTTGCCTTATAAGTTTGAAGCATTACTTAGCGAACCCGAAAAAATTGGGGGACCCTTAAGCTTCGTCTTAAAGAGCTGAACGCGATAGCGATATCCTGTCCCTATTGCTTACTTCAACCACTTAGTGCATACTTGCAATGCAATGCACTACGTGGTGTTAAGGGAATACGCGCAGTGACGTGTGTGCCTTCTGTAATGGGTGGCCGGCTTTAGTCGTTATGATTGTCACATGTTCTCACGCCTGATCGCAATGTACGCTTGTACCACGCAATATTATTGCGATATTACATGTTATGTTGCGACGCCTATATACAGGATGCGTGTGTTTGTGAGGCATGGACGTTGTTTTCATTGCATTTCCAAGCAGAGGAAGTTCTTTTCACTGCATTTCCAAGCGCAGGCGTGGCTGTGTGGTAGAACACCTGCTTGCCACGCAGACGACCCCGGGTTCGATCCTCACTCGGACCCGAAAATTTGTATTATTTATTTTATTTGCATCATTCTCGATTTTTCGGTCACTACAAGATGATGATTTTTCGCTCACAACCAACGACGCCGACGCCGACACCGACACCGACGCCGACGCCGTAATTTCTGCGAAACGAGCTCTTTAACGCTATCGCGTTAATACTTTGAGCGTTTCTCTATATCTATATCCAGCCGCCTACGTCTGGGCGCTCTGCAGATCTGCTTAACTAGGCACATACCAATTTTCGGATATGAGAACATTAGTGTACGACCAACACATAAGCCTAAGCACGTGACATGTTCCGACCGAAAATTCTCTGGGACTGTACATTGCTGATTCCGTGAATACTTCGTGCAGCAGCAGTGCTCCTCAGCCCAGCCCGATCCTTGAGGACACAACAAACTTCGTGACAGTATTCCTGTGAGCCAGTACACGAATATAGCTGCAAATACTATCATGAGAAAACGACGAGACATACAATATAATAATAAGTAACTTGCTGCGAAACATACAGCATACTAATGCCGCAATTAACGTTAAAATTATTCTCTTCTTTCAGGGAGCTCTGAAAGAAGGCAGCTGGGGCATGGAAGAGAGGGCATGGAAGGTATGGCATGGAAGAAGGGGCATGGAAGGTTGATTCATGTTCTAGGGAGAACATGAATCAACCAAAACAAAGGCTACAATACATACATGTTGTCAGTGATCTTATTTATCGTTTTTTATTGTTCGTAAAGAACTGTGGTGCTCAATTTTTTTTACGTTTGGCCCATGTGAATGCATACGACAAAAAGGAGATGCAATCGCAATTTCTCATTTCGTGATTTAAAATGAATAAATGAGAATTAGTGCTATCCCATTATGCATCAGTCACGCTCCGTGTAACACAGTATCAGTTTTTCTCATTTATAGTGCAAGGAACAAATAATTAGTACTCACTTAGTATTCACGAGTCACTACGCAACTCGTTCAACGATACCTCAAGCAACTATGCACGCTCACAGTGGTTCACACGACACTCATTCGTTGCATGGGTGCAATTGACAGCAGTTGGGCGTCACAGTGTATCAATCTTTATTGTTAGGCGGAGGGGAAGGAAAGAAAAACGTGCCAAATACCAGTCTTGTGATGGAAGCTGTCGCCAGTAAAGGAAGCTGTCGCGCATCTCACCAGTAGCTTTCTTTTTTGTGTGTACAGGCCGAACAAAGCGAGAGTGGCCGCGCGTAGCATGTGTTTGCCGTGTCGGCATGTATACATTTTCTTATAGACGAGACTGCATTTTCTTCGGCCTTGTTTCTAGTGAAAGGCTGGAGTGACAATGCATCTTATGTAGGTTTTTAATCAGTGGTTAGGCGCTGGTAGTCTAGCGTCCAATACCAGCTACAAGACTGAGGAAAAATATAAACGTAGTAAAACTCGTGAATTCGGATTTCACCAGACAGGAAAAACTTTCCGAATTTACCTGATGCCGAATTATCGCAAATACGAAGAAAACAATAAAAGTCCATTACATCAATGAACTTTGATGTTCTTGAGGAATATGTAAATCAAGTAATTCTTTTGCATAAGCGCAGTGAAAAAGCCGCAATTATTGTCAGTTGCGACTGCTTTCAAAATGTGAACACAGCTCAATACCCCCGGTCTTGATCCTAAACGGGCTCTGAATCCATCTTGATATATACTGAGTATGCAGCGCAAACGAAGACAACAGAAGACACATGAACGACATAGACTGGCGCTGTACATACTGTGTCTTCTGTTGTCTTCGTTTCCTTGCGCTGCACATACTCAGTATATATCAAGACATGTACCAACTAGCCCACCAACGAATCCTTCTGAATCCATGTCATATTACGTACCAACCACGCAATAGTGGATGTTATAACGCATTTCTGAAGGCCTGCGGCTGTTTCGGCTGTCCGCGAACACCTTTTCGTTCCTTTGGGTGGCCTATTTCCGGTGCTTTGCGCTCGGAGCACTCCGAGAATCGTCTGAATTGACCGAGTTGCGGCCAAATATGACCGAATTCGGGAGAGTCTGACAAAATTCAACGCAATTGTTGAATTAACAAGCCTTTATTGTAGTTTGAAACTTTTTAGTCGTAGCGCCTGGATTAAATAGAGAAAATAGAGAAAATACAGCAGAAAAGTTAAGGAATGCTGCGAAAACAAAAAATTATGCCCTCAATGTCGAGCATGGATAGCAAAAATGCAATAGCCACAAAGGTAACTCAAATGCTTCAAGACTGCTAAATGGCGAAGCCAAGACGAACCACTACTGCACGCACTTTTTGCGCACGACTTTCCCACAAAAGTTGACAAGGGTCACATGTGCGCAAACCCAAAGGGCACATGTGGTCATGTGGATGCAGATGCGGATCTTTTATTAGAATTCGCGCGATATCATGGCTAAAAAATACAGATATACTTCGAGAGTCTCTGGACTATGGGCCCTTCACCCTCAGGAAAATTCTATCCATGGCCAACACATGCCTCGCAAAAACGGACGTTATTAGCAGTAAACAAGTTGTTAGAAGCAAGTGGTACACCTGGAAGTGATTCATAAAACATTTTAGGCAGATTCTTTCATTACACTTTGACTTTGCCATGTCGCATTATGTGTCGTTTCATGCTTATGTTTATTCCAAATCCTTGTCACAGCACTGTAAAAAATTACACCCTTAAGGGTTTAATATGGGTATTTCTCTTAAAAGCATCCTCATGAACACCCATCTTACACCCCTATTTTCACTTTTTGGCTGTTGGTAAGCAAAACACCCTTGCAACACCCCATTACACGCTAATCTGTGGGGCATTATGAATGAGGTTGCAAATGTACGACATTTTGGGCAGGTTTTGCTTATATTTAAATTATACATGAACCGTCCTAATACTAGTAAGGCCCCTCCTACTAGCTGCTTGCGGTTCTAGTAACGAATCGAACAGCTAAGCACTGCTAAGTCTGCATTGTTGTATCGTGAATAGAAAGTTCACTGAGTCACTTCGTGCATCGTTTCGGTTGCGAAACTCCATGTGAGGTGCATAGCAAGTGAGTTCTAAAGTTAATGCATTAACGAGTTTATTATTATGCAGAAAGCGTGATCAGTTTACGCGCACCCTGCAAGGCGCCGTTTTTGCACCATAAAGACTTGGAAGATGCTTGAGCTTCGTGATCGGATTCCGAAGTAGCTTTAAGCAGTGGCGTGGGTTTGTGGTAGAACACCTGCTTGCCA